>CM042140.1:121161606-121171606 GCA_023376005.1 Doryteuthis pealeii
AGTCCATAAAACAACAATTATTTATGCACTATGACGAGGAAGGAATTCACTGTTTGTGAAGAAGTGCTCAAAGAACAGCCAACATAATTTTTACGGATCAACGCCTGTATTAATATTAACAATTAGGCTAATCATCACAATATTTCGAAATGTTAATCTGTCTTTGTCTATCAACACACATCAGTTTACTAACTGCTAAAGATTTTTACAGTCGACGCTATGTCTATGTAAATAATATAAATAACATAATTATACTCTCCTCACAAAAATCACATAAGTGTTGTCCTACGGTTACGGTTTTTACTTGAGTGATAGCTATCAATAAATTTCATAGTCAAAAAAAGTAAATCGTGAACAAATTCAAACATTTTTTTGAGGTGTTGGAGCCTGTCAGCTCATAAATTATGAGAACGATTTATTGATCTTATATGGTTTTAGAATATCATCTGAAAAGTATTTATATAGTATATATATAAATAATGATATATATAATATAATATATGGCTTGTGCATATAATATATTATGTATATAGATATTATTATAATAAGCTGTGCCATTTATATTATATATATATATATATTATAGCTGTGCATAATATATATATATATATATATATATTACTATTATATTTATATATATAAATATAGCTGTGCCATATATATATATATATTATTTATGTATATATATATGATATAGCATATATGTGATATATATATAATAGCAATGTAATTATTGTGTATATATATAATAATGTATACCATATATATAGCTGGTGCCCATATATATATATATATATTATATAATTATATTAATATGCTGTGCATTTTTTTAGAACATGGGCATATATATAATATAATATAATAGCTGTGGCATATTATATTATATATATATATAAGTAATATATATTATATATATAGCGGTTTATTAGTATATATATATATATATTATATTTATTAATATATATAATATAAGTGTGCATATAATATATATATATACATATAGCTGAAGCATATATATATACATAAGTATATATAGCTGAGCATATATATAATATATGATAAGCTGTGCATAATATATAATAATATATAAGCTGTGCATATAGTATATATATATATGTATAGCTGAGGCATATATATATAATATATATATATATAGCTGAGCATAATATATATATATATATAGCTGTGGCATATATATATATTATATATATATAGCATATATATATATATATATAGCTGTGCATATATCATATATATATATATATATATAGTATATATATAATATATAGGCTGTGCGATATATATATATATATATATATGAATATATAGCTGTGCAATATATATATATCAGTGATATATATATATTATACCTGTGCAATATATAGTATATAATATGATATATATGCTGTGCATATAATATAATTAGTAATATAGCTGTGCATATATATATATATATAGTGCTGTGGCCATATATATATACTATAATTATATATATATATTATATATGATATATATATAGTGGCTGTGCTTAATCATATATATATATATAATAGTATAGCTGTGCATATATAGTATATATATTAACTATAGCTTGGTGGCATATATATATATATATATATATATATATATATATAGCTGTGCAATATTATATATATAATATATATTATAATAGTATATGCTGTGCATATATATATTATATATATATATGATATATTACTATACATGTGGCATATATATATATAGTATATATAATATATTGATATACTAGCTGTGGCATATATATATTATAATATATATATATATATATAATAGCTGTGCTATATATATATATAGTATACTAGTATTAGCTGGTGCATATATATAATATAGTATATAGTATAGCTGTGCATATATATATATATATATATATATATATATATATAATATATATATATATAATATTATATATATAGCTGTGAATAATAGTTATATATATATATATATTAGCTGTGGCATGATATATAATATATATATATATAATATATATATATATATAGCTGTGGCATGATATATATTATATAGATATTATATATAGCTGTAGCATATATATGATATATATATATATATTATACTAGCTGTGGCAGTATATATAATATATATATGATCATCTATCGCTGTGCATATATAGTTATATATATTATACTATATATATATAGCTGTGCATATATATATATATATATATATTATATATAGCTGAGCATATATATATATATAGAGCTACTATATATATATATATTTATAATTAGCTTGTGCATATTATATAATATATAATATATATATATATATTAGATATATAGCGTGTGCAATATAGTATATATATATAGTATATATAATATGTATTAGCTGTGCATATATTATACTACGGTATATGGTAGTACTACTAGTACTATATTGCTGTGCATTAGTATAGTAAATTATATATATATGATATATATATATATATATAGCGTGTGCCATATATATATATATATATATATTATATATAGTTGATACTAGTACGCTGTGGCATATAATTAGTGATATATATATATTATATATATATAATACTTATATATAAGCTGTGCATATATAATATATAATATATAATAGCTGTGGCATATATATATATAATATATATAATATATATAGCTGTGCATAATATATATATATATAATATATATATATATATATACGCTGTGCAATATATATTAATATATTATATATATATATATATAAGCTGTGCATATATATATGATATATATATATATATATATATATAATATAGCTGTGCAATATATATAATATGTATATATATATATAGTTAATATATATAGTAGCTGTGCATATATATATATATTATATAATATTATATATTATAGCTGTGCATATATATATATATAGTATATATATATATATAGCTGTGCATATATATATATATATAATATATATATATATATATGATTATATATATATAGCTGTGGCATATATATATATATATTATATAATATACTATATATATTATAAATAATATATAGTATATAGTATTACTGGCTGTGCATAATATATATAGTAGCTGTTGGCATATATATATATAGTATTACTAGGTATATATATATATAATATAATATATGCTGCTTGCATATATATATATATATATATATATATATAAGCTCTGCTATATATATATAGTTATAGTATATATAATATATATAGCTGTGCATATATATATATAGTATATATAATATGCTGTGCAGTATATATGATATATATCATATATTGCTGTGGCATATATATAATTATATATATTATAGTATTATAGCTGTGGCATTATATATATATATATATATATATATATATATATATAAAAATTTATTAATGCTTTGGTTTTTGGGGCCATTAAATAATATATATATCTCTAAATATATATTATGATATCATATAGTGCTGGTGCGTATCATAATATATATTATTTATATATATATATAGTATATAGCTGTGCATATATTATAATATAGTACTATATAGTATAATATATTATATATAATATATATAGCTGTGGCATATATATATATATATATAGCGTGTGCATATATAATATTATATAATAATAGTATATATACATATATATAATATATATATAATAGCTGTTGCATATATATAATATATATGATATACATATATACATATTATATAGCTGTGGCATTATGATATATATATATAATATTATATATATATATATATAGCTGTGCATATATATAGTATATTAGTATACTTATATATATAATATAATTAATTAATTAAGGCCCTTTGGTGCATATTATATATATAGTATATATATATAATGATATAGCTGTGCATGAAATATATATATATATATATATATTATAGCTGTGCATCTATAATAGTAGTATATATATATATAATAGTTTGTGCATAATATATATATATATTTATAGTATAATATAGTAGGTAGCTGTGCAATATTATATATAGTATTATATATATATATATAGTTAATAGCGTGCATATGAGTATATTATATATATATTAATATAATATATATATTAGCTGTGCATATATATAGGTATATATATATATGATATATATATATAGCTTGTGCATATATATATATATATATATTATATATATATTATAGCTGTGGCATATATATTATATAGTATGATATAATATATATATAGTAGCTGTGCATATATAATAATATATATACTATATATTAGCTTGTGCATATATTAATCTAGTATAATAATATATATTATAGCTGTGCATATATATATATATATATATTATATATAGCTGTGCTCATATATATATATATATATTATATATATATAGCTGTGCATATATATATATATATATATAATATATATAGCTGTGCATATATTAATATATATATATATTAATATATAATATAGTAGTATGCTGTGCATATATAGTATATAATATAATATATAAGTATATATAATACTATATTATATAGCTGTGCATATATATATATATTATATAATATATATATATATGATATATATATGCTGTGCATATATATAAGTATAATATATATATATATATATATAGCTGTGCATATATATATATATATATATGTATATATATATATAGCCTGTGCCATATATATGATATATATAATATTCATATAGTATATATAGCTGTGCATATATAGATATAATATATATAGTACCATAGCTGTGCATATATATATATATATATCTAATATATATAATATATTATATATAATAGGTTAGCTGTGCATGATATATATATATATATAATGTATATATTTAGTATATATAGTATATTTAGCTGTGCATATGTTTCATGATTAATATATATATGCTGTGGCATATATATATATATTATATATAGCTGTGCATATATATTATTATATATATGTATATAATATATATATAGTATATATATAGCTATATATATATATATTAGCTGTGCATATATATTATATTATACTATATTAATATATATATAGCTGTGCATATATTAATTATTATATATATATATATTAGCTGTGCATATATATATATATATATATATATAGTATATATATATATATAATATTAATATATAGCTGTGCATAGTTATATAGTATATATGATAACTATATATATATATATATAGCTGTGCATTATATAATATATATATATTATATATATATATATTATATATATAGCTGTGCAATATATATATATATATATATATATATTATATATATATATATAATATACTATAGCTGTGCATATATATTATATATATCATATATATTATATATATATATATAATAGCTGTGCATATATATATATATATATCATATATATATTATATATATATATATATAGCTGTGCATAATATATATATATATATATATATATATATATGCTGTGCATATATATATTATATATATATATATAATATATATTATATATAGGCTGTGCAGTATATATATACTATATATATATATATATATATATATTTATATACATAGTCGTGCATATATAATACTATAAGTATTATATTATTATAGGCTGTGCATATTAGTATATATATATATGATATAATATAATATATAGCTTTGCATATATATATTATATATAGTATATAGTATATATATATATAGCTTGTGCATATAATAGTATTATATATATATATATTATATATATAATAGCTGTGGCAATGTATAGGTAGTATATATAGTTATGATATATATATAATTATAGCTGTCGCCATATATATAATATATATGTATATATATATATATATATATAGCTGTGGGCATATATATATATATATATATATATATATATATATATAGCCTGTGCATATATATATATATATTAATAATGAATATATATATATATAGCTGTGCATATTATATAATATATATATATATAGTATATATATATATAGTAGCTGTGCATATATAAATTATATATATATTATGACTATATATAATATATATAGTCTGTGCATATATAAGTATATATATATATATACTATATATATATATATATAGCGTGCATATATATATATATATATATATAATATATATAATAATAGCTGTGCATATATAATATAGTATATATTATATATATTATATATATATAATATATATATATAAGGCTGTGCTATATATATAGTATCATATATAATATATATATTATATATATTATATATAGGGCTGTGCAGTATATAATATATATATATATATATATATATATATAGTAGCTCTGGCATGAAATATAATATATAATACTATATATATATATATATATAGCGTGCAATATATATATATATATAATATATATATTATATAAGCTGTGCATATATATATATTATATATATATATACTAGCGCTGTGCATAATATACTATATTACTATATTATATATATAGCTTGCATAATAATATATATATATAATATAACTTAAGTTATAATATATATATATATATATAGCTGTGCATATATAGTAAGATAGTATAGTATATTAATATAATATAGTGTGCATATATATATATGATAATATATATATATATGATAGTTCGCATATTACTTATATATATATATATATATAATATATGCTGTGCATATATAGTATATATATATATATATATATATGCTGTGCATATATA
Organism: Doryteuthis pealeii; assembly: GCA_023376005.1. NCBI lineage: Eukaryota > Metazoa > Mollusca > Cephalopoda > Myopsida > Loliginidae > Doryteuthis > Doryteuthis pealeii. The sequence continues at coordinate 121,168,299 of CM042140.1, forward strand.
TATATATATATATACTATGTGTATATATAAGCTGTGCATATAAGTATATAAATATATAGTATATATATAAGTATATACGCGTGTGCCATAGTATAGTAGTATATTAGTATAGTATAGTTGAAGTATATATAGCTGTGCATTATTATATAATATATTATATATATATAATAGAGGCTGTGCAAATAATGATATATATATATATATTATAATATTACGCTGCTGCAAATATATATATAGTATATATATATATATATATAATAGCTGTGCATTATATAAGTATATGATATATATATATATACTATATATAGCTTGCATATATAATATATATATACTATATATATAATAATATAGCTGTGGAGCATATATATATCATTATTATATATAGCTTGTGCATTTATATTAATATATATATATATATATAAGCTGTGGGCATATTATATTATATAATATATATAATACTGTGCATATAATAGTATATTGATATATATATAATATATATAACTGTAACATATATATATAATATAATATATATATATATTATAAATAACTGTTCAATGAATTATATATATATTAGTATATAATAATTATATAGTATATAAATAACTGTTCAATATATATATATATATATATATATAGTATATATATATTATAACTGTGTGGACTATATATATATATTATAGATATATTATATATACTGGTTGCATCATATATATATTATTACTATTATATAGCTGTGCCATATATATATATATATATATATGCTGTGCCATATTATATATATAATTTATATAATATATGATATATATATACTAATCAGTAGTATATGAGCTGTGCTATTATAGTATATATAGTTAGTATATAGTATAGTAGTATAGTATATATAAGCTGTGCATATATGACTATATAACGTATATATATATATATATAGTATATATAGCTGTGCAATATATATATATAACTATAATATATATACGTATATATATATATAGTGTGCATATATATATGAATATAATGATATATATATATATATCAGCTGTGCATATTGTATAATATAACATATATATAGTAGCTGTGCATATATATATATATATATATATATATATTATATATATATAGCTGTGCTATATATATATATATAATATATATATTATATATTAGCTGTGCATAATATATATATATATAGTATATTATAAGCTGTGCATAGTATATATATATATACTATATAATATATATAGCTGTGCATATATATATAATATATATATATATATATATATGCGTGCATATATAGTATATATTATATATATTTATTATAGCTGTGCATATATATATATATAGAATATATATATACCGCTGTGATAATATATATATATTATATATTATATATATATAGCTGTGCATCAAATATATATATATATATATATATATAGCTGTGCATATAGTATATTATATATATATATATATATATAGCTGTGCAGTATCAATATGTAATATTATATAGCCTGTGCATGATATATATATATATATTATATAATAGGCTGTGGCATATTATAATATATATGATATATATATATATATATAGCTGTGCATATATATATATATAAATAATATATATATATATATATCATATATATATTAGGCTGTGCAATATATATATATATATACATATATATAGCTGTGCATATATATATATATATAATATATGATATGATATAGCTGTGCCATATATATAAGTATATATCACTAATAGATATATATAGCCTGTGCATATATATACTATATAATATAGATAGTATATATTATATATATACTATATAGCTGTGCATATATATATATATATATATATATAGCTGTAGGCAATATATATATACTATATTAGTGATATGAGAGCTATATATATATATATATGCCAGAGCTATTATGATAATATATATATATATATATATATTAATGGCACAGAAGCTATTAATATATATATATATATGCAGCAGAGCTATATATATATATATACTGCACAGAGCTATAATATATATATAATGCACAGAGCTATATATATGATATATATCACAGAGGCTATATATATATATAATATATATATATATAATATATATATATCTGCACAGAGCTATATATTATATTATAAACTACTATATATATATATATATATATATTGACACAAGAGCTATATATATACTATATATAATATGCACAAGAGCTTATATATATATATATATTATATATATGCACCAGAGCTATATATATAATATAATAGTGCAAGCAGAGCTATATATATATATATATATATATGCACAGAGCTATATATATATAGTTATATATATATAATATATATATGCACAGAGGCTATATTGATATATAATATATATTATATATATATGCACAGAGCCTATATATATATATAATATTATATATATATATAGTAAGTATTGCACAGAGCTATATATATAATATATATAGTATATTGCACAAGAGCCTATGTATATATATATATATATATATATATATGCACAGAGCATATATATTATATATATATATGATATATTGCACAGAGCTATTATATATATAATATATATAATATATCACAGAGCTATATACTATATATATATATATATATATATATGCACAGAGCTATATATATATACACAGAGCTATATATATATTATATATATATATACTATATATATTATATATATATATAGTATCAGTTATTCACAGACCACGTGTTTCAAAGTTTACTTCTCGACTTTTAACAGCTACCTCTAGCCAGGATCGAAACCCGACGAATTTTCGTCTGCCAGGTTCCTTAACCTTGCGGCTATCAGCAGCCGTCATCTAAGGTGAAAAATTAATTGCTACATACTTTTTACAATCACTAGAGAACTCAAATCTGTAAACATGGCTAATGCCAAACGGGGAAGATACAATTAACGGTGCTAAAACATGGAAGTTGGAAGCATATATATATATCAGTCATCCACAGACACGTGTTTCGAAGTTTACTTCTCATCCTTGCGGCTCGACATTTTAACAGCTACCTCCAGCCGGGACTGAAACCGGACAGAATTTACGTCTGCCAAGTTCCTTAACCTTATATATATATGGGTAATTCCATGTCAAATCACCAGGGCCATGTCCCCCACTCCGTTCAATTTTTCTGAAATTTTGTACAGATGTAGACTAAGTCAACTGAAATTTAACGTAGCCAAAAATAAGTTACGACTTGCACTTTTTATTTCAGAATTCATTATTTTTTCTACAAAAACTACTGCCTTGAATATCATACAATTTTTTTC
>CM042140.1:121176606-121234106 GCA_023376005.1 Doryteuthis pealeii
TGTTATAAGATTCAGTGAGGATCAAAATCATTTGCAATGGCACGGCCTAAAAACTAGGATCCATAGGATCCAATCATCGCTCAAAGACAAAAGAACAAAAGGACAATACCATCAAAAGAACTCTGATCTATTATATAACCCTGTCGGTGGGGCTTAGAATACGCTGAGTGTATCCCCCGAGCTGTTTTGGGTATGATCATAAATGCATTTGATTTTGAGTTTCCAGTTCTGGAAATCACACGTAAGTATACGCTTAACATAAAACGCAACGTGGTCTTATATCAACGAGATGTGATTCAAACAGTTTTGAGATTAAAGTATTATTTTTTGTCAAATTTAAAAACTTTAAATTGAAACGAAAGCATGTGTACACCTGAGAAATAGCAGACTGCATTTCTACCTGCTCAGACCTCCCACATCAATTCTGTTTGGTATTTACTCTTGGCAGAACTATTACGTGTTAGAAATAGTAGAATTTTCACGAATTTAATTGTAATAAAGCAAAACTTTCTGTAAAAAATAATAAAGATAAATAAATAAATAAAAAAGATGTAAGAGTTATTATGTAAAATTAGATTTCATTAACCTATGAAAAATATTTTTGGTAACCTCTTTTTTGCTGGCCTCATATTTTTAGACATGCATTTTAAAAAACTTACAGTAAAAAAAGGTAAAAAAAATATATTGTTAATATCTCCTTTCTTATGTTTACTTACACCCTGAAGCTTAAAAAAACATAAAAAAGGTAAGGGATATCCAGAATACAAATCCGTGTAAAAATTGACTCATCTTTCTTTTCAGATAAAGCGATTATTTGTAGGTGTCTATAAGGGAATGTGTCAATTCGAAAAGATTATAAACCTGAGCTCAATAATTTAGAAATAATCTTTTCTTTTTTTTTCTTTTTTTGTAAAACAAAACATTGTAAAAGTGCAGCACTCTCCATTCTCCCCGGACCTTGCAGTTCTCTCTGAATGTTTTTCTTATTTTCTAAATTGAAAATTCATCTCAAAGGTAAAAAAAAATTCATATCGTGAAAGACATTAAGATTGATAGGACTAAATTAATTGTTTCGGGTGATGTTTCGAGAAATTAAAATCTGGATGGAATAAATGTGCTGAATGTCAAGGGAACTATTTCGAAAAACAAAAAACAAAAACAAATCAAAAACAAACACCAAAAGCAATAAACTTCTCGTCCATTCTTCATTTATGTCTCGGTAAATACACCTTCAACTTCTATACTTTTGCAATAAACCTTGTATATTTATCTGTCACGCAAATGGGTGTCACTAGAGAGTATTGGGAACACGAGACGTTTGCATGTCGGGTTTTCTATCACCCTCCACACACAACAAATACGAATAGACGAAAATATTATTTTCAAATGTATTGACAATCTTTCTTACTTCTGAATTAAGGAAATATTCCTTTATCCAAAAAAATAGTTTTTGTATATTATTAATCTTTTGGACAAAATTCAGACAATTTCTAAAACTATCTTATAAGTTTTAATTACATACTCATAAAAGTCATTAAAATAACCGTGTTTGATTTATTTATTTATTTTAACGAATGACAATTCGTCTTTGGTTATTTTATGCCTAGAGGTTAGGGAATCGCGTTCATTGTACGTTCATATCGATGGATTTTATTTAATTTGTGTCTTAGAAATATGTCGTTGTTTTATCATAGTTACAATCCAGTCATAACCAAAGTGTGAGATAAGCTGGATTCTTATTATCACAACGGTTCATGATTATATCCAGGCTTCTATTTAGGAAGGGGTGAAGGATTCTAATTAGCATCTAAGAACTATATTCCTTATATCGAACATATGGATAATTAAAAAATGACGTTTAGTGCCAACAAAAACCACGTAAAATTATAATTCAACTGGAAATTGGTTTATTCTCCAAGCATATTTATTTATATTTCTGTAACACAAATCTCGCTATGATATTTGCTTACTTACGTTTATATACTAAAGTAATGAGAATTTTACCAATATAGATAGCTAGATAGATAGATAAAAATAATGTCAAGACTCCAGGAAAATTTTCAATTTCAAAGTTGACAAGAAGCTACTTTATTCTTTTAACCAGAGTGTCTTAATTGTATTGCTGTAATACAAATCTCGTTAATATGTTATGCTTATGCCGGGTTACTGTTGAATCCAAACATAATGAGAATTGTAGTAATATATAGATTCTCTGAATTAGAACTGATTTGACATGAATTGAGCTTAACGGCCACATTCAGTGTTATTTAAGTAGATACAAGTGCACGCACTCACACGCGCACACACACACACTCACACACACACCACACCCTCTTCCTTTGGATTCATAGGTTTAACCCACCTACTACTGTTCTTTTATAAGAATGACTTTGGCACTAAATAACTTATATACTATTCTATGCTATACCATTTTAACAAGGAAATCAAATCAAACATAGTTTAAAATATATTTATCATCATTATTATTAACCCTTAAATGTTTTCCCTTCTGATCTTCCTTATTTTTCTTCTTCCCTGTCTTTTACTCCTCTTCAATTCTGACGTCTCTATCTTCTTATTTCTGTCTGTAACACTATTTCAATCCGTATTTTGCAGATTAGCCGTAAGCATTAAGACAGAAAACTGACAGCTTAAAAATCCTCTAATCGAATCCCACTCGGTTGGCTTAACTAGTACGAAAAACAACTTTACCGATCAAAAATGTCTGATTCTAAACCAGTATAAAACTATTTATCAATTCATCTCATATCTATAAAATCCCCAGTTGTTTAGTAATTCTTTATCTGAACTCGCCTGCGTTTTCAACCAAATCCTAATATATTTGAAAGTATGAGTCCGTTGTTAAGACTTAGATTACACTGTGTAACGAATTTTTACAACGGGGACGTGATCAAAAATGTTATGTTCTTATAGATTATGAGACGTGGGTGGCGTAATGGTTATCGAAAGAAATGGATTCATAGTTCAAATACTTCATCTCATCTTTGCGTAAAGCAGTAAGAAAAACTGTTCTCTAGCCTTTGTAGGTTAACTGATCAAAGAGATGGAAAAATCTGAATTCAAAACCAAAATACTGTTTTTCGGAGGATTGTACCGTTGTCTATTATTAGCTCATCCAATATGGGACTTTCTCTATATAAAGTAAGTCGTCGGGGCGGCCTAATGTCGGTATCAGCCAGACAGCGAGGGAGTCTATCCCCTTTTCACTAGCGCTAGACCAAGGAGATTATTTTAGCATCTGAGGTGGAGCGCCACACCTACCATCAGCTCCTCACTTTACCGCACAGATTCCTGTCCTACTCATACGCTGAGTTGGCGAGGGCTGTATCGAACTAGGAACCCAGAACACCGAGATTTTGAAATCTACCCGTTTTTCATAAGATTACTAATAGATTCAGTCCAGAGAAGGAGATCTAGATTTTCTAAGAAGATCTAGAACTTAGATGATCATGTGGATGCATATGTGAACACATTTTTCTGATGCGAATATTTTTTCTCAGAAATTCAGCGGGGACCTAAAGAATACTGAAGCAATTATCACGTCTGCAGAGTGGAACTTTTCAACATCGGTCTGGCAAGAATTTACTTCTTACCATGTGCACGGACGTTTTCTCATCTACTGTTCCTGCAGATTATATCATATCAGAGAGAGAGAGAGAGAGAGAGAGAGAGAGAGAGAGAGAGAGAGAGAGAGAGAGAGAGAGAGAGGATATTATTAACCAATAAAATACCTGAACAATCAAACCAGAGATTCTCATCTCACAATGTAACTCTTACATCTTAGCTTTTTGACATTTAGACTGAAGCGGTGAAAGTCGTTGAATGAAACAGTTTCCGCGATTTTTCAAGCATCTTCTTGCTATATAGATTGGGACATAGCATGATCTGTGTATATATTCACAGTGACCAAATCACAAATGTCAGAGGGAAATCAAGTTTTTTTACTACATTATAAGACTATATATATATATATATATATATATATATAATGGCTTTTTGCCGATAATTTTTTGGGAGAATATGCTTAAGTCGTAACTAATTTTGAAAATTAATTTCAAAATTAGGTACGACTCCAATTAAGCACATATATATATATATATATATATATATATATACAATGGCGAAATCACAATGGATTGATTACATTGATGTATGTCACTACCCACCAAATTCAATCTCTAATATGATGTATATTTATAGTCAAACAAATCCAAGAAGATAAGAACATTAATTCGCTATGGTATTTTTCCATCCATGTCTTTCCTAACCCATGACTCACTGCCATGCAATAAATTTAGTGTTATACTCAGGAAACCCCTCTGCATGGAATACAGTCGGCGTATTCTAAGCCTCGCCTATAGGGAAATAACCTCATGTATAGAATGCCAAATATCACTTACTCAGTAAACTGAAGAAACTCATGTCGTAATGGGAATCGTCGTTGAAAATGGACATAGGACTTCCACCAGCGTAAAAAGTGGTAAGAGTATGTTTGTTGAATGCATTGAGAACTATTTTGAAGGGAATTAATATTTTATTAATTGTTTATTTACAAAGGCGTAAATACAACTTCAGTCTTGATACTTTCGAGAGAGAGATAAATATATAGCCTGCGCCATTAAAGATTATTTTCTACTCAAGTAGGTTAAGCAGTAATGTAGCGTAACGGGTATCAATAATCACCCAATCATTAAAATTCCCACTGACTTTGTTCACGCTCAATTCGCACGAATGATGTTGGGAAAGAAACGAATTCACATCTTCTCCCCCATTGTAAGTGCAAACTAGTAGGGAAAGCTGGCTCATCTAGTCTTAGCGAGATAACCAGTCTAGAAGAAAAACCTCCCTAGCAACACGTCATATGTTATTGCCCTATAGGCGAGGCTTAGAATACGCCAACTGTATCCCATGCAAAGAGGTGTTTCCTGGGTATAACACTAAACTGAGCTTGAGACTAGTTCTGTAGATCAATGGAGTTTGGAGTGCATCTTAATTGCCATTACTTCCAGGTTAACTATTACCCGGACTGGTAGTATCAATTAATGTCCCATTTATGGGTCAAACAGATCTGATTAAAAAGTATTCATATTCGATAAGACCGTGTGCAAAAAGAATAAAATCCATCTTAAGAAATAGATACGCAAAAATGTAAATATGAACGTACAATGAATGCAACCCTCTTACTTGTACACATGAAATAAACGTAGACCAGTCGATATGGCGTTAAAATCAATCAATCACATCAAAATAGTTCATCGTGCCATAGTTAGGTCTTATATTACTCATGTCTTATAGACTGTCTCACCGCGGTATTAAAATATAAAACCACAAAATAATTCAAGTAAGACTTTGTACCGTATCTGTACCCCTTTTTATATAGTGTATGTGTGTATTAAATATTAGTATATGTGTAAAAGGGTTTATCTTGTCTCTCCTTTCGTCTATTCCTTGGTAATATATCATTGTATTGACTAATGCTAATATTGGATATGGCACTAACTCTACTGTTGAAGGGGACACTGATGGGAAAGCACTGGCAAACTAGTCTTGAATAATATTGCAAGTTTATCACGAAAAAATACGTAAGAACGCATATATCTGTGAGTTGGTAGCAATGGAAAAATAGATGCAAACTAGAAATTCTTTATTCGAATCGAACCCTATCTGCTACCTTCTTTCTATCTTTTAAAAAAAATATATCTTGTTCGGTCTGTATAATAACTTTGCAAAATATACAAAACAACTACCCCCTCCTCTTCAACCACTACTGCCATTAACGTAATATCTCCGCAGTCGTCTATATTTTAGAATGTTTCCTTTGCAGACCGTCTGCTTAAGTTCTCTTCTTTCTTTTACTCTACGTGCAGATTTTATTTAGTGGCCAATCATCTTAAACCAGCCTAAAGACGTCATCAGACAGTTTTTTGTAACTCCCAGTCTATTGACTTTTATTTAAATATGTATTGTAATTATTGGAATAAAGAAAAAAAAAGAAGCAAATTACTTTTCACTGATATCTTTTTGGTTTCGTGATGGCTATGCATAAATTATCATTGAATCCCAATATTAAGGCGATTTTCTTTTTACATATTTCAATTGTATAGAGGTGATTTTTTGTTCCCCTAGACTCTTTGACCCTTTGTAATTTCCTATCACAAATCTAACCTGACATCATTGAAGACTTTTCATTTGAATTAATGTGAATATCATCACAGTCAGAAGCAATCAAATTGCAATCTGCGAAACGTAACTTATATATCTATTTATCTTCTATAAATTATAATCATTTTATAAGATCAACAATTTATCAATCAATGACAAATTAAGCCGACCTTCGTAAATGTCAACAATATGACTTTCATTAAATTAAATTTTCAAATATGTCATTTAATTGGCTACTTTATAATTTCATGATGATTTACTGTATTCTGCCACTGTAGCAGTTTTGAACATTCCATACCAGCAATCAGTCCTTCCTCATTTGAAGCTATTCAGTCTTGCCTTTGTGAAGGTCATATATATATATATATATATATATATATATATATATATGTGTGTGTGTGTGTGTGTGTGTGTGTGTGTGTGTATTGTTGAAAACCACGGAATATTTCTTTTTCATGATCTTTATCTGAAGTTTATCTAGTCGTTTAGTTATTTTTCTTAGTTCGGGAACCAGCTGGTATCGGAATTGTCCCCTATTCTTTATCCTAGCTCTTTCAACCGTTTCGTCGGTCGTTATCGGGGGATTGTAAGTTGTAGTGTGTTAGCTATTTTTCTTTCTTTTATATATTGCATTTTCAAATTAGGAGAGTATTATTTATAGAGGGTTGATAAGATTAGTGTGTTAGTTATTGAAGGTGTTTCGTATATTATTACCTATATTAAATGCTATTTATTAATGTTAGGTTTGTTGTTTTTTTTATACAGATTTCAAGAGTTCTAATTGTTTCATTTAGTATAAACCTTTTTATTTTTGCAGGGAAATAGTTAATCTTTATTAATAATTTTGACTCTACCTAATTCTAAATGCTTTTTTCATTGCAACTTAGATGAGTTTTCAATCATACGACAGTTAGAACAATTAAAATATAATATTAGCCAACTCAATAGAAATCATTGATAGATGGCAAGTTGGTTTCTTGGTTTTACAGCATGTCAATCTTTATTGGATTATCTAATCCCAAAGTTAGTATTTCTATTGCAAGCAAGTAGATGGTTTTAAGTAACATCTATTAATAAGGATTTGTAAAAATCATAGATACATAAACAATTCTTAATACAAATAACATGCACACAATTATTGGGTTTCTGTTATCATTATATAATACTAATCATTTTCAATCAAATTTATTTGACCCGCAGGTAGGACACTAACGAACACGTTAATTTCAGGTATCAGAGCACCTGACAATAATGTCATGAAAGAGTTGAATCTAAACTCTCCAGAGTTCCAAAACTGGAGCTTCATCAATTGATGCAGTTTTTATCCAGGGTACTTTCTTTTAAGGGGGGTTTACACTTTCTTCAGGAAATACAGTCAGCGTATTTTAGTTCCTGTCTGGATGTCGATTGAACGAGTTTAATCTAAAAATAAAATAAAATAAAATAAGCAGTTCATCTCTTCTGAGTTGGGCTATGTGCATTGGTTTTAGTGATTGAAAATGTTTTGCACCGGAAAATATTAAGAGACAGTCTCTGTCACAGGAGAAGCGTCAAGCTGGTGTTGAAATTGATACGAGTAATACGACAACCAATTTCCCAAATAGGATCGCCTGCTTGGTCGCCATTTCTGCCTGTGGTCTTGGTGGGCATCAGTTTAAAGATTAAACAATCTGGGAGGCCTGCGTATTTCACACGTCTGGTCTACACCAGCGTTATTAGTAACAGAGCGAGAAGTCGTGGTTACTGTCAGTAGATAGAATGGAGTAAAATATCCATACACGTGATATCCCATATGAGTATTTTGATGCGGCATGATGGGTGCAGGGTCAATGTGTCGGGGTGTTTTCCATCGATGTGACCAACACCGGAGGGTTCAAACCTGATATTCTTATTAAGAGTGACAGAATAAATGCGGTTTCTCTTACCACTGACAATATCTCCTTATTTTAAATTGTTTTTTCGTGTATATGTCATTGTTTTAATTGAAGAATAATTGTGGATATCTGAGTTCAATCTTTGTGGTTACAACCGAATGTTCTGGAAAAAGTGAATATATGGTACATGCTAAATATTCCTGTCTGTTCGGAAATACGGAGAAACAAAGTCAAATATCACAGTGTTGTGTTCAATATGGAAACCTATTTTTTCTTAAATCAAAAATACATACAACATAATCAAACAGAATTTTTAAGAAATGATTAATTATATGGAAAATTCATCTAAAGGTATGGTATATTTTTCAGTGAGTTTCTTCTTTTTTAGGTTCATGACTAGAGTTATTGTTAGGTTCGGGTCTGTTGACTTCAACTTAAAATTGGGAGAGTGTTCGATAGTCGAACTGCACTGTCGACTACGGCTGTAGAATACACCGACTGCACCTCTGAAGAGGAGCAAGACCCACATCCCAATGGCACCAGCTGTTAGCCATGAGTGGTGACCCGTGATGCTCAAGGAGGGAATCCTAGTGGCTGAGCTGTACATGACATGTAAACTCCACTTTGGCTCTTCTTTGGGCTAGACGGGCTGTCACGTCAATCGGCTGGTCACGTCAAGCCATAGCTCGTATATGATTGTCCCGACTTTATTGCCATTATGTTAAACCCGTAACCCTTTTTATCATATGGGCTTGAAAGCGGTGGCTGAATGTCATGGTGTACAGGGTATGACATTAAATGTATCTAGCGGTAAGGTTCCAATTCTGGAGCCTTAGGAAGTGTCGAGTACCCGTTCATTGCTATTAATCCGAGGTCCACTTTGACCTGGAGTGGTTGTACATGTTAGAGTCTCATTTTAGGGTTAACTAGATCAAAATTTGAGTTTTAAAAATATGTATTAAAAATGAGTGTAACAAATTGAATACTCAACAAGAAGGAATAAAACAAATGTAAAGTAAGTAAAGTAAAGTCGACGGGGCGGCCTAAAGTCGGTATCAGCCAGTCAGCGAGGGAGTCTATCCCCTTTTCAATAGCGCTAGACCAAGGAGATTGTTTTAGCATCTGAGGTGGAGCGCTACACCTACCATCAGCTCCTTACTTTACCGCACAGATCCCTGTGCTACTCATACGCTGAGTTGGCGGGGACTGGTATCGAACTAGGAACCTTGTGGTTTCTAGCCGAACGCTCTACCGACTGAGCTAACCCGGCTAATAACCCAAAGTTTGAAATGCCGTGAAATCCAACCAACCAACCAACCAACCATAGTCGATGGAATGTAAATGTGTTGCATTAACTATATATTCTAATCCAAAGCTGTAATTTACGAAATAGCAATAACTGAAAAAATAAATCGACGAATCTTCAAAATAGATGAAAATCACAGAGACCTAAAAAACTAAACAACATACTTGATGCTATTATATATGCCTGTAACATCTTCCATGACTTTGGCATAAAGATGCATATATATGGTTTAGATCAGATAAAATAACTAAAAGACCAGATTTCACAGAGTTAGGAAAAATAAATAAGTGGTTTTCTAATAGAATTGGCTGAGTGAAAAATTAGGTTGATTTGCCCTGGTGAGCATATACATGAAGCAGAGAAAGTAATCTAAAAATAGGGAAACAAACAGAAATACCCAAATATGGAATTTGCCAAGAAAAGAGCCTGTTGCCCTGGGCTTCTCATAATAAAATCATAGCCGGGGGAATTGATCGCCAAACGTGTCGACATTTATGGTTCTTTGTTTAAAGCCCCATAAAAAGGGCTCCAATGCAGGGCTCAAACAAGTTACTTGACGCGGCGAGAAATTTACACCACTGGTGCGTTGTTCCATCTCCCGTTCCGGATATTGGACGTAAATAATATTTGCCACATTTCTAGCCTATTCTCGTCAGCTATAATGCTCAACACAGAATCACTCATATACACTTGAGAGAATAAGCGAGAACGGGGAATTTGAAAATGTGTGTATTACTCCTACCAAAATCATGGAATTCTTAGAGAATGTTCATTTTTTTAGCCGTCAATAAAATAATAAAAGATAAGATGTAAAATATTTTCATTTAGTAGCTGAACATTATGGCTTCTTAAAAGATAACTTAAATTGGATTACAGTCTTTAAATTAATGGCATAATTAGTTTCCAAGCCATACAGAAACGATGTCTTATAAACAGAATTTAAGACATCTGGTAATATTTGAATTTAATTTGAAAAGTTTACAAAAAAAATTATTCATCAATTCATATTCCTGCAAATAACTGAATATGCAAAATTAACCCTGATGATCCTCATGGTGAAATTCAAGTAGATTATTTGACTACACCATTTCACTAAACGTGTACTAGTATGATAGTACAGTCGTAATGTTGTTTTAAAAGAGTACTGGTGAATTTGATTTGGTTTATTTATTCATCGGCATAACAACTCCTTGGTGTCGAAAGTTGATTCATTTGTTAACGTTTGATTATGAGTATAATCATTTATATTTTCAATATTCCATTGCGTTTTAATAACGCCTTTTTATTTTGTCTATAATAATCTTTTCTTTGCACACAGTTATTTGGTATTAGATATCCCTTTTTGACAAACTAAATTACGCATATTTATGTGGTATCATGTATTCCTATCCAATACTAATATTTTCAAAAATATATATTTGACCCATATATAAAACCCTAACAAGCATTTTCACTCCGATTCAGAATGGACCTGTGTTTAATGGTAATGAAAGGGTTACTCAATACTACCCAGCGATCCAGGGCTGAAGCCTTACCAGCGGACCCAGTTAAATGTCATACCCAGGATACAACCTTTGTGATTGGGGGCACTTACTCCTATGCAGGGAATGTAGTCGGCGTATTATAAGCCCCAAGTAGTAATTTAACCAGTACCTTTTGTAATGTAACTGCGTCATGTTTTAATACTAAAAAGTAAAGTTTGAAAGCTGTGTGTATTTTTTCTTTCTTCTTAAATATAAAACGCCCATAAAATGAAGAAAACGTAATGAGAAGAAAGTAAAATAAGCAACACTGGAAAAGGCCATCAGTTTTTCACACAATCTTCTCGCTCCTGTCCTCTACAGAAACTCGTGGCTTCGGAGGCGCCTAGCAGGTAGAGGCTTACTTTACCCCATTATTTTCTTGTCGACAATCACTGAAAAGTTTCACCTTAAGTTGCTGCGAGCAATTCATAAATATGTAATTGTAAGAGAGGTCTTAGCATCGCTTGTGCTAAATATTTGGGAAGCCTTTCAAGTCCAGATAAAAAAAGAACAAAGGATCAAGAAAAGGAAGATGTAAATGTAAACAGGACAAAACAAAATGCCCCCTCCCCCCAAAAAATAACAACACAAGAAAAATAGCTTAAGAAAAACAAGGATTTGGGCATAAGCTGTAGAATGATTAGAGTTTAATGTAGCCGGGCGCGGTCAGTAAGTTCGGTCTTCATCAGGAGCCTCTCTATTTTGTGTACCTCTCACTGGAAACACGCTTATGCTTATCGTCTTGAGAGATGGAAACAGCAAACCGAGTTCTAATCCTTGATAATGTTGTTTGCGTTTCGCTTCATGCTAATGCAATTGAAAAGGCATGAATACATCACTTTTCTTCCAGCTATAGATAAATAATAGGGTAGACTATGTTCTATAGCCTTGGTAAGGCAACTAGCAGAAGGAAAACTTTGAATTCAAACTAACTGTACTCCGCTTAAAAATGGCTTTATCTTGCATCTTCCACGAGGCGGAGGGGCTGGATAAATACATACATCTTCTTTTCCCCAGTTATGGTAAATTATATAGTAGAATGGACCCTCTTGTTTTATATATAGGCAAACTACTAAAGAAAAATAAATAAATGAATTCAAAATCAGCGTCATTAGGGCTAGTAACTTCACTATATAAAAAGTAACTTGCTTCTAAAATCATAGCAAACCCCCAAAAGTGGTGTGACTGTAGCCGTTTGATCAACAAGAAACTTTCCGGAATCCACACACGATATATTTTTAGAAGACTGTAGAAGGGAATTCTTAGGAGTTGTTTCCGAGATTAACTTGTTAACCATTACTCTAATGCAGGGAATTTTTATTCAGCAGGTTTCCACTATTTAACGAAATACTAAATATGTAGTATAATGTTCCAATGGCATGAAAATACAAGGGATTAAAAGTTCTGATCATCAAAATATGGAATATGTGCTGCTTCTATATTCTAAGTAAAGAGAACATTACGTTCTGTATTTAAATAGAGTTCTTGTTTTTAAATTTGTTCTTGTTCCCTAAAATACGAGAATAAAATTTAAGATACTCTTTACATGGTAACCTGAATCTAACTTTATATAATCTATCAGACGATATCATAGTGGTAAATATTGATTCTTTCATATACTGCAAAACTCAAGAAACGTATATACTCACTCGTATAAAATAGTTTGCGGTCAGAATGTTCTTTCAAATAGCTTATTTTGACATCTTCATAAGCCATAAAAAGCGGAAGATCTATATTTCTTTTTGTTAACTGAGATATCACAATAATAAAGTATGACGTTCTGCTAAACCATTTATTGAACAATAATGGATAAGCTTGGGTAGAACTATTGAGAATCAAAAGGGTGGAAGTTGATATTAGGATGTACTTTCGTCTCTTTATCTATTTAAGTAATCACTCCCTACCTCTTAATTTGATATTGAAGCAATCGTGTAAATGCGATATTCTTTATTCAATCTTGTCAGTGGGGCTTAGAATACACTTACTGTCTACTGTGCAAAAGAATAAGAACACCCCCAAAAAGTTGGCACTAAACAGCATCTGATGGCGACGCTCCAGTTCTGAATACCTGAGGAGTGTGAAGTAACCGCTCATTGCAATTACTCCACATCCACTTCTGATCCGGAGTGCTATCTATTCGCTGTCGACTAACTCTAATACTGTGATTGAAAAAAAAGAAAATCCAACAAAAAAATGTAAATATGTATGTACAATGAAGATATATTCTAACCCCTAGGCATAAAATAACCAAACACGGTTGAGATGCCGTTAAATCAATCAATCAATCATTTAGCCAGATTACATGAATGACTGTTGCCAAAAACAAAACAAATAAGACACTAAGTATGTAAAGATGTTGAGGTAGCCTAAAGTCAGTATGAGTATTTGCGACTGTGGTGGCATCATCTCCTGACCTTACCGCACATATCCCTGTGCAACTCATACGCTGAGTTGGCGAGGGCCTGTATCGAACTAGGGACCTTGTGGTTTCTAGCCGAACGCTCTCCCGACTGAGCTAACACGGTCCCAAATAGACACTAAATAATAATAAACACCAAAATTACAAAACTAAAAACAAAACAACCCAATCGAAGAAGATTACTTTATTTTTTTGTAACTTCAAATTTTGTTTTTGTAAAGCTAACTATTAGATAATGTGAGTTCAAACCTCAAATATTAAAAATCAGTAGTTTCACGCTTTAGTTAGACCAGAGAGTTGAAATTAGAAAATGCCTGTCTCCACATCAGGAGGTCAAAAAATTTGATTAAGCGTAATAACGTAGCAACTACAATGAATGCTCAATTATTCATTTGAAATCGATACTGCTGTATTGGAGCTATTTCCGGTATTCCAGAATCGTTTCGCCCATTTCTGACATAACGGATTATTTTTCTTCGAACTCGTAGGTGGCGAGGAAATTGAGTAAAAATTCATCATCATTATCATCCCTATGATCATCATCAGGCAAAGCAACAGATGAAAACAGCAGCAGCGTCGATGCTGTCCATCACAGTGTTGCCAAAAACGTGCACGTCAGTTAAATAGATGGACTCAAGTCCGACCGAGTTTGGCAGCAGTACAAGCAATCTCAATTTAAGCGTGTGTCAGGAAAGGTAGATGCAATTTCACCTTTTTTGAAAGACAACTAGAAATATGGTATTTCACGAACTCCCAATGGATGAATGATTTGTTGGGAGTCCTAATGACTTATTGTTGATGATGAGACAGTAATGAAGACCGAATGCTGCATGGTTTCAGTGAATTATAAGTGTTAATTTAACAGGTAAAAATGATTATATTGAAATTTCGTACTATTACAAAACAAAAACGTTTCTTGTATTTGCTTCAAAACAATATTACAAATACTTGTTGAGATCTAACTTTGCTAAGTATATTGTATTTAATTCGACGTATAATAACTAAATATACATTTTTAAACATTTTCTTATAAACCAATGGTTTTCAAACGTTTCTTACCCTTTTAATCCTATTTTACTATGGTGGACCCTCCCATAGCCATTCGTTGTTTAAAAATCGCATTGTATTTTTATAGTTAGATACATTTTACTTGCCTGGGTCCAAAAATGTTATATGATCCCCGGGGGCCCATATGGGCCCCGGTTGAGAACCACTTTTGTAAACCCTGACAAAGAGTTTTATTATTTCTAGTTAAACATTATACAACGAAAACATATATAGTTAGGTATCACCCATAAACAAATATACTCATTTTTTGCAAGGTAATTTTCTTCTAAGCCGAAGATACCAAATGTAGAGCAACAATTCATTGCTATTAATATCGACTCTGACCTAAAGGGGTAGAAACTATTAGTATCCCATCTATGAGTCAAATATATCTGTTTAAAAATGATTTTAATTAAATCGGGCAGCGTGCACAAAGAACGCTAAAGAAACAACTACACAAAACATGTAAATATGTAAATGAACATGATTCCCTAACCTCTAAGCATAAGATAACCCTAAATAGGTTGACATGCCATTAATACCAATCATATACTCCTGCCCTCTTCTTATGCGAAATGGCAAGTTGTTAACTCGGAGTCTGATTCCCAACAAATAGGCTCATTTTATTCTATTTCACTTATTTTTTGTCTCGTGTATCCCTAACAATAACAAATACGAGGGAGTCTAACACGTTACACTAATTGGATTCTTTTGTTATACAGCATATCAAACCTTTGCGGGTCATTTAATGCCCAACTCATTTTTGATAAACAAAGGACGCAGGTTGCTTACAGTACCTGCTGTTGATTAAGTGATAATCCAATTAAGTATTGAACAGGTTCATAGTTGCCTAACTTCGGTTATCTAACAGCAGGGACCGGTGCTTTCTACGTGAATTGGCCGTAATATATTAATTGGGATCAGATCTGCTAAGGGTGTGACCCTCAATAGAAGATCCAAGGAATGATGCTTTTGTTCATGGGGATGCACAGATATTTGATTCTAGCAAAAATGTCACGAACAAAAGAACGAAGGAAAAAGCAAACATAAATAACCCATATATCAATCGATTGACTCATTCTAACGACACGTCAACTTGTATCGGGTTAATTTATCGCGTTCAATGTATGTTCATATTTACATTTGTGTACATATTCCTTCAAAGCTTTTTTTGTACGCAGTCCTATCAAATACAAATAATTTTAATAGGTCCGTTTGACCCGTAGGATACTAACAGGTACTATCCCTCCAGATCAGTGTTAAACTGGGAGTAATTGAAATAAACAGGTGATTCCACATTCTCTAAAGCTCCAGAACCGGGCCTCACCATCAGATTCAGTTTGTCATACTCAGGACATCCCTTTTTGGGTTTGGCGGGCACTTACCTATCTGCAAGGGATAGTCATCGTATTCTATGACCAACTGACAGAGCTCTGATTATTGTAGAGATAGATACTTTATTCAGTATTAATTTATTTTTCATTCTTTTTTAGTTTTCACATAAAACAATGTGTAAAGTTCTTTTTTTCTTTTGCAAAACTACAAAGAAAATATTTGTTGGGAAAGAATTAAATTCCAGAAGTTATTTATAGACTTCCTTCCGTATTCATAAATAATTCACTTTCTTTATTCTTTTTTTCTTTATATTCTGTAAACATTAAAAGTGGCTTTGGCTAAACTAAATTCCATGACACTGTAAATTGTGTACATGCGAGAATCACACCTAAAAGGTACAAATAACCCTTAATCTAACTAACAAGTAAAATCTACGATTCATATCAAAAATATTTATCTAATCTTTTACAAAAAGGAAGATAAAACCTTTTTGAAGTCGCATATAAACTATTTTCACGATAGATGTCCGATATAAACTTCCTGGTGTGATATTTAGTTTCAGAATTCAAAGTACATGAAAACTTTCCCCTTTCAATTTCTGTCTATTAACTTGAACATTCAGTGATCCATAATGATATTGATGCTTCTGAATAGGATGGAGTGGAGGATTCTGATTAGCATTTCATAGTTATCTCCTCCGTAACAACGTTCTGAATGCGACAAAAATAACGCATAGCGAAATGAAAACCCACAATGTTTTCAATTAGTTGTAAAATATAATTTTAGTTTTATTTTATTGCAAGTATATATTTACAAAATCATTCTGTCACGGATAGGATGTGACACAAGGTCAATTTTTGAGCGGGGTACAGAGGTTTAAATTCTTCCTTCTCGTGGATTATTTGCCCTGCTAAAGAGTACAGTATGATTTACTATTTACTCAGAGCTGTGAGAACAGATAGATACTTTTTTTTCCAAACGCATTAGCATGAAATGAAACGGAAACAGTCTTATCCAAGATTTTAACTGTGTTTATTTCATAAGATAAGCGTTACACCTTGCAAGTAACTCAGACTATCTTCAGATTGAACATTGCAGATTTGTCAAATAAGATAATCCATACAATAATCACATTCCTATAGACCAGAATTTCTCTATCAATCTATTTATTACCTCGAAATAGTCCTATGATGGACATAATTCAATATTACACTTTTGACACCCATGTAAAAGCGCAAAAGAAAACAATTACAGCTAAGACTCAACTTTAGAACTTCTTCAGAATAACCTGCTGAAGAAATATCTGCAGTAAAGTACAAACAAATTATATAGAAATATAAAACTTAAATCCACCATCCTGATAACAAGTTTCAGTGATTTCTCTGCATTTTTGAGATGAGGCTTGATAACCTGATCAGGGGGGAGGGCAACTATATATATTTTTTGTTAGGTCTGATCCTAACAAACTCATACATTTAAAACCAAATCTGTTAAATTTAATTAAGTATTCCTTTCCCTGGCCAGATGTTGACTTAGGTCTAAAATGTAACTTTAAAAAATTTAGCAACTGACTGAAATTCATTCTTATCTGAATAGTGGTACCTTGACTTCAGTCTAATTCATTCTGCTTAAAAAATTAATTACCTTGTATATTAAATCAATTTAGCACACTAAATAGATTTTGCTTCTAAAAAAGTAAGTATACATATGAATAATTATTTTAGTAGTAGAGTTATTGTATTTAATTTGTTTAAATTATATATATATATATATTCACAGGGTGGGATTAAAACTATCGACTCTGTAACTTTCATTTTTTACATTTTAGAATTTTAGATGAAAATCAAGATATATACACAGCTGAGCAGCTATATAATAATGGTATCATGCCTAAAAATAATTAGACGAGTCCATACCAACCTGATAAATTAAAAACAAAACAAGACTCGCTCCATTTGAATAGAAGTCTTTGATAAAACACAAGATTGTTAAAGTGTTCCACCCTTCATATCTACTAGACCTAGTTTATGTAACTTATTCTTATTCCTGAGGATGAAAATTCATTAAAGTCTAAAATTCTTAGCAAGAAGAGGATATTAAAAGTAATAAGACTGTGTTTCTTCACATCATATTAAAATAATAGTTACGGGGGTGTTTCGAAAAGTTCGCTGAAATAAGTGCATTGAATAACAATGTATTCTGAAGAAAATTAACGTTTCTGTCTTTCAAGTTTTTGACCTGACATTTTGTTTAACACACTTCATACACATGAACTTTCATTGGTGCAAGTGTTTTTATCTCTCTTGAAAAAAATACTTCACTCCTAATAACACGCCAACTGAAATTGCTGGTGTGTTATTAGTAAAAATATCTACAAGATCTGATTAATTCTTAAATACATTCGTGTAAATGTTTATGGTTCTCATGCAACTTGGAATCAGTAATCTCTCATCTAATAATTTAAGGTGCCTTTTGATATTAATGATAAAAATTGCACGCTTTGCGACGAAATTAATTAACCTCTGCACCAAAATGATTTAGGAAATCTTAAAATCCATTGGATTAAAACATGATTCTTTATATATTGGTCATAAAAAAGTGTGAGCAAGTGATTGTTATCTTTTTTTGGTTTCTTTTTGGGGTTTTTTTTGTGTTAGGCTATATATATTCCTAAATAACCGGTATGATATCTGCAGCTTATTGTATAAAAGAACAACTAAATGATACGAGTACTACCAATGGTTTTCTAGATTATTGTTTCTATTGGAATAGCGACTCAATAAATATAAATAACATATTTTGTTACTGGTGTCATGGCGTATACGACGTTTGACAAAAAATCATCCAGATAGAATCTTTAATTTATTGGATTTTAAAATTTAATCAACTTATACAATTAAATGATGATGTCTAGAGGTCTAGACATCTAGATTTCTGTATATGTCAAGAATTAATTTAGAAGTCTACAGGTTATATTTCAAATTACATAATTTCACATAAAGTCTTATGGGTTATTTAATGCTGCAATTTGATTAATTCTGAAATATCTGATTACAATTATAGCTATTTATATTTTTAACTTTCTATGGAAATTCTATTTTAACACACCTTTTAAAATTTGACTACAATAATCATTTTTTTACAGTTATATTTCTAAGTATCCCTATCTTTTACTACTAATCATTACACACTTATAGTGTTTAAATTAATTACTTCTATTTAATAAAAAATCAGTTATTTGCACACTGTTTGAATTATTCCTATCGAACCCCAATAATTTTCAAGTAATCTTATAGTTTCAAGGAACTAATATTCATAATCTTTAGTGAAAAAAATCAAGTAACTATTTTTTATCTAACAAATATTCCGAATACAAATAATTTGCATCCAGTTAAATGCTTTCAATTATTCCTATCTAAGATTAATGAATCGATTTAATAATAATCATTTATCTGAACATACTTATAAGGAGGCGCGTGGTTTAATGGTTATTGTCGTAGAAAATAGATATGGCGAGACGAGTTCAAAGCCTGGACGAAGTTGTTTGCATTTCACTTAGCGCTAATATCCTTGGGAAAGGTATGAATCCAACTATTCTCTATCCAGCTATGGCAATAAGGTCAGAATGGGTTGTTTAATCTTGATTAGTCAACCAGTCTAGGATAAACACAACTCTGAATAAAAATCTGTTAGTATCCACTTAAGAAATTGACTTTGTTTCAAATCTTATTCGTGCAGAGTGGTGGTAAATATATGTTAAGCATTACAATCCAATACTAATAAATTGAAAACAGATCTGTTCGGGTCAGAGATGAGAGCATAAAAGATACTACATCTCACGTCAGGATTGATCCGGGAGTAATGATAACAAACAGGTACTTCACACTCCTCAGAACTAAAAACTGGAGTCTCAACATCGGATGCAGTTGAATCTTACAATCAGGATACCCGATTTGACAGAGCTAGAATTATCAAATTAAAAAAAAAATTATTTTGAGTAAAAGGGTCGAAGCAGGTATAAGAGTGTCCACAAATGAGGAAGGACGTAATCTTTTGTTTTATACATATAAGCTGACGGTTGGATATGACCTTTGTACTAAGCAGCCAATATTGGTGGGGGTGTTACTGCCAAACGAACAGGAATAAGAGTGATGCTAATATAAATTGTAACCAAACAAAATAATTTCTACCATTTTCCTTGTATCTCGAATGTTATTGAAAAAGAGTTGATTGTAAGAAAAGCTGAGATGCCGGCGGAGGAGGGGGGTGGAAGAGAGAAATCCAATAAAGCCTGGGGAGTTAGTTGAAAGATTGTCGGTCACTAGGAAAATAGAAATAGGTTCTTAGTCTAATGGGAGCCGGTCGATCAGCCTATGACGAAAAGTACTATAGAATAGCATTTCCGGATTCAATCTTTTTTTATTCTCTTTCTCACTGTTCTGTTCATCTCTTTCCTATCCTATCCACACAAATACGCACACACACACACACACACACACACATATATATATATATATATATATATATATATATATATATATATATATATATATATATACACACACACATATATATATCAATCGGTAGAGCATTCAGCTAGAAACCACAAGGTTCCTAGTTCGATACCGGCCCTCGCCAACTCATCGTATGAGTAGCACAGGGATCTGTACGGCAAAGTAAGGAGCTGATGGTAGGCGTGGCGTTCCACTTCAGACGCAAAAAACAATCTCCTTAGTCTAGCGCTAGTGAAAAGGGGATAGAGTCTCTCACTGTATGGTTCATACCGACATTAGGCCGCCCCGATGACTTTATATATATATATGAGACAAAACGTGAAACTAATTATAGTATAAATAAAAAGACAAAAGACCGAAGGTATAAATAGAAGAACAAAATTATGGGGCGATTCTGGTAGAAAATAAGTACAAACAGGTGCAAATCGCATAAATGTGTCCTGGTCTCCTGCCCTTAAAAACGCTAAGCGGTACCTGCTGAAAATCCGATATGTGCTACTTATGAATTCCCTATTTGGTTGAAGGCATTTTTTCCCGTGTAGTTAATGCTATATGGATGCGATATTTTACCCCCACCACCTTGTCTTTTCTTGACAAGTAAATGTAAATATTTTACCCCCCACCCTCTTTAAATTATTTCTTGTAGTTTGAAGGCGTTTTTTTATCGACAAATAACTTTTTTAGTGGTTTGAAGGCGTTAAAGGTAAGCCACCCCCAAGTTTTTTTTACGACAAGTAAATGTAAATATTTTAAGATACCTTTTTTCAATATTTTGATTTTATCTTAATTCAAAACAACTGTCACGAATTTTTAAATAAATACGACCAAGTTTCGAAAATAAAAACAATACATTATTAAACTAAAAAAAATAGAAAATATTTAGCTCAGAGCCCCGTGTATTGGTCGAATATATCTGTTTGAAAATGATTATTACTGGATAGGAATAAACATTTATATTACATCAGAATCCATGATATATAACTGTGTTCAAACAAATGATTATTAAATTACATGAAAACACATAATTGTAATTAGAAGATGAGCTTTAAAAAAAAACACACGACTATGTTATATGAATTGTTATGATTATAATTATAATTACAGTATCAAATAGCACTTAAGGAATTTATTGATACGTTGTTAAACGTTTTCCGTTTTACTTTACTCCTTTAAATTTTCATTTACGTTTATAGCATTTTCTTTGCTTTGACTTTTAGTTGTATTATTTTGAATATGTTCTTTTTGTTTTTCTTTCTTTCTCTTTTCGTTTTTCTTTCTTTTCTCTTTTCGTTTTTTTTTTTTTTTTTTTCAAATGCAACTTCTCTTTCTGTTCTGATTAAGTCTGGATTAATCCATAGATTTTCTTATTTCTGTTCGATTTTTCTTCCAAATTAATAGTTATGTAAGAATTTGGCATCTTTATATCTTAGCGTGACCATTATTAGTTATTATTTTTCCCCAGGTGTGCTGCTCTGATAATATCCATTTTGATATTTCCTGTTTTTTATTAATTGAATAAATTATAGTTTCATTTAGATTTTACTTTTCTTTTTTCATATTAAAAATTATTGTTGTTAGAACGATATTTCCCTTCTCTAAATATTTGTTTCTTATATGTTCATACTTGTTTTTTTTTATGCGTTTTCGGACAAGTTTTCTACGATTTCATTTACTATTTACTCATGGACATTTCTTGTTATATCAGCCAAGGTTTTATTAATTCCTTTTGTTAAAAAAAGTTTGCTAATGACATTTACGTGGTTTTTTTTCCCAATTATTTCCGATATAAAGTTTATAACTTCTTTCTGTGTTTCCCTTTTAATTTTTACGTTGAAATTTATTTCCTCGTCTGTAATTTTCAATCGTTGAAATTTCCAGTCGTTTATCTTTTTATAAATTGATTTTCCAAGTCCTTGCAGTCTGACATTTTGTACGCCACTATCATTCCCAACATTTACGTTTCATAAGGTCTTTTTCACTCCTTTGTCCATCCTGGCACGGACAAGGTGTCGACAGTTTTTTTATTAAGCGTTCTGGAAGCCATTTTTCTTTTCTAACAAAATAAGAAAAATATAATCTTGCCGTTACAGCTAGAAGAATCATTTATACGAGACTGCTTTAGTATAGACTAGGCAGTGTCAATTTCTTCGCTTATTTTAATTTTGAAAACGAATTAAAATAAAATCGATTATTTAAGGTCAAATTTTTGTCAAAGTCGAAAAGTAGTAACATAATGAGCATCAGTAAAAACAAAAGCAAAATAATATTGCATATGTAATTTATTTTTAATGCATTTTAAACAATTAATTTCGCTCAAAACATTTGCAGAAAAAAACGCTTTAAAAATGTTATGTGGGTTTTGTTTACCAAAGAATTGAACTGGAGAAAATGTCACGTGACCTCTTTTCCTACGGAGGACCGACATTAATAAAAAATATATTAAAAAATCAGGAAATTATCTGATTTTGATAAAATTCTCTTTGTTGACTTATTAAACCAACGAATTCTTTCTTTTGAATTACTGAATCGTTTCAATCAAACTGATTCAATTTTAATAAATCGAAATTCTTTAAAATAAATATTACACCCGTACTACTGTCTAAAACAACAATTTATATAGCTGATTGATAGATAAAATTCATCTAAGATATAAAACACCTAATCTTGAGTTTCAAAGTTCATATTTTTAAATTCTAAGAAATATTATGTAATAACTAGTTTACTTTATTTTTACTATTTTTGCAGAAAAGTGGATTGAAAAGTTAGGTCCCCACCCTTTTAAACAGAACAAATATCGACTTATAATAGGTAACTATAAACTTAAACAACAGAGTTTTAAAAAATCCCAAATTTTTTAAATTCTTTTTCAATCGAGGGGGAGGGGGTAAATTTATTTTGTGAAATACGCCTATGACAACAATATTGGCAGAAACTAATATAGACTGCAAATCCTTAATATACACACGTATAAGAGAAAACACAAGTTTTGTAAGAAGAATTAAATGTATAAAAACGTATTCCATGCCACGAGATTGTTTGTGCGCTCTAGCTTAGCGTTGGTTAAGGTTATTTTATTGTTCACGTAGCGTTACGGTAACCAGTATTAAAAGCTTGTCTAACTTGATAATTTAACGGGCAGTAGCAATATATACAAGGGAAAACTTATGAACGTTTCTGATGCATATCAAATATTTGCAGACAGTTTCGACAAATACATTTAATTAGTAAGACCACTACAGAGCTGGAATAAGATTTTTTTAGATAATAATCAGTTGGTTCTCGGTCTTTCAGCCAAATATTGATTGCTTATAAGCATTAGTAACAATTTTACTTTTATTGAGTTGTTATAAATATATAGTATAATCTATCTATCTATCTATCTATCTATCTATCTCTCTCTCTCTCTCTATATATAATATATATATATATATATATATATATATATATATATATATATAAATTCGAATTTATATTCGTGTTTCCTCGGCCAAATTAATATAAAAACAGCCTAAATAATATCAAATAGGGAATAAATATGATCAACGTGGAAAGTGTATGATATGTTATAATAATCTGGTTTTCGTGTTATTCATTTGTTATTTTATTTTCATACATACAGGCAATCGTTTTGTAATTAACTTTTATAGGAAAGCCAATAAGTTATTTAATTTTATTATCTTTTAAGGAAAGCCAATAAGTTATTTAATTTATTATCTTTTAATCAAAGGTGCAATTTTTCCAAGCTAATCAGAGGAAAATATAATGGAATTTTGACGGAAAATTATGGAATGATCTTGTAATTTTCATTCTTAAAACAAACCATCGGAAGCCTAGACATGTAAACCCGCCCTCGTGGTGGGGGTCCAGTGGCTTCGGCCCTGTATCTTTACAAGTTAATAGCGTCGATCCCAGGGGGCCATCCCCCCAGGCAACACCTGCCCCCTCGATTTAAAGGGGCAGGGCTGGGTTTATTGCCCAGTGCCTGAGGCGCCCCCTTGAGGGGGAATGCCGACGAGATCGACGCAATTTTTCACCTGCCACTCCATGGGCTTCGGCTCGTGGGTGGTCCCACGTTAATAGGGACTTTGTGCCTGACCCGTACAAGTGGGGTACGCGGTAAATACTATGTAAACCCGCCCTCGTGGTGGGGGTCCAGTGGCTTCGGCCCTGGATCTTTACAAGTTAATAGCGTCGATCCCAGGGGGCCATCCCCCCAGGCAACACCTGCCCCCTTGATTTAAAGGGGCAGGGCTGGGTTTATTGCCCAGCGCCTGAGGCGCCCCCTTGAGGGGGAATGCCGACGGGATCGACGCAATTTTTCACCTGCCACCCCATGAGTCTCGGCTTGTGGGTGGTCCCACATAAATAGGGCCTTTGTGGGGTACGTGGAAAATATCATGTAAATCAGTCTCCAGTTAAAAAACAAGTGGTTGGCTATAACCAATAAGAACAATTTCAATATTTACAAATTTCAGTTTTGCCAAGAGAAGTATAATCATTCAAAAAACAGTTTTGAACTATTCTGTATACGTTGTATGTACGCGTGTTCATCGTAATCACCCAAGAAAAAACAATTGAATTTTATGTTCCTTCTATTATTTAGTTTGGAGTACTGTATTGTACTTCTTGTACTTTTTTCTTCATGATTCTTCTCTAAATTGGCTAAACTTTCTATGGACACAATTTATTGATTTCCTTAAGCACTCTAGAATTCTAGAAAGATCTCCGTTACTTATCACCAATCGATTTTTCTTGTCATATCAACATTTGTCTGTCTACTGTCAAAAGTACACTGAGAATTTCGTCTCAAGTTATTCAAGAAAAATATATTCGATTTTAAATTACGAGTATAAGTTTAGATTAAAGCATTCAGACGAGAAGATGTTGTTCATTATGGTTTAGTAAAACCAACACTAAGGCTTCAGTTTTTGTTTATCAAAATTCTGAAACTTTCGAGATATAAAAAGATATATCAAAGAAAAACGAATTATTAACCTATATAAGTAAAGCTAAAAATCGATATACAAATTTGGGCGTGCTTAGCAAATGAAAACTATTTCTTCCGCAGTCCAAATGAACACTAAGATATCGAGTGCTGATTTTAAGACAGTTAAGTTCTTTCTGGTACGAAATATTCATGTAAAAGAGACAGACCGGATGACCGGACAATCAGGCTGTGTCAGAGGCCTAAAGGTACTAAAATGATCAAATAGTAAATGTCTCATATTTTTAAGTGGCTCTAATCAATAAATATGGTATAGCTAAAAAGTTTTAACATGTAAAAAAGGAGGTGGACTTACCGCTTCCTGCGGCTGGTTCGAGCGAGTAAGGTTTCTGGTGGCATATGACTTAGAACATAATGCTAGAAAAAAGACTAGATTTATAGTTATTTATTAAGCGTAGCTTAGGTGCGGAACAAGGCCAGACGTATTAGGCACCCAGTGAGAATCGAACTCACCAGGAATGGTCTGCTAATCTAGGTTGCTAACCATTACACTACATGAGGTGCCCTAAGGACTAGATTTATAATCTCCTGTCGGAAATGGGGGGGGGTAAGATATTAAAAGAAACGCATATAAATAGGTCACCCTCTCGTTTCAGAAATGACTGTTTCTGCAATGGTTTACCTTCGTTATCTGACTCAGGGCAGAAGTGGGTCACTGAAGAGGTAAATATTTTTAGCAACCCCGATACGTCGGTCAGCTCTACCCTGGGTCAACGGAGTCGACAATATTTTCTGACAAATAATATGAATACCTCTTATATTAATATAGTCTGCTATATATATATATATATATATATATATATATATATATATATATATATATTCCTAAATGTACACCCTAACACTGAAAATAACCATAGGAATAGAATTCTCTATATTTTAACACCTGATGTTTTAGAAACATATCTGATTGCGATTATACATTTCTATATGTAAGTGTAGAAAAGTAGAATGGATTTATAGGTCAATAATTCTTCTTGAGCCCAAATCACTGTCAATTCAACCCTGGAGAGTAACACCGTATGAAAATGATCAATTTAAACTGTGAATATTTACTTCGCTTTACAATGTTCAAAATTATATTGAATATATTAAGGGAGATGTAAAAGTGCTCAGTTCTTGTTTTGAAAACTAAAAACAAAATAGTCTTTCGCTATGAACATTTCACACACATGTCAATTTATATATCATATACTTAGATATAAAAGAAAGTTTTATATATATATATATATATATACTTTCAAACTAGGGCAGGATAAAAGATAAAAAGAGTAAAACTCAGTGGGGCATAGATAAGGAATTGGATTAAAGAATTAACACCAGACATTAACAGACATACATAAACACCGCCACTTTAATGGAAGAAGTAAAAAAAAAATTCAACCAATCAAAAAGGCGCTTGAAAGAATAAATACACAAATATCGCCGCTGGAGGCGGGGAGAAATGTTTAAATGTAAACTGAATTTGGCCATTTGCCTGTCTGAATAAAATAAAAACGTGATCTGACGAAGCTCAGTGGGCCCCAGATACCCACGAGTGAAAATGTTCCATAATCACGATAACCATGGTATTTAAGGCCTTTTTATTCGCAAATATATATATATATATATATATATATATATATATATATATATATAAATCTTCAGAGATGTTTCTAATTAGCTATAGACTGGCAAGGTTGATCTAGTAAGTCAACTAAAATTTCCAAATTCTGTAGTAGAGACAAACTTGCCCCAGACAGTCATATTTTCTAACTCGACAAAGCAAATAATCATACTGGAACTGACAATGTAGAAGCAAACGAAAGAAAAAAAGGCAAAATACTAAGGATTAGTGAAAAAGTGTCGAAAGAAAACCTGGAAAGCAAACTACACACCTGTTGAAGTACGAGTGCAAAGGATTGACTGCAAAGTATTGACAAGTTTCGGATTAACAGGGTATAAGAAAAACAAAACAGATATTTCAGAGACTGTCGAAAAAAATGGCACGGTGGTTATTATAAAGAGGGGAGAACATTGATTAGGAAATAATATTTAAAAATATACAGTAATAAGTTTACCTATATCGGTCTTGGTTAATTACTGTGTTGATTTATCTTGATAATTCATATTCTTTTTTTCAATTTTTATTTTTACATCATGTGTCGTTTTGTTCTTTTTATTTGCTATTGTTTGATTTATTTTTCGAAAAATGGCAGGGGTTGTGTTATTCGTCCTCGTCAGTACTTGTTAGTGAAGTGCTCGCCGATGATATGTTATCGATTTGAGTCTGACCCTCAAATTAGGGGATAAAAGTCAAATAGTAATAATGTTGGGATGTCGAGTACTTTACCCGAGGGTATCCACAGAGTACTCCCTCCTTTGTGTGTGTGTTTTAATGTGTAGAATTTCCCTTTCTACAAACTATAATCATACCAATATATGTATATTTACCAACTCTCCGCACGAGCAGAATGCGACACAAGGTCAATTTCTTGAGCGGAATTCAATAGGTTTGAATTCAGAGTTTTCCTTCTCCTAGATAAGTTGCCTAACCAATGTTAAAGAGCCCGGTCCGTTCTACTATTTATCCATAGCTGGAGGGAGAGTGGGATACCTTTCCCAAGGGTATCAGCGCTAAGTGCAATGCAATTACCACATCGAGGATTTGAAGGAGTCCATTTCCCATGACTTTAACCATTACACCACGTGTTTCCTAAATAACCATACCAATATATGCTTCGTTTTAAGTAGCCGTTAAACTTTAGTTTCGTCGAACTAGGTTCTAAAGAAATAATCGTTTCGTTAAGGTAAGCCACTCAATTAAAAATTTTTTACTTTGTTCGATAATTTTGTCAGCTGAAAGTTTATCTTCTAGTCTATAAATTTCTTGTCAAATTATCTAGTGCTAAAATTAATATATTTGGTTCTAAGAAATAAGTCATTGTATTACAAAAACACAAACTCATTTCTCGTTTATCTTCTGGTCTATAAATTTCTTGTCAAATTATCTAGTGCTAAAATTAATATATTTGGTTCTAAGAAATAAGTCATTGTATTACAAAAACAAAAACTCATTTCTTCCGTTAAGTTAAGGTGAAAATATGTTGTCGTTTTCACAAAGAAGCTAACAATTAAAAAATGTCCTCACAATAAAAAGATTAGAATTTGAAAACAAAAAAAAAAAAAAAAAAAACTTTCGTATTACATTAACAAAAAAACATTATACTATGTACAGAAATATTATAGGCGTCAATTTTCACTTAAAAACGAATTAAAATTAATTAAATCTATTATTTAAGGTAAAATGTTTGGTTTAGTTAAAATTTAGTAATATAATGAGCATCAGCCAAAAAAAGATATATTAAATATGTATTTGACTTTTAATACATTTTAAATATTAAATTAGCTCCTAAGCTAAGCGAGAAGTACCTACGTACTTACTAAACATGTTATTCAAAGCTCGAAAAAACATATTGATTTCTAAGAAACTTTTATACCAAAAACATTAAATATACTATATACAGAAAAATTACTAACTTGCTGATATTTTGTTTAAATAATATATCTTTACTTTTATTCTAAACACGTAGAAAAACTAAAGTGCGCTAAAATATTCTTAACCGGAAGCTAGTAGTGTAAAGTAAGAGTGACCTTTCCATTACTTGATCCGGTTTGTTTTTTTATATCACTAATATCACTAATCAGTAAAAATCAATAACTAAATTTTGTATTGCTTAATCATAGATATATTAAGGTGAATGCGAGATTTAAAATCTGAATTATATCTCTTTTCGGAGTTTTAATGCGATACGCACGTCCTATTACATTCGCTTACTTTTTGGCATATCAACTCTTTTAAAGGCTATTTTAGCTCGAGATAAATTATTCCTAAAGTGTGGAGTGCCTGGAAGTGTTATGAGAGGGGAAGGTTTAGTTGAGGTTACACCGCTTACACGTAGCCATATATATTTGCATAAATAAATACACGCACACACACACACACACACACATATGTCTGTATGTCTGTATGTCTGTATGTATATGTTTCTTAAAAAAACAGCTACGGAAACATGTAGGACGTTTTATAAAAATGTTTTCCTTGTTTTCGAACTTTGTTTTGAGATCGAATGAATATAGAATTCCTATTTTAATTCAATGTATTAGGTACGTAAAAAGGTTTCAATTCACCAACATGACTGATGCTATCATCTCAAAACCATAACAAATTTCACATACATTTTAACTTTACATATTGAAAATGATTTCCTTTTTTATGTTGGTTTATATCCGTTTCGTTTCATTTGCGATATGAACGCGTCAGTAGCATATATATATATATATATATATATATATATATATATATATATATATATATATCTTTAATACATAGTGCTGGGAAAGTCCAGATGAGTCTAGAAAAGACTAGTGAGTGCTGAGAAAGACCACACAACCATTACGTTTTCACAAAGAAATGGGATATGCTTTCCTAATATGTAATAGTAAAATAATATCACATCTTTCGAAAAAAGAATAAAAATTTTGCTGATCAATAAAGTATGTCGTTATTTTTCAAAATCTTATAAAAGTTCAGCTGTACCAAAAATTATATATATATATATATATATATATATATATATATATATATATAGGTTATTTTCTATAAGTCCAACATAAACAAAGGGTAACCACTCTTGACTGATGAATTATTTATTATTGATTTACTAGGAAAAAAGAAGACTCGTTTAGGGTTAGTTTAATGGGAAAATAAATAAATAATTTATCAGTCAAGAGTGGTTCCCCTTTGTTTATGTTAGACTTATAGGAAATAACCTATATATATATATATATATATATATATATATATATAGAGAGAGAGAGAGAGAGAGATGAGTCTTCGTGTATGCTTTTAAATTACTTAGTTAAAATGTATTATTCAAGTTGTTGGTAAGTGTAGAATTGAGAATTTTCAGTTTAGATTCAACTCACATATTTCTAAGATTTATTCGCGACATAAATCTTAGCTAACAGGCACACACTCCTTGGAAAACGACAGCACCCAAAGGATATTATGCTTAAATATGGCTTGGGTATAATTCTACAGTTTCAAGAGCTAAATAGTGGTGTCTTTGAGCAGAGTGGTGCCACTTGAGTAATATGGAAATTAACATGTGTGCGAATTCTACATGCTTATGTTTGGTCGGCTGAAGAGGCGAGTCTGGTTCAACAGAGACATCGCCTTGAAAACTAAATGTGTAGTATATCGTGCCATAGTTCTCTTAATACTCCTGTACAGTGCGGAAGCCTGGATGGCATTCAAAGCGGATGCCCACTACCCTGTCTACTACATGCGTCACTTGCGCAGTATATTAAATGTCAAGTGGTGGCAACATTTTTCAAACAGGACCATCCTAAAGAGAACTGGACTCCCTGGCATGCACGAAATACTTGTCCAACGAATCCTGAGATGGGCTGGCCACTTAAACAGACTTTGGGATGGCAGACCGCCAAAGCAGATTTTGTACTCTCAACTGAGAGAGGGATCACGGGGAATCGGTAGACCAAAGCTCAAGTACAAAGACAACATCAAAAGAAACCTGAAGGACTTTAAACATCCCCATAGGCAGTTGGCAAGACGCAACCAGAGACCGAATAAATTGGAGGAAAAGGATTCGCCTGGTGTCATCATCGGATTCGATGGATAGCAAGTAATAATTATAATAAGGTTTAGCGTAAGTGTCGTCGGAAATGGAATCGACGATCCGAGTTCAAATCCTGGACAATGCTGTTTACGGGCTAATACACTTGGTGAAGGTATGAATATCTTTCCTCTTAATTATGGGTAAATAGTAGGGTAGTTTGGTACTTTAGAATTGATTGGGGAACCAGTGTAGAAGAAGGGGAAATTAAACCGGCTTTACTCCGTTTAAGAATTGATCTTGTGTCTCATCCTGTCTGTAGCAGGGTTGTTGGATACACGGTTAGGGTTGCGTCCTTCACGAGAAAGAGACAGACTTGAAAGAAGAAAGAGAGAGGGTGTGAAAAGTTAGACCCTCCAGATAAGATCAGAAGACTGACTCCAAAATAAACAAACCGAGAGCCATATCAGCTATGAATCGTTCCAAGAAAATATAAAGTAGAGATGCATAATTTAAGAAGGAATAGATAACTAACAAAAAAAAAGGGGAGAAAAAAGATAAAATTAACTCAGAAAATCTAAACAGCGAGAACGATCGATATTTCAAAAGAAATGGCGTTTTATACACAGACATACACACACACACACATACACACACACACACACACACACATACACACACACGATTTATATTGGCTTGTAAAACACGCCTGTGTGTATATTTGAAAGAAAAAGGATATAGGCTGACTATGATAGATAGACAGATAAGATCAAGATTGTAAAAGCAAACATCTGAGATTGTTTTCAATAAAGACTGGTATCAATGTCTGGCCTTGGTGTGACCTTCAGACGTTACTGATCATCTTTGGTAAGTTGGTCTGAACAGTCATCATTTTCTAGATGTCATTGATCATTGCTTTGGTGAAGTCATTGATCATTATCTAGATAGAATTTAGTCTCTAACGGCTTACAGACTCCAAACTTACCCAAATAAAAATTCCTTAAGGTGGTAAACCATAACAATTATTCTACCCAAGAAATGTTCAGCTAGACATCTAGACATCCTCCCTTTAATATATACTTTGCACAACTACGTAAATATGCTTATTTAAACTTTAAATAAAAGAAGCACAAACCTATTCCCGATATTTTTTAATCACACCGAATATATATATATATATATAATGAGAGAGAGAGAGAGAGAGGGGGGGGTCATTCACTTACAGATTTATTTCGCGGCTCAGCAATTATATATATATATATATATATATATATATATATATATATATATATATTAAACGCATTAACCCAGCTACTGAAATTATAATTTATATATACTAATTAAACTGTCCATGTTAGTAGACTATTCAAATATGAAAATAATATTAATCAGTGTTGATATATTTTAACTGCCAATTGTTAATTGTATCAATCTGATATCTGACTGGTGAAAATTTGATGTATGCACGTTTACCTTTTAAGTATAGTTAACTATTTGAACACCAGCGGTCAATATTTGTGTAGCTAATTAAAATTTCATGAACCCGCTATTGCCAAGAAAATGTTGCAATTTGATATTTTATACATAATTTACACATAAGATAAATATATTTTTACCCAGGTAAAATATTTTCATATCTGCCATTTTGACTGAATATCTTTGAAGAAAGTGTCTAGTATTTATTTTTGCTCATTTTATATTAAGTTGTATCAAAAGAACTCAAACCAAAAATGTCTAAACAGTCTAATTATTATTTGTGATTCCAAATTAATTTCCATTCCATATTCGTGGGGTTTTGAACCATTTGAGACTTTTTAGTCAATGATTCAGTGTTAGTTTTGTTAAATATTGCATGTATATGAATTCAATCCATTTCTATACACGATACAAATAAATAAACAGTAAAACATCAGTGGGGAACAACACTGGATTGGCTTTAAAAAAAAAAATAAACTGAATTGAACTAGATATAAAACCAAGCACAAACTTATTAATCTATATGCGCGTATATGTGTGTAAGCGTCATCACAGGAAAATGTGAATACATTTATATATGATTTAACGTTATATTGATTATGTATAATATAGACATCTCCATTTGTCTCTGTTTCTCTTTCACATTCTCCCCCTCTCTCTCACACTTTAATTGATATAGTCATATAGATTATATAAAGGTTTCGTTTGGTTTATTTATTTATTTATTTATTATTTATTATTATAAATATTATATTTATATTTTATTATATATTATATATAATATATATATTATAAATATTATAAATATTATATTTATATTTTATTATATATTATATATATATTATATATTATATTTATATAAATATTATAAATATATTATTTATTTATTTAGTTTGGCATATCAACTTACTTCCGTCTCAGATGTGGCGAAATAAAACGTGAATAACCAGATGTTCGTCTTTTTACTTTCTAAATCTAACACGTTGAAAGGCGCGCTATCACAAACACTGTTCGGTTCTAGATAACTGGTTATAATTTTGAACATTATTCATCCACCCCCGTCTTTTTCCCAATAATTTTAATTTACTCCCTTTTTCATAAAAAAACAACATTTTTTCTTCAGTAGCACCTCATCGTTCATAGTTCGTAGTTGAGCTCCATGGATCTGATCTTTTAATCCATAACCATCTCGAAGCTTTTTCAGTCGATTTTGAAATCGCCTTGATAGCCTTTCTCTTTTTTTTCTCTCTCATCCTCCAAGACGACTTAAAATTCTGCATAAGGATCTTCCTGCGAAACCCCAACTGTCGACCTCAGTGGGAAAACTTGCAGCCCGCCATTTGTTCGTTCTGCATTGCTCTACCAGCTCCTGGTATTTTTCAAGCTTCCTTTCAAAGGCCAGTTCCCAAGAAATTGTAAGTTGTAGTAATACAGCTTGCTTCGTGACCAGAAAACTAAATCCGTGCGCAGGCAAGATGTTGCGAAATTTTAACTGCTTCTCGAGGTTTACTCTTACTTGCCAGTCTTGGGCTAACGAGAGCATGCAAGTATTTGGTTTTCACATTGTGGGAGGTGGGGACTGTCACCAGCTCTGACGAAATAAATCGACTTCATTTCTGGCCTGAAACTGAATTATTTTATATCGTTGTATCATCGAGGGTAAGAACTCTCTTCATAACCAAAATGGTGTCCTAGTATGCCCTTAAACTGCATCCAGTAGTGAGGCTCTAGTTTCCAGAGTGTGAAGTCGCCCTTTTGTTGTCATTACTCCCACGTCCACTCTCATCCCGAGTGACTGTACTAGTTAATGCCCCATCTCCCAAACACATACATTTGTTTGGGATAATTGAGTATTGCCGGTTTAAAATAAATGTGAAGTGTATTTTTATACCTTTAGGGGTTGGACACCGTAATTGTTCAGTAAGTTTCGGCAGGAAATAACCCAACAATGATTGACACGCCATAAAAACGAACAACCAACCGGTCATATGTTTAATTTGATAAATATTTAAGTGTTACACACGTAAAAAGAAACATCCTTCAAAAAAGAAAAATCCAACAAAACTCTCTTAAATATTTCGTAGTACAACACAACTTCACATATTAAAACATGAATGGTAAAGCCCTTTTCTGTTATGTTGGGTTATATCTTATAGCAACAATTACAATTCTTATCAGTTAATTATTTAGCAAGAATATCGAAAGCAAAACAATTAAAAAATCTTAAACCTTCACATGTCATAGGGATGTCTAATCAATTTTGCGCAATAAATGTACGCATGACAGGAAAAATTACAAAACATTTCTAAAAGTTGATTTATCATAAAAAAAATCTGTGTATCATTTGAAAGAAATAGGATTAAAGAAAACTCCAATATTTTTTTTTTTCATATCATAGAATTCCTGAAATCAGGTTTTAAATCAATGTTTATTCTGAATTTTGGCGGCTAAAAAAGAAAGGGATGTAATAATTACCCTTAGAAAATAGAGAATCGAATTTTCGTCCAAAAATATGTTTTTTTAAATCTATCTAAAATCAGGTATTTGTCCAATTTTAATGAAATTTTCACTACTTATTTATTTATAGATAATTTTTTTTTAATAGATTTCGTTTGAGAAATATTGGTATTTTCTACCCTACCCCCCCCCCAATTTTTTTTTAAATAAAAAAAAATAAGAAAAGATCTTTTTAACAAATGATTTATATTCCTATAAAGATAGCTCCCCTAACAATTTAAATCAGAGGACTTATTTTACAGCCCGTATATAGATTTTATTTTTAAAGCAACCATAAGTCAAAAATTAAATTTAAAATATATATATATATATATATATATATAATGATTTATACAGTTTACTCCTAAATTTTGAAAAAAAACAAAAAAAACCTAAAAGGATGGAGCATACACAGCAGAATTGAACTCTAATAGTAATAGTGTGTATGTATGTGCGTTGTATGCGTGCGTGTTGACAAACTGGGAACATGTTGGATCCCCATATTACAGCCGTCCATGATGATACTGATGCTTATTTTTAGGAAGGAATGAATAATTATAAAAAGCATTTCACATGTATCTCTGTTATATTCAGAATTTGCACGATTATAAATTAAAGATTCTACATAATTATCATTCAATTGTAATTTGGACTGAAAACTGCTTTATTCTCAATGTTTTTACTGAGTTATTGTAATATATAAAAATATTTCTTCCAAAAACTTTCATCCCACAATTGTGCTTCAAATGAAGCCAAGATCTCCATTCGGCCCCTTCACTTGGACACATCAATTTTTG
Source organism: Doryteuthis pealeii (assembly GCA_023376005.1). NCBI lineage: Eukaryota > Metazoa > Mollusca > Cephalopoda > Myopsida > Loliginidae > Doryteuthis > Doryteuthis pealeii. The sequence continues at coordinate 121,212,200 of CM042140.1, forward strand.
CTAACCAGCAAAGACTTATATCAGCTCTGTGTAGAGACTGTATGTTGTCTAGGGATCTCCTGATAGGGTCGCAAGAGAGCGAGTCATATGAATCTGTGCTATTAGCTATACGTGCTGCCGCTGCTGATATATATATATATATATATATATATATATATATATATATATATATATATATATATATACATTGTTTAACAAAAACTTCTAAGTAGATTATTTTAATATTTAGTCTCATGTATACATACACGTTGTTGAAACTCAAAGATACATATATGTATATATATAAATCAGATTTTAAAAACTATTTGGTTATCTTCATCACAACGCCTTTAGCTCAAACGATCTATCAGTTAATTTATCGTCCTATTTCGCCATTATTTATATTTACGTATGTGTAAATAATTTGCTAATCTCTAATTTTAAAACAAATTACAGAGTTAATTAATTTTATTTTACAGTCATCAACAAAAGTTTAAGAACACCTTGCAAATTTTAGAAATGAATTATTCATTTGTGATAAAAAAGAATAAGAAAATGGCTTTACTGCATTTTTTTAGTGAGTGGTTTGATCTAAAACGTAAATGGACTTGTCCTTTTGTTCTTTTCGATTTGCCAAACAAATGTTTTTTTCTTGCAGTTTAATTATTTAAAGTAGTTCTCAAACTGAGAATTTCTAATTTAGAATAAAAAATAAAAAGAATAAAAATTTAGAATAAAAATTTAGAATAAAAATTTAGAATAAAAATTTAGAATAAAAATTTAGAATAAAAATTTAGAATAAAAATTTAGAATAAAAAAGAATAAAAAATCTTTTCCCAAGATTTTTTTCTTTTGACTTTTCCCAGTCATTGGAAAATCAAGACATGAAGTGTTTTGCTAATGGTATTTACGTAAAATGGCCACCAGGCAACCCAAATATTAAACAATTTCTAATGTTAATTCATGTGATTATTACTGCAAAGTGGTAGTGAATAAATTCATCGTGAGTTTATATAATTAAAATAGCAGCTATAGGCCTATTTTACACCTAATATATTTAATAGAAAAATATGCTATGTTGAATTCCATTGATATAAAGATAAGAACAATTAAGAACAAGTGGCCAGTAATACAGAACTGTTAAGTGAATATGATAACCACTTATTATTTAAGAAATTGTCAAAATTGTGTATCACTTGTGAGTAATAAAAAGGTTTCTTCTTCACGTCATTCACAACTTGGAAATCAATATGGAATGACGGTTATGAGAGAAACAATTCCTATGTTATTTTGATTTAGAGGACAAAACTGGAACTGACGTCTATGGACGTCGTAAAAGCATCTCTTCACACAGTCGATAGGAGATAATTTCAAGTTCAAGGAAATCGGCGCTTTCAATCAGAACACCGATTGTATGTTTACAGTCTATTCTGAAAGCAATAAATTTCCTTCTTTTGTCGAGTTTTTATCTGCGAGAAAAACACAAATTGATTATATAAGTTAACCACCCGAGGTAATGTCTGTATATGAATATTTGTATTTAGTGCTCGTCGTAAGTGTTATTTGAACGAAATGCCTTATTTGATCTTTATAAATAACAAAATAGGCGTTTTTTGTTGATTGCCTGATGCTTTCCATGGAAACTAAATATCTTGTACACACACACACACACACACACACACACACACACATATATATATATATATATATTATGTATTTTTATGAGAGAGAAAATCGAATGTAAACAAAAATTAAAATCATTTAAAATAAAGATTTTTTAACGTTTAAAGTCGAACTATTGATACAAGCCCTTTTACATAACTATCAGTTTCACGGAGTGAATATCGATCGTCAGATGCTTGTGTTGAAATTGTTTTTCCTCAATTCAGTGAGTCTATCCCAATTATAGAACCTTGTGCTAAAAATCCCACTTCAGAAACAACTACATAAATATATAAATATGAACGTACAATGAATGCAATTCTCTCTCCTCTAGCCATAAAATAACCCTAAACTTATTGATCCACCGTTAAAATTAATCAGTCCTATGTGTTCTTACCATTTCATGTTTTAAAAGGTATACATTTGTGGGAAAACAATTAGCTTTCTTTAGAAAACCCGTGTCGTCTCAAAACAATATAGTACACTTTAGCTGTTACTAATAATGTTTGAAGATATATATAAATATACATTTTTACTAATGTCTATCTTTCTGAAATGGGAAAGTACTTAAATTGTCGATAGTGAACTTTGCAGTCATTCAAAGTTTCTTTAAAGCAGATATATAAACGATTGCAGAACATACTTTCCAGCGACCCTATCGTCGGGACGTAGAATACGCTAACTGAATCCCTTACAGATAGGGTAAGATCTCCAATATACGCAAAAATGGTGTTCTGGAATCTAGTACTAAGGTTTCAGTTCTGTAGCTCTGAAGTGGGTGGAGTACTCCTTCATTGCATTTTTTAATAATTCCTTTTATTTGATTGACCACTGATTCTGCCATTCCATTGGAGCTTGGCATTACTGGTGAGCTGAGATTCCATTTGAATCCGTATTTTCGGGCCAGTTTCTTCATCATTTGGTTGTCAAATAAGGACCCCGATCGCTTACAACTGCCATGCCTCATGAAGTGTTTCTTCATCAGTTTGATTGAGCAAACTGATGATGTTCCTTGACGTCGATCAACCATGGTATAGTTTGAAAAATAATCCACACGCACTAGATATTTCCTTCCATCTAGTGTCATGGTATCGAGACCAATACGTTGGAATGGGTATTCTGGCACTGTTCTTGTGATCATTGTTTCTTTGCTGCTTCTTGCAGAATATCTGCTGCACTGTTCACAATTCCTGTAACACTATTGGAGTTCATGCCTCGTTCCAGGCCAGAATATTGTGTCAAGGGCCCGTCTCATGTTACTATCAATAGCTAGGTGGCTTGTGTGTGCCTTCTTCTTCATATCATATCTCATTGAGGCTGGTATAGAGACTCTGTTAAATATCAAACTATCCTTGGTTGACAGGTAGTCTTTGAATTTCTACAAGTGCTTCAACTGAGGTTCAAGGGTTTGGTGTCGCATTTGAAAGCTTTGATTAATCAGTTCTATGACCTTTTATAGATCTTCACCTTCTTTTGTGGCTTTGATTAGCCTGTCTCTTGTCTGTTTGTTTACAGCAATGAATTCTAACAGGTTCACTTCACTGATGTGAAACTGGAATTTATCATCCTCTACAGGGGCTCGGAAAGAGCACTAGCAATGATTACGTCGCTGCCCTTCCTGTAGGTTATGTTGTAATCGAATTTTTGTATTGAATGCATCATTCTTAACAGTCTTTTTGGTGCTTCACTTAGAGGCTTGTGGCTGATTGCTTCTAGTCGCTTATGGTCCGACTCTATTGTTAAATGTCTTCCATAGCAATAATCGCTGAACTTGTGTAATCCAAATACAACGGCTCTCATCTCTTTTTCGATTGGCACATAGTTCTTTTCATAGCCATTCCAGACCCTTGATGCGTATGATACTGGTTTCCTATTCTGTAGGAGAACAGCTCCTATACCTACATCAGACATGTCAGTCTGTATCTAAGTCGTAATATGCTAAGATAGGCGTGTTTGCTATAGCTTTCTTAATATTTTCAAATACTTTTTGTTGCACTTCTGCTCATTGGAAGACTTGGTCCTTCCGTGTTAACCTGTTTAGAGGTTCACATTTTGTTGTCAGTAAATGGTCAAATTTTGAGAGGTATTTGACCATTCCTATGAAACGTCTCAAATGATGCAAATCGTGATATGCTGGGAATTCTGTGATCGCCCGTACTTTTTCTTCGTCAGGCTTCAGGCCTGCATTAGTCAGTGTATGACCCATGTACCTAACTTCCTCTGTGAAGAATTTGCATTTGTGAAGGTTAATTTTTTTTTCTCTGTATCTCTGCAAGTATGCTCGCAAGTTCTGGTTGTGGTTATTGATGGCTTGGTCTGGGTTGTTTCCAAATCTCTCCACCAGGCAGTCATCTTGGATAATGCTGACCCCATTTACCCCTTGGAATTTCTCGATCATTTTTGCTTGGAATGCCTTGCTGACTGGTGTGATACCCATAGGCAATCTTTTGTATCGGTAGTTACCCTGGGGCGTTCGGGAGACGGTCAGTTCTCTTGCTTTGTGGTTCAGCTTGCAATACCAGAATCAGCTTCTTACATTCAATTTGCTAAATTGTATTGCTTTTTTATTTGAAAACCTGTGTGTGATGGATTCCAAGCTTGGTACTTGGCAGTGGTAGTTGTTAATCAGTGCCTTGTTTAATGGTTTGGGGTCTAAAGATATCCAGAGCTTCCCACTGTGTTTTCTTTCAATCACATAGCTATTAAGCCATGAGCTGGGTCCTTCCAGTTTCTCAATTATATCGTCCCTCATCATTTTTTTAAAATTCCGTTTAAATTGTTTCTCCTGTGCAAATGGGTTGTTGTATAGGACTGCATCATTTCACATTTGAATTCACCAACTTTCTCTTAAAAAAATCCAGGAATTCTAGTAAAATCCCTTTGATGGAATCCTAAATATCTGGTTTTCTGATATTTTCCAGGGCTTGTTCTCTGAAGTAATTTATCCAGCTTGAACCGTATTAAATTTAACTTTTGGCAGAGACTGCAGCTTAAAATCGGTTGTATCTTTTCATTCACAACCATGGCTGAGGCTGTTACTTTTCTTTCGTTGACAGGGTTGGTAAATTCTACCCTCATAGTTCCTTCAGTTCTAAACTTTTTCCTCCATGTACTGAAATGTCAAGTTTCTTTCCTTTTTCTAGTAAATGCTACATTTTGTTGTCTTTAACGAATGTTGCTGGAATTACATTTACAGTTGCTCCAGAATCTAGCATAAACTTGATAGGTTTCCTTCAACGTGAAAACATTCATTTACTCCTTGTTCCCTGTAGTTTGAATTACCCTTGCAAATTTTTGATGTGGCAAAATGTTTTTTCTTTTGCATCTAAACATTCCTGGCCAAAAGCCGGACAGTTTCTTTCATATGGTTTGTTTCACAATAAATGCATTCATATCTTTTTGTCTCTTCCTGTTGCATTGATATGTTTATTGTATGTGTCGTTGTCAACATTTAATTTGTCATATTTTTCAATTCTTTCCGACGGTATCTTACTTTGTTCTGTAGCTATGCATCGGTCAATATACTGTGTTAGGGTTAGGTCTGATTCCCTCAGAAGAATTTCCCGCGTTTTTCTATCGTGTATTCCTTTTATTATCAGTAATTTGATAATGTCGTTTACAGTGACGTTGTTCCATTCACAGTCTTTAGAACTCGATTTTAAATTTAACAAAAAGTCTTCGAAACTGTTCTTTTCGTATGAATTCTACTCTGTCTACGGTCAATGTGTTCATAGGTTTACAATGATGTATCTTTTCTAATCTTTTCTTTGATTTTTTAATGACCAGGTCAAGGGTTCGTTCGTCGTCATTATCAACCATCTCCCTTCCGCGTTTTTAACTGTGAGTGTATTGTATATTTGTTGGCCTCTTTTTCCTAAGAGGTTAATAAAAAGACTTTTTTACAATACTCACAGCTTTAGCAGCATTATCCCTGCCTTCTTCAAATTTCTGAAATTCAAAAAATAAGATCACTTCTTCCAGCCACTCATTGAAGGCTTTGTGTAAATTTCTCGCTGTCCAGTCAAAACTTTCTGTTGGGTTAATTGACATCATTTTGTAACCCTTTTTTAAAGAACAAGTGGTTCCCACTCAGTTTATCTTCGAGTTCACTTCTCTTCTGGTCTGGCACCGTGTTAAGCAGAAATAACTCCGAGTCGCGTGTGTATAAATATACGTGTTTTATTGTTTACGTCACGTCAAAGATTGCCCCGCAGTCAAAAGCCCCTCAAGGCATTACGTATATTGGGGCCGCTTGTCACAGATGCAGACTATAATGATGACCTTGCACTTCTTGCAGATGCATCGGCACAGGCTGAGTAACTGCTACATAGCTTGGAGGAGGCAGCAAAGAATATCGGCCTCTATGTGAACTCTGGTAAAACAGAGTTCATGAGTTTCAAAAAGAAAGGAAACATCTCCTCACTCTAAGCCTCTTAAGCCAGTAGAACAGTTCACGTACCTAAGTTGTAATATCTCATCCACAGAGAGCGATGTTAATACACGAATAGCAAAGGCATGGTCAGTCACAACCAAATTATCAGTCATATGGAGGTCCGATCTCCCTGACAAGCTGAAGCGACAGTTCTTCCAGGCTGTGGTTGTATCATTGCTGCTATATGGCTCCACCACTTGGACCCTAACGAAGCGTCTTAAAATAAGCTAGATGGGAGCTGCACAAGAATGCTGCGTGCAGTCTTGAACAAGTCGTGGAAACAGCACCCCACAAGGAAGCAACTGTACGGTCACTTGCCCGTAATCTCACTAACTATCCGAGTGAGACGGACAAGGCACGCAGGACACTGCTGGAGAAGCAAGGATGAGCCATAAGCGACGTTCTCCTTTGGAAGCCAACACATGGACATGCAAGTGTGGGGCGCCTAGCAAGGACCTACATTGACCAGCTATACGAAGATGCTGGTTGCTCCGCAGAGGACCGCCCAGGTGCAATGAATGATAGGGAAGGTTAGCAAGAGATTGTCATGGATATCCGTGCTGCATGCGCGACATGATGATGATGATGATGATGTACATAAGTCAACCAACACTTCTAACTAATAGATCGAAATTATACACTTTTAAGGTTGAAATTCAAATGTAATAACAACGACTAAAAATCAATTTCTTAAATCAACGATATTATGACGTATACCTATCAGAAAATCTAGGATTTAAATTTATTACTTTGTTATACATTTTTACTTTATTCATTGTAACTGCAGATTCCAAGATTTAATAAATACATGAAAATATATACTAGTGGGACCCGTGAAATTTCCATTGAACGAACAAAACAAATAGCTATTTAAGCCAGAAAAAAAGATTTGCAATTTCATTAGATAAACATCTTACTGTTGTCTTTGCATAAATAATACAAAAAATATACAATAACAATCAATATAATACTGCACAAATTCAATTGAAAAAAAACACATTTTAATGTTGTAGGATGATAACGGACGGAAGATTTAGGAACAAGCGTATTAATATATAGATAAACACACACACACACACACACACACACACACACACGCACACATACACACCTACCCCCCACCTGCCCATATATATATATATATATATTATATATATATATATATATATATATATATTGCATTTAACTTAGCGCTAATACCTTTGAGAAAGTTATGAATCCTACTCTCCCTCCAGCTATGGATAAATAGTAGGGCAGACTGGGCCCTTTAACCTCTGTTAAGCAACCGGTCTAGGAGAAGGAAAACTCTGAATGCAAACCTGTTGAACTCCGCATAAGAAATTAACCTTGTGTCACATCCTGCTCGTGCGGAGGGGTTGGTAAATATATATATATATAAGGAAATGTGTGTGTGTGTAAAGTCATTAACTTTTGTTTTATTTTCTACTTTTTTGTAGGGCCCGCAGACAAAAAAGATCAGTACGAAAATAAGTTCGGCAATATATGTGATTGTAATTGCAAATTGTTCGCGACGAAAGTCACTTGTTTATTGGTCATTTGAGTCTCTATATTACAAACTGGTAATATTTGATTGGACAGTACAACGAATTCGAAGAAAAAGATTTGTACACTTTATATATATATATATATATATATATATATATATATATATATATAACAGGGAATTCTATGTTGGTAGCCGAAATAAATCGATTTTGGCATTGGCAACTCTAAAAAGAAAGACAACTAGTAAGCTGGAATGAAAAAATCGATTGAAAGCAAGATTGTAAGAAAGCGTGTTTTGCTGTCTTGTAATAGTCAGAGATGGGACAGAACTCTGGTGCAAATAATGAGGTACATCTTCGAATGTTTACCGGTGCCATTTGTAAGTGCCAAGGGGCGCGGTTCTATGTTTTATTCAATGGAAAATATTCCGTCTTAGATTTTCTTTGAATATAGTTTTTAGATATTCACAGAAAACGAAGCCAATAATCATGCGTTAATGTTCTGAGTTTTAACCAATGAACCCTCGTTTTTCAATTTCTTTGTCTGGAAAACTCTCAATACCTGGCGTTTGCTTTCTTTTTCATGTTTTTTGTACGATTTTTTTTTCTAGGAATGATTTTAATATTTTCTATTTCTATTTTTATTCTTTGATTATTTATCCGTTCATCGTTTATATTCTTTTTAATTTTTTTCCTTTCATATCTTATCTCTTTTTTTTTTTTTTTTTGTCTTTATTCTTATTTTTTCCCCTTCATTGTTACTCTCATAACTCATTATACTTTAGCCTTTTCGGTGGGGCTTAGAATATGACGACTGTATAAGACCCTCTAAAAAGGTGTCCTGGGTATGACACTGCATTTCATCCTGCAGTGAAGTTTCATTTGGAAATTCTCAGACTAGTCGTTTCCATTACTTCCATGTCCACTCTGAACCGAATTAGTTGTACTTCTAGGAATAAATTTTGGCCATAGAACTGTAAATTATTACTATTAGATAGAAATACGTGTTAGCATATGATTCTGTACAAACATTTGATTATTATTATCATCAAATAGGATTAATCACTTGACAGCATAACATAGGGTATAAATTGTTTATCATTAGTTACATGAAATCATATAATTGCTTAAAAATGAATATACGGCATTGAATATACTTCTTTCTACTGCTCATTTGCCATTGAATCTTTATTAACCGTTATTTTTATTCATTTACATTGTGACACTATTCTTAGTCCATAGGTTACTAAATACTAGTGGGACCCGTTGTTAATTTAATTATTCCTCTTTATATTCCCCTTCTGTAATATTTCAATCTCTATCTTTCTCTCTCCCTCCTACGAGGGAATAATCTTTAATTTTGAATTTAAAAAAATGTATTTCCGCTCAAAGTTTCAGAAACATGACGAATAAGACATTCAATACTTTTCCCTTTTATTGTTATAATTGGCACAGTATGAAAATCTTCCCAGTACAATCACTTTACTTGCTTTTATATGGGCCGGGTTAGCTCAGTAGGTAGAGCGTTCGGCTAGAAATCACAAGATTCCTTGTTCGATACCGGTCCTCGCCAACTCAGCGTTATGAGTAGCACAGGGATATGTGCAGTAAAGTAAGGAGCTAATGGTAGGTGCGGCGCTCCACCTCAGATGCAAAAACAATCTCCTTGGTCTAGCGCTGTTGAAAAGGGGATAGACTCCATCGCTGATTGGCTGATACCGACATTAGGCCGCCCCGACGACGACTTCTATATAAGTAGAAAAGACGTTGGAATCTGTTACTCTAGCTTTTTAGAACATTTGTTACATATGGCTTACCTGTCGAATTCATAACTGTCATTTGAGTGAGGTTAAAACTAATTTCATCGTAATTACTAGAGTTACTGTCACGTTTAAACTACTTGTGAAGTAACATAAGTTTTTTTTTTTTTTCAGTGCTAATATCCAGGTCTGAAACTATGCTGAAAGCGGTCTGTAAATTCAATGTTTTATATTCTAGCCTTCATTATCGTATTGTTGCAATTCCACAAATGAACGCGTCTTTCATAAATTCGTCACTACATTCTTTAGCTTACGATCTTAGACATTGCAACCTTGTCTTATTTTGTCGAGTCTCCTGCAAAGTCATCCAGATTTTTGTTAAGGTTATTTTTAGTAGCCAGTATGAATCTCGCAAAAAATCTCATTCGGGATCTTGATAAAAAGGGTGTTCAACTTAGCCAATGCTAAAAAGTAATAATATTTATTGACTTACGGGTAAACTTCATCGAACCCTGAAAGCAGAGTTGGTATTTACGAAACCTGTTCGCCTTGAGTAAGAAGTGTCTCAAGTATGAGGCATCAAGCAACAATCGAACTCGATATTTAGTTGTAAAAGATTTTAGACTGGGTATTTGACTACCCACCCAGCCAAATGTGACACAAGGTGAGGCCCAAATTGGGCTTAAAAATTGCTAAAAATTCCGGCAGTATTCCCTTTTGAGTCTGCTCAGGCACCAGGCAATAAATCGAGTCCTGCTCCTTTTATCAGCCATATTTATACAAAATTCACTTACAATTAAAAACAATAAAAAATATCAATTACAAAAACAAAACAAAAAAGATAACGGGGATAGATATTTTTTACTGGTCGCATTCCGAGTAAAAAATTTAAACACAAATAAGCGAGAAATTTATTGCCTTAAGATAAACAATATTTACTTTAATTTTACCTTTTTTAAAGTCCTAAAAGTTAGGTTTAATTTATGGAAAAACTCCATCTTGTTGTTTTCAAAAAGATTAACAAACATATTTAATGAATTATCTTTAAAAATCTAAAAATCATAATGTCCTATATTATTAATTAAAAATCTTGTTTTCAAAAACAAACATATTTAATGAATTATCCTTAAAAAATCTAAAAATCATAATGTCCTATATTATTAATTAAAAAATCTTGTTGTTTTCAAAAACAAACATATTTAATGAATTATCCTTAAAAATCTAAAAATCATAATGTCCTATATTATTAATTAAAAAATCTTGTTGTTTTCAAAAACAAACATATTTAATGAATTATCCTTAAAAAATCTAAAAATCATAATGTCCTATATTATTAATAAAAAAGAATCTAAACTTAAAGGGGTTCATTGCCACGGTAACAATAATAAGAACTGCTGTTTAATTTATTGCTTAGTCTAATTGCTTATGAATAGGAGAGGCTATCGTTGAAATATTTATGATGAGAGGATTTGTAATGGGTATAGTTATGTGTTTTTGTGGGCTTGGGTGTAGTGTTGTTTGTAGGTGTCTGTTCGTATCAGTATATACTAGACTATCTAAAAATGCAATTGATTGTGTTGACTTTCTATGGTCAAATCTGATGGAGTCATGCATATTTAAGTTGAATGGGAAATTGTTCAGTTTTGCTTCTTCGGTTGTGAATATGATTAATATGTCATCAACGTATCTTGCATAAAATAGACAGTCATTGTCAATTTCAGGGTAGATGTACGTGTTTTCAAATTTGTCCATCTAAATGGTCGTGTACGAAGGAACTGCAACAGTGCCTATGGCGTATCCTTTTGTTTGTATGAAGTACCTTTCACTCTCACTCTTTCGCTATTCATTTATCTCTCTCTTCATTTCTCTCTCTCTCTCTATCTCTCTCTCTTCGCCATTTTCTCTCTCTGTCACTTGTCTTTCACTCAAGTCTGTAACTGGTACATAATGTATATTTGCATTTACATATATATTCATCTATAATTCATCTATAATAGCAGAAGAAAAATGAAACGGAATAAAAGAGCTACCTTATTTTTATCAATTCATCTTTGTCTACTTTTACCGGACACCCGACTACATAACACCACTACTATAGTCATGTGTCAGATTAAGATGAGGGTAGTGCATAACTAAAATATTGGACATAGTAAACTGGACAGTCAATAGCAATATAATAGTAAAACTTTATTATAAAAATATTAAATCAATTTTTAACAAAAAATATACATACATAATGGTCTCCCCGAGCATTCCTCTAAATAATTGAAAGATACACAAGTGATAAGAGAAAAACATATGTATGTCTACAAATTGAATTCTTCCGTCAAAAATACCAATTCCTTCTGTTAATTGCCCATTTTATGAGATATTGATTTTCCTGGTCAGATTCCAAGAAAAAAATCGGTATGTATTATGTTTCAAATTAAATATCAAACCAAAATGTACTGTCTTTAGTTCTCCCTCTTCTGAGAGAGAGAGAGAGAGAGAGAGAGAGAGAGAGAGAGAGAGAGAGAGAGAGAGAGAGAGAGAGAGAGAGAGAGAGCAAATGCATATTCGTATTTTAGATTTAATTTGAAATATATTATTACATACCGATTTTTCCTAAATATGGTAAATCTTTCCAAGACGCCGATTTTTTTAGTATCTATCATAAAATGTACATTAGATGTATATAGATAAGAATTGGCGTGTGTATCAAAAGGTGAAAGGAGAAATCTAAAGGCTGGAAGAACAAGACTCTTCTGTCTGAGAAGTCACTTGCTACAATTTTATACTTATGAAAGAAAAAAAAATATAGAAATCAGTGAATTGGTATATAACTTATTGATTTTAACGGCATGTCAATCCGTCTAGGATTATTTTAGGTCTAGAAGTCAAGAAATCGCGTTCATATTTAAAATTTTATGAATTTGTTTCTTGAGTTTTTTAACACATGATCCTATCGAAGAATTGTGTTTGATACACAGATGGAAACTTAACAGGTAGTCCCACACTGGGTAAGAATGAACCTGGGAGTAATGGAAGTGAAGGTGTAATCCACTTCCTCAGATATCCTGAACCGGAGCCTCACCATCAGATGCAGTTTAGTGCCATATCTAGGACACCTTTTGTTGGGATGGTTCTTACATCTCTGCAATGGATCCAGTCAGTGTATTAATGGAGTTATATTCAGAGATGAAATTGATTTCTATTAATTTATTAAAGGTTATTGTCATATTGTGATGAAGATCTACTTAACCAAACACACTTGTTATTAAATATCACTCAGCTGAACTTAGAAGCAAAGATGAACGTAATGTTTGCATACATGTTTAAGACTGAAACTTATTGGTTAGGCAGTGTTTCCACCCGAGGCAAAAAAAAAATTCTTTATTACTCTCTTCACAGTCCATCATTGTCACCTTCAGTTTATGGATACATTCTATTAGTTTCCTTTTTCAGATTGCCGATATATGTGACATGACATTTCCCACGTCTTCCATTCCGTCCCATAAATCCCACAAGACAGGCTTGAACGTTTTACTCTTTAGAATGTCGTGCGCAATGTCATCTTTGATGGTACCAACATTCGCTGACCCTGACAGTTACTTTCGGGGGATTATCATACAGGTATTCGTTTACCCTATGCTGCTATTATTTTACATTACCGTCCACACTTAGCATCCACGTGTTGTATCCATTAAAACTATTTTCTGTTCTTTCAGACTTTATCATGTGATGATCAATTAGATTTGCCAATCTGAAAAAAAGAAGTCTCATTAATGTCTAGATTGAACCGTAGACCTAGCTCAAAGAATAATTCTGGCTACTGTGTGCATATTTCATCACAGAAGTCAAATACTACAATACAAAAAGGATAGTAAAGTTGTAGATTCAATTGCTGATATATTTGAAAGAAAAATTCTCCGTTGGAAAAGGAAATATTCAGTAATGATCAGAAGAGAATGCGATATGATTGTACTTCCATATTGTTACTTTATAGCCTATATTGTGAAGATATGCCCCCAAATAAATGCCCTTGTCTCATATGATAAAATAGAAGTTTATACAATTGGTTCAGATAAGTTTTTATAAGAAAATAGGAACTATGTAACTTTAATTTCCAATTTCATATTCTTGTTCGTATTTCAGTTGTCAACTGAACGTGGTGTGAACAATCAGTATTATTCGTCTGAAAAAAAAGGCCGCTTATATATGTATGAATGTGAGTTAGTTTGGAAAGCATTAAGACTCTCTTAAATATGTTCATGAAAAACGTGAAGCCTTTACTACCACAGTTAAAAATCATGGAATTAACATTTAAATGTTCAACTTTTAAAAAAAACATTATTTAGCAGTAAATAACCTAATAACCGATAATAAACAAAAATGTATATTTCATTGTTGAATTATTTGAAAGATATACCTTAATCAAAGTAGATTAGGGCTAATTCCATGTCAAATCATCCAGAAAAAAGTAAAATTGTCCCCCACCCCATTCAATTTTTCTGATTTTTTCCAGATGTGGATTATGTTAACGTTAGACATTCCCCAGAATTTGAGCTTCCAATTCCAAAAACTGGCGGAGTTGTGTCGATTTTTAACTCTCCAAATTTTCTGATTTTTTTATAGCATGATCAATATCCCAATGAAGCACTGCATCTATGACAAAAATGTTTTCTATTATTATTTCACATATATGAATATATGGGAAATGATAAAAAGATAGTTTGATATTTGCTCAGAACCGAAGCTGCAACATCAGTTAAAATTTACAAATCAGAAATCATAATAACTTAAAATTGGTTAGCATTAAGACAGTTTTGATTGCATATTTGGATTACATGGGCTAAAATGCTTTTATAAATCAATTTCTAGGAGTAGGAAAGCTCTAGAACTCATTTTACCGACATAAATTGATTACAAAAAGTTGCCATTTTTCACGACCCCCCACCCAAATTTGAAGAGTTATGTCAATTTTTAGAATCGACATGATTCCGCCAATGTTTGGAATTGGAAGCTCAAATTTTGCGGATTGTCTAACTTCGTCATAAACTACACTTGGAAAAAAAATTCAGAAAAATTGAACGGGGTGGGTAACATGGCCTGGATGATTTGATATTGAATTATCCTGAGATTATTTTAATTATTGGTATTTTTTTCCAAAGCATGCAGAGGAAAATATAATGAAATATCCCAATGTCGGGGAAAAAATTATGGAATGATCTTGTAATTTGCATTTCTAAAAAATACCATCTGTAATCCAGATAAACAAATCTGCAGTTAAAAGATATTTCATGTAGAATCAACAAACAACTGGATATAGCTAATTGAAAGGAAACATGTCCTCCAACAAAAGATCAGTTAATTGAAACAATGAAAAGAATCGTAAAATAAGGTTATCCAAAGTAAAACATGGTGAATGACGTTGGCTTATTCAATCATCTGAAAGTATTTTATATGTAAAACCGTGCAAATTTACACGTTCTCATTTATATAAGATATGCATAAAACAATATATGACTAAACATTCTCAGGCATAAACATTTTCTAGAATCTAATAAATATTTTAAACTAAAAAATGAAGAAAAATATTTATTAGATTCTAGAAAATGCTCTACTCGGCTCTGAATATATTTAGAATGTTCTAGAACATGTGTAATTTTTGCATTTCGAAATCTTGATCACAAAATAGACCTTTTCATTTACTTTTGACATAATGAATTGGGAAATAAGAAATGAAAATTGTTAGAAATTATTATGCAGCATCTATTTTTAACAGAATGTCAACATAGAAACAGATAATTAATAGAATAGGAAAAATAAGTATTTTCTTTTTTAACTAGCAATTGTTCAATATATTGTAATGAATAAAAAATATACTGAAGCAAAATCTATTGAACTGAAAACTACTTTCATTTCGCTAAACAAAGTCCTGAAAAGGTTACTTGATGGGGATTATAAAGATCAAACCTATGTCAATCATAGTTATTTTTGTTCGTATATGACGTACAGAAATCGATAGATTATATAATCCCTGGGCTTAGACATGGAAAATTCGATCAGGCGAAGAGACAAGATTAACCAGAGAGCAAAGATAGGACAGCGGACCAAACGTATACTTCTTTTATTCATCAAACTATAATGTTCACCAAGACAAAATTTACAGGATGATTCCAATCAATATTTGTATATTGTAACTACTAACCTACTTTTGATATCAGATTTCGGCGTGCCTCACGCTAAGGAGGACGTGAGATAGACTAAGCTAAGGGAGACTGATCTCACCCTACCGAAACACAAATGGTTTTACTATACAGATCTGCAGTCACAACGGGTTACGCAAATAATTGTTAGAACATAAGCTTTCACTGGGACGATTTCCCGGAATCATATTGTTTTTCTTTTACTGAAAGTGTCCTCTATTTATGCTCCAGAGCAACTGACAAAAGAATCATTAACCTTACGCCACATTCTTTGAGGAGCGTATTTATACGTCTGTAAACTAATACTTTGCTTTAGTTTATTTGTTTAACGGCATATAAACACCTTATGCGTTATTTAGTGTCGAAATGTGATTCATTTGTAAATGTTTGATAGCAATCAGAACTATATTTTAAAAGGGAGGACGAGGCTGTTTCTATTTCACATAGCGCTATTAGCAAAATACAGCGGAAATGCAGGAAGTGAATTCATAACGGCATTCAACACGCCATATCTAAATAGTCAAGGAGGTTATTGACTATATCATTATATTACTTGTTGATTCCAAGAAATGTTTCACAGATGCATTTGATAAGTAGCCAAGTCTTCAATTTCTGTTGATTAAGAACTTTTGCAAATTCAAAACCTCCATTTTTTGTGGCCCAATAAAAATTACTTCCTTCCATTTTATCGTTTGGAAATGTCCTCCAAAATATTTGAACCCTTTAGAATTGATTTACTCATTGCCTTAAAAAAATTCCAACCAACTATAATATGGAGAGGTGTCAAAATGATCTTTCTAGAATGGGTAATATTTCATCAGTCTTTACTAATCTACGTTCTGAATCAAAAATTGGATGTGTAACGATTATCTTTACAGAAACTGGAATTGGCGACCCGTGTTCAAATCCTGGCTGCTGATACCCTTGGAAAAGGTATGAATCTATCTGTTTTTACATGGGTAAAATAGTAGGACATAGTGTAGGACAGTGTTCTTTAGACTTAGGCTTTCAGTATAGGTTAGGGATAGCTTTAAATCAAAACCAGCGGTATTCCGCTTAAATATTCACCTCTGTCACATTCTTTAGTGACGGATGGGGTTAGATAGCTATATACATTAGGATGTTTTTTTCTTGGCAGAAAATCCCCATTAATTTAACACAACAAAATAATAGTTTCTATGTCATGAGTATGACAAATGGTATTGAAGCTGTTTTTTTTCCTTTTTTTTTTTTTTTTTGCCAATAATGTAATCCATTTGAACAGCCAGAACAGGTTTGATGTAGCGCTAATGTTTTATCCTGGTCACCTACCTGGCAACCAAAGTAAAGTTTGTATATATTCTTAATCTCGGTTGTAATAATTCATCACTGTGTTTTATTTGTGAGCTGACTGCATACGTTACCGAACTAGATCACTCTTACATAAATGGATAATGATTGACCTGAGCAAACTCAAAATTCAAAATAAATGAACTCCAACTAGACAGAACGAGTTTTCGGACTTAAATGATCTAGACATACAAAGCATGGTGTTGTTACCTGAAGCGCATTGCTACCAGATGTAGAAGCTCACGGTAAGCACATGAAATACATAAAATGTTCAGGTAAGACTATCTGGATAGATATTATGTATAACTAAAAATAATGAAATACGATAAAATAAACACAATCAAATGTTAACTTATTATAATTTGGACTATCTTAAATAGTTTGATCTATTGGTCCTCACAATATTACATATAACTTTGTGAGTTCCTCCACCTACTTACTCCTACCGCTACTTGATTTGTATTAAAAAGAACCATGAAAACAACTCAACTACACTAAACCTGATGTTGGCACTTAGTAGTGCCGAAAGTACTCTTGATAGAACCTTCGGTGGATTCATTAACCAACTCCACCCATATATTAAAAAGCTGGCCAGACAACTTGAAAAAATCGGAAAGAAACTCGTCAAACATGAAATGTCTGTCATGTTCAAGCAAACGTGTATAAAGAAAAAATCCTGCTAATATATATATATATATATATATATTATATATATATATTATATATATATATACCATTTTTAAATTCTACGTAGAGAAAAGATCTGAATAGGGATTTGGAATCAGCAAAAAATATGCTATCCAGCCCGCACAAAATTTATTCTAATGTGAAATCTTTGTAGAGCAGAATAATTATTTTACATATTAGCACCCATTGTTGAATCGGTAGCGAGTTAGTCTTGTTGAATCACTGATACTGCAGTCAATTCGGTTCTTTCTAATTGCTCGAATCAATATTGTGGCTCACTGAATAAGTTTGTGATTTATATATGAATAAATTCTGTCCTAACTCAAAATGCTGCCTTGTAAGAAAGGGATGTTGCTCATTGGAATGCTATCGTATGATTATCAGCAAATTTGAGATAAAGAACACATAGGTACTCATACACGTGCATATATATATATATATATATATATATATATATATATATACACACACATGTGAATTAATTTTTATGAAACCATTATTTAAATCGTAATTATCATTAAAAGTTTTTCCTCAAATATTATCGAAACGCCTTAATTATTTGTGTATAAGAAACGCTATTTTACCAGACTTTTAGCTAATCATATAAGTCAGATAATCTTCTTCCAGTCGCACACACAGACACAGACGCAGACACACACACCAGCACCCCCCATATATATATATATATATATATATATATATATATATATATATATATATATATATATATATACTGCAATGTGTGTTTGTTTATAATTTTATTTCTCCTAATGTGAGCTTATTTTCATTGGATGCTTGTTGCCTTGTTACGAGAATATACCAGTACATTATTCCTAACAAAACACAATGTAAATTATATAATTGATTTTTAGTCAGTATTAACTGATGAAATTTCGAAGAAAAACTAAATTTAGCTGTTAGATATTTTCAAAATATTATACACAGGGATTTTTCCCGCATTTTGTAGTCCAGAGTAAAGGATGTGTGTTATACAAGTATTTATGGTAGTACCAAATGCAACGATTAATCTGAATAAAATTTACTTTAATTTTCAAAGGAAAAATACGAAGGGTAATAGAGATGTATCCATATTCTAAAGTTTGGAGTAGCGGACACGAACCGCCCAGACACGTAGCAAACAATTTAAGATCCATTTAACATGGCATAGAATTTGGCATAGATGCCACAGGCTGTTTACAGTATCTGCTTTTACTAAGTGGACACCCACATAAGTACTGAACAGGTTCATTGCTGTTTAACTACAATAATCTAGTGGGAACCGGTGCTTGAAACGTGACTTGAGTGTTAGCTTAAATGAAGTAAGTGCATGTCACGATAAAATTAAGGATTTTATTTGCAAAATTGTTCTGAAGTGTCTAAATTAAAGTTATAAGTGATAGTCATTTTGTATAAAACTTTGAATATTTGGGATTGCGACTCGGAATATGTTTACTTGGTTGGATAGATCTTACGGTATGTCAACCCTTGATTAATTTTATACCGAAGACATTTTTGTTTTATCTATTCTTATCGGGTATTCAATTTAAAAAAAATTTTTTCAAAACTCATTTTTGATCAATTTAAGCCATAAATGGGACCCTAACAGATACTACCACTCCAGGTCAGAGTGGACATAAGTATAATGGCAATTAAGGGTACTCCAAACCCCCAGAGCTTCAGAATTGGAACCCCATTACTAGATGCAGTTTAGCGTCATACCCAAGGCATTAAGACCCTCAGCCACCGTCTTCTAGCACATATGTGATAAAAAAGGTTTTGAGCTTGCTATAAGAGCAATTGAGAAATATGATCAGGACAATCATATATATGCTAGGGCTTGACGTAACCAGCTGATTTATCGGATGGGGTTTCATGCCTGCTCGTTAAGCAAGATAAAGGCCAAAGTAACGTGCTACAAGTCATGAACGTCTCAGCCACCAGGATTCCGCCCTTAAGAATCACAGGTCCCCACTACGTGAAACAAGTAGCACCAGAGGTTCAGTCGGTATATTCTATTGCCCCACCCACCCAACTGGGCGGGACTCGTGAGATGAACGTGATCAAACTCCATGATCGTCCTGGGTCAATGGGACGCTATGATATCATGATTTGTTTTGGTATTCGAAATTTCAGCAACCATCATCGTACTCCAGCAAGGCCACATTATCTACACAGTTAATTAGGCTGAGGCCTAAGGGGCCCAAGAAGTGAAGGGACCCACCCAAAACAGGAACCATGTAACCTTTGATCGCAAACGTAACAAACGTCACTGAAATGACAGTTCATACATGTTTAACATTACAGCACAGGACCGGCATTTTGTTATTGTTTTGCTTCCTGTTAAAGTTTGTCTGATACGATGACATATTTTTTTACTCCATCAATTACTTCATTTGTAATAACTTGTACAAAATGAGAACATTGAGGGACTCACAGAAACTTGAAGCCTAAGGGCGCTACCATGTTAATCCGACCCTTCAACCCAGGAGATTGATTACATACACACTAAAATGTTGGCCGAATAAAGTAATGAATTTATAAGGATCTTCCAAGACCATGTCATTTAAAAGAACAAAAACAAAAACAACAAAAATATAACAAAACAATACAAAAGAATGATATTCAACTTTTATTACAGAAGGAATGTAAAGAGTTAAAAAAATGTTGTTGAAAAGGAAGTGCTCTTGAATAATGTGTTCAGAAGTTGCATCTTCTCTCTGATAATGATTAACTTTGGCATAAAAAGAAAACGAATTAGTTGAGGATTTTCTCTCACCACCCACGTACATTGTGGATGCGACTTGAAATCGCTTTCGATCACCAGTTTCATGTAGAATTGTGGCGCCATTGAAAAAGATTAGACGCCTTTGCTTATTTTTGATTGACGCATGCATGTGAATTTGTGTTGCGCATGCGCGTACGCGAGTATAACATTCAACGCGCCCGCCATTACTTCGTATGCACTGTAGAAGTTGCATTTGTTATTAACAATTGTTTAATGTATAATTAACTGCCAATATCTATTTTGAGTGTTACAATGATTGACACTTTGAAGCTAACGTAAGTAGTTCAGTAAGATTTTGTTATCCGCAGTAAATAGATTTTAAGATGCATCTCCATTCCGCAGATGTAAAAAAAATCTGCAGATTACCAGAACATGTCGACAGTATGCATTCTTCTGGCGATTTCTTGCCATCCGTCCCTATCGGCCATCGCTTTTGGCAAGTTATCTAGACGGCATCCAGTGTCCATACAGAGCTAATGGATAAGTTCTTGCTGGTCTCCAACGTTGGTGTGTCCATGCGTGGGAGTCCATAGGAGAACGTCGCTTCTGAGTTTGTTTGTACTTGTCAAGCAATACCCAGTAACGTTTGCTCATCTTACTTTGGTTTGTGAGATAGGAGGCAAATAGCCGTATAGCTGATATTTTATAGTGTTGCTTTCTCCCCCAGCGGTTTTTGTTAGAGCCTAAGTGGTGCAACCATACGTTAGTACTGCTTGGAAAAAATCCCCATTTTAATTTAGCAGAGATCAGATTTTCATATGGACGTTAGCACTCCTTCTTTCTGTTGACAGCGCTTTTTGTAGATGAGATATTGTTACTAAAAAAAAAAAAGAAAAATAGCTCACTACATACGACTACATTTTATATTTTCCTTGCATACTATTAAGTTATTTAATTATTCCAAGTTTTATCTTTTTCAAATTAAATTTATCTAAATTTGTTAATTTTATAAGAACCTATTACTCAAATTTCTTTCCTAAAAAGCTCACTACATACAACTATATTGTACATTACTACATAACTAAACACCCTTTTTAAAATCAAAAAAATTACTGCACATGTATTTTCATATAATATAAGGGCTGTTTTAATTGCATATATTTAAATATTTGATTTTCCCCTTAATAATTTTTTAAATTTAAAATTAGATTTATTCAAATTTTTCCAAAATCTAAATATAACGACAACTGCATTATAAAGTTTACTATATAGCTTATTTTCCTTCTGTCAGTATATATGATACGTATCGTTATCGAAATAATTTTGGATGACAAAAGTTGAAATGATCAAATACTGAATAAAAACAGTCTAAAACAAGGATTAAATAAGCAAAAGTAATTTTCTCAGTAGATTTTATGTTATTTTCTGACTGATTAAAATGAAAATTAAAAACATATTTATATCATTGCATTAAATTAGAAAAATCCCCGTGATGCTTTTTTTTGTGTAATAAAGATAGAAACAGATTTCATAATTTATTGATCACCACTTCGATTAAAGTCACTAAAACAATATAAAATTACACGCAAAAGTATTTTCTTTTGTCTTTTTACACCATTTTATTCGGATATATTTTGGAG
>CM042140.1:121239106-121351606 GCA_023376005.1 Doryteuthis pealeii
TAAATTGCATAGTGTTTATAAAGAGCAGGTTTTAATAAATATCTTTCCTCTGTTATTCACTAGTAATCTTATTGTTGAATTTTCATACATATAAGCACTATTTTTGTGTTTCACTTTTTTTTAAGAAGGCTCAAAATTTATTTCAATTTTATTTAGTTTAAATTTTCAATATAAGTTATTGTTTAGACTTTTTCATTGAATTTAATGAATACGCCGCTCTACAGAGTCATCGGTGAGTACCTAGACAGAACAAACAAAGCCTATACTTGTGTGTCGAAAAGTGTGAAGTACACAAACACACACACATACACAAACAAAAAAGAATGTGGTAATGGTATTCGTTTTGTGACGGATATTTTGACTGAAATCCTTCAAGGTCGTTTTTTTTAGTCTGTCTACGCATTTGAACCGTATATTGAAAAAAGAATGTTGCAGCCAACCTACAACTAGTCTATATGTATATAATGTTTTAACGTTAATGTGTGGAGTATGTATTTAGAGTGAAATGTTTTCGTTGGTGTGATGCCTATAGGTTTGTCATCCACACACTATTAATTTCTTATCTTTTTCATGTAAACCGGAAATACTCCACTCCCTCTATTCAATTATGCAGTTGCACTTTTCTTAACGCATTTCAGAGTTTGCCATCAAGTAAAAATTCATAACGTTTTTTCGGACCTCTTAAAAAGAAGAGAAAAAAGTATTAAACACCATTGCAGCGTATCAGATCCATCAGAGTTTTTGGAGTATTTTCTTAAGTCAATTTACCCAAGAGAATGTCAGGTTTTACGCTTTTGGTATTTTTACTTTCTGGCGAGGTAAGTAGTAATGATAATATTCTTCTTTTTTCTGCAGATCCGTACATTTATTGTAATCTATGCATTATACAAAGCAGCTATTTAAGAACTTTTATCTAAAATGTTCGGTTTTTTATTAACTATCTGCTCACAAAAATATAATTGTTTATACGGTTGAAAGAACACGTGGATTCTAAATTATGAATCTGTAACTTTATTTCTCACCAATCATTTCTATCTGAGGCCAATAAAAATGAAATCTTCTTTATGAACAACTCAACACAGGAAATGATAAAAAGCTAATGGGAAATTTGCAGAATTGTTGTTGAATTATTGCGAAGATAAAAGCAGGCGGTTATTGAGAATTTCAATATTGAATTATTTAAAATTCGCAGCTGGTTTCCAGTGAATCTGGAATAAAGTTAACAGCTGCAAACTTTTGGGGACACAAATCGAGGATAATCGTTTCCAGCAGACAATTCAGAATCAGATTTCTTCCTTTCTCGACCGAGTGGTGAAAATAGAAAAAGTGAAGAGGTATTTTGCACCTTCAACAATTAATAAAATTTCAATAAAATGTTTTATAATAAAACTCAAACTAAGATACTAGCCGAAAAACCCATACTACGGAGGGTATTTAAAGCTAATTCCAAAGGAAAGATTATTAAGAGATCATACGTTTGAAGAATTTAAAGAGATTTTGATTCTGTATTTATTAAATCATATTATTACTGAGCTAAATCAATTACCAATTGTTGATATTATGTAAACTCCTCAAATATCTATCCGACTTATTTTTTATTGAGGAAAAACACCGAAATATCGTAGGGTTATTCTATGATACTTCTAGATTTTCTATGTCGGTCAATTAGGTGAATGTTGTGCTGTTGAGTGGTAGCCATTCTATTTCCCTTTTTAAAACATATAATAGCCAAAAATTGATATTGGTAAAAGATTTTACTTAAAATTGTGCAAATGAAACTCTTTGTTTTAAACAAGGAAAACTTTTATTTAAAATCAAAACTTAATACAAATGTTGTCATTTAACACACCAATCTGTTCATGGACTTTAAAAAACTAGTTTGTCTTTTGTATTAATATTTATCTATGTCTCTTACCAGCGTGATTGGCTAAGTGAGGATTGAGTTCACTCCAGAAATAATGGTCGGCTAAATCATATATTTAATCTTCTTAATTAAAGCATATGGGCATTTCCATTTGGAATCATCAGGAAAGAAATAAAATTGTCACCCACCCGAATTCAATTAAAAATATATCCTTTAATACATTTTAGGAAAAAAAAACGATTTCAAACATATTTACATCCAAAGGTCAATAGTTATGGAAACTTTCGTGAAAATCGGAACATTAATTGATTTTTCATATAATTTTTTAAAAACCTCTTTTCGTAACTCGTTTTTGGCTACGTTAAAATTCAATTCATTTAACGGTGCAAAAATGAAACGGTGCAAAAATGAAAACATTGTTACGAAAAGAGATTATGTTTGAAATCGTTTTTTTCCTAAAATGTATTGAGGGAAATATTTTTTTACGAGTTCTACCCCCTACTTTATTTTATGAGATATTAAAAAAATAAAGCGTCAAAAATGTTTTTACTTTTTTCCTATAAAGATAAGAGTCTGAATAACTATATAAAAAAATTGTATGATATTCAAGGCAGAGGTTTTTGTAGAAAAAAATCATGTATTCTGAAATAAAAAGTGCAAGTCGTAACTTGTTTTTGGCTACGTTAAAATTCAGTTGATTTAACGTTGCAAAAAGGAAAACATTGTGTTTCAATCATAATTTTTATTATTTCCTTAAGCTGAAAAAACTTTCTAAAATCATTAGAAGTTTGTTTAAGGTTTCTTCTTTCGAATGAAAAAAAAAATCAAGATAATATTAATTTTTATGCAAGTTTCATTGTGTTAAATATAGGGGGGGTAAATTTCACAGGGAAAATTGGTGGAAGGATATTGTTATCATTTTTTTTACCTTCCAATTTTCAATTCTAAAATGAAATGTGGTGCTGATATTGACGTTTGTATATTGTCAGAATTTTGCAGGCAGTATGAATAATACATGGGAAATATATTGTTTTCATATCATTTTAAATATATCCAACCACCAACATAATCCTGATAATTTCTATCGAACTCTGACAGTTATTTTGCTCCATATGGTGCTTATTCAATGGCTGTACGTAAAAGTGTCAAATCTTAACTGATGTTGTAACTTCGCTTGTGAGCAAATACCAAACTCCATTTTGGTACAAATAATGTTCAATATATGTAGAATAATAATCTAAAGGATAAAATAAATTATATGTAGTACCAAATTGTGATTTTTTCACTTATTGATCTTGCATTGAAAAAATCAGAAATCATTAATAACGTGAAAAGGGTTAACTTTATGCCTATTCTGATAACATTTTTGGATTTCTCAGACGCTAAAACTTCTAAAAACCAATTTTTAAGAGTAGGGGACCTATAGAACACATTTTATAGACAAAAATACATTACATGAATGTCGCCATTTTTCTCCGCCCCCTCAAATCTTTCGAGTTTAAAATCGACATAACTCGGCGAATAATTCGAATTAGAAGCTCAATTTGGGGGGATTGTCTAATTTTAACCTGGTCTACACCTGTACAAAATTTCAGAAAAATTGAAGTGGGTGGGTGACATGGCCTGATGATTTGACATGTGATCTTCTTAGGGAAAATATATAATTTTAATTAACATGTTTTCATAAATATAAAATCAACACTATCAAATATTTTGGAAATTATTGATGTAATAAATGAATATTTGATAGAAGGGTATAATGCGATATTATATATTTGGATTTTAGCCAGGAATTTGAGACGGTATATCATTATCATTTACTAGTGAAAATAAAAAATGAGTTATTTCTTTAAAAAAAGTAAAAATTGGAAGATCTTTTTAACAGATAGAAATATTAAAGTAAAAATTGGTATCAATTATCCTGAAACCACATACATCGCCCAGTATTCCCCAGGGATGAGTACTAGGATTTTGTTGTTTTGATATTCATGAATGATTTACCTAATATTGGGGAGTCCTTCTGGCGTAGTGGTTAATGTGCTTGAACTGCGACATCGGTGTAAGCCAGGTCAAACCCCAGTCACGTTATTTCGTTCGCTTTACACTTGGGAAAGTTATTAACCCCCTCATCCCAGCTATAGGTTAAATAGCACTAGGACAATTCATTTAAAAAGAAGCCTCTTGAAGTAAATAACAATACCATTGGGAAAGTTATTAATCCCCTCATCCCTCAGTTATAGTACCACTAATATTCATTTAAATGAATACCTCTGGAATTAGATAACACTCGAAGGTTGATATGCCATTAAATAATGAAGCCAGGCCAAGTCAAACCATATCATACATAATCAGAAATAGATCAATTTTCTAATGATGTTAAACTTCTTGTAAGACCATTACCAAAAGAAATAGGACAAACGGATCTATATTGTCATATTAGAAAGATAGCTTAAGATATTTGCAAATAAAAGTTTAACATAGAAGCATGTAAAGTATTACACATTGTATCTAAAAATATTAAAGTAGGATATAAATTAAGCAACATGGAAGTAAAAAAAATAAAAGAGGATTTTAATCTAGGGATTGGCTTTGATGTAACTTTTAAAACATATTTGTCTATCATATCGAGGGCAAATGGAATGATTGGCTGGATGGTTAGCAAATGTTGTTTTAAGAATAAACAAAAGCCTAATAGAATCAAATATAGAATAATGAACACACACACACACACACACACACACACATACATATATATATATATATATATATATATATATATATATATATATATATATATATATATACCAAACCTGTTGGTAAACCCGTGCGGTAAGAAAAAAAAACCGGCAAATAACTTGATTGTAAAAACATACTACAAAATATTACTTGGGGAGAAAAAATTTTTGAAAAAAAGAAAAGTCCAAGATAGTCATACAAATCGAAAATAATCGGTTGATACTATGATACTTGACCAAAAGAAAAAATAATTTATATGTATATAGATATGGAAAAGATGTATTCATACAAAAACCGCTAGGATATACTAAAGCTAATAAGTAAAGAGTGTTCAAGCAAATAAAAAAGATAAACCTAATGAGTCAGATATACCTACTAAAAGTTTATCTTAGTGCTCTTCAGGGCTAAGATAGGTATTGTCAGATCTTAGCCCTGAAGAGCACTACGCGAAATTTTTAGGTTTATCTTTATATATATATATATATATATATATATATATATATATGCGCCGTGTGTATCTATGTGGGGGTGGGAGTGGTAATAACCATTTTAAGAGCACACAAGCACACACACACACACACACACACACACACATATATATATATATAAGTTGATTTCTTTGTTTAAAATCATTGAGTCTGGTTAGCGACATTTTTTATTCATACCATACAAAAGTATCATCCACTTTCAAATTGGACTAAACATTTCTGTATTAATCATGTTAGAGATTTTCTAATGGTATTGCTACAATAAAACTCTCGTTATGCTGTGTCGTTCTTATTGGGATAAAGTAAGATACTATTACACAAGCATAATGAGGATTTTAGTAATATATTCAACTCACCGAAATTTGACTTGGTACTATCATTTGTCATCAACGCAAAATGCTATCATGAATGTTTCAGTTGAAAACCGTTTCTTTCTCAGCGGTTATATGTGCAAGGAAAATACAACAGGTTTCTAAATATAAATTAATTGGATTTGCAACGTTAGTGATTCGTACATTCTGTGTTCATGCCTTTGGGGGAAATACAACAAAGTAAATCAAACGAGCAAATTGATAGAGTGCTCCATTTTTGTCCCCCGAGGTTGCATGTGCTTGTCGCGAAAGAAAATTGCAATCTGTCTGTCTGTCTGTCTTTCTGTCTGTTCAAGTCGATTATATTCAATTGCATTACTTTGATTACTGCTTAAGGACCAACAACTTTTTTAAAAATCATCCATGTATGATAAATCAAAAGTTTTTTCTGTACGTAATGATTCAGCTAAGAAATTAAAATGTTATAAGACGCACAACAACACGACAAGTATAGACAAATGTGTAGTGTTTTTTTTTTTTTTTTTGGTCTAACATATTTTTCACAATACATCAGAATTTGAACAGATGGCCTTCTTTTATTCGTAATGATACAAAACAGATTTTTATAGGCACTCAGGTGAATTTCTTCTGTTCTATATAGACTAGCTGAAAACGTGTAAATTTAAATTAGTAACATGAAACATGAAACAGATAATTCCCGGAGGCCTTATAATTTAGCAAAAATCGTTGAAAGTTTAACATTTATGCTTCTTTCTGTGCGAGTTCTTTTTGATACAAAACTAAATACAGCAACTTTTTTTTATGACAGACAAAATCATAATAAAATAGTCATAACTAATAAACTAGTAGAAACTGATGTTATTTGCAATTTGACATGAGGTCTAATTTTTTAAAAGCATTTGTTGATTTGGAAAAGTGACGGTTGCTATTTTCTTCTCCAAAAAGAATTATCGGGTGCTTTGCTTTTTGTTTTTAGAAAGAGATGTACAGTGAGGATATTTCTTATCAGGGATCGGAAGTTTATGGAAATATCTCCTTTGTTTCGGGGTCCTATATATATCAAATCTCAAATCTCGAGCATTCTCTCCGTTGATATTGTAACATCTTAAATCATTAATTACACATATACGCTCGCTCGCACAAACACACACACACACACACACACACACACACACACACACACACACACACATTCACACACACACACACACGCACGCACATACATACACACACATACACACACACAAACACACACACACATATATATATATATATATATATATATATATATATATATATATATATATAATATATATATATACATATATATATGTACGAAAAGTATATAAAAATGGAATCAAATCCGACAGTATAAGGTATAGATATAGTAAAAAAATAGTAAATATTGTGCTAACAAGTGCTTGTTTAAACTCTATGGGCTTTAGAAAATGTAATTGAATTGAAATTATTTTAAAATTAAAATTAAAACAATTATAAAAGACATTGTATAAACACTAGTTATCTTCAGAGCACTTTTTTGTTGAATGAAAAAAGTTTTTTTTATATCGATACCTTTTATACGAGGTCCGGTATCGAACCAGAAACCTTGCAGTTCCTAGGCGAACGCTCTACCGACTGAGCTAAACCGGCGCTGTGTAATTTCTTATGAGAGGATGTGTTCGCGGCGTAACGATTATCGTTACAGAAAGGGGATTCGGCAAGTAAAGTTCAAATTTCATATTATTCTGTTTGCATTCACTTTACTCTAGAAAAGGCATGAATCCAATTCTTCTTCCATAGCTATTGGTAAAACTCTAGTGCACACTAAGCTTCATAAGCATTTGTTTGGCAACAAGTCCAGGAGATGGAAAATGAAAATTTAAAAACTATGGGACATAGTAACAAGGTAAGGTCGATTTCTTCCCATGTCTTACAGACCTCGAAGACGTTTTGAATGAAAGATGTTAGAGGGATTATATACATACATACCTATATATATATACACACACACACAGGCACACACATACACACACATATATATATATACATATATATATATATACACGCGCACATATATATATACACGCACATATATATACACACGCATATATATATATATATATATATATATATATATATATATATATATATATACACGCACGTATATATATGAAGAAATTTGAAAAACGAAGTGTTCCAAAAATAAGATGAATTTATTCTTCGACGCTTAAACGTTTCGGTTTATCTAAACCTTCATCTTATTGATTATGGGATGAAGAAATTGATGGATGTTTTATAAATGACAGGAGATAGAGAAATATTTATAAAATGTTTGTAACTGTATTTGTACAGCCTCATATTTTTTGAAAGACGAGCCGCGATCCACACAAGGTGTCATGACGCGTAGCGTAATTTGAAGAAATGCATTCAACAAAAAACGAGAAAAAGCATTAATGGACTGATTTTATGAGAACGATGGGAACAAAGTGGAGAAAGATAACTAAATGATTAAATAAAGCCTGATATTTTGTAGCTATTTAAAACTATTTTAGCTAAAAACGGTGATATGTTGAAAAATCCAGGTCGATTATTAAGGGAAGGCAAAAGCGAAATTGCACTGTCTTCAAAAATATGTCTTAGTCTTTTGCTGTGAATATGAGCTAATATTGTGGCATCATTGAAACTGAAGTTATGATCAGTTTCATACATATGTTGAACGAGGGTGTTCTGAAAATTGCCCAATATCCCGTTGTGCTCATATAAACGCTTCTTGAGAGTTCTGGCAGTTTCTCCAATGTATTTTTGTCGCAATCTTTACATGCAATTGCGTAAACACCGACACAGGATTTTATAGGATAGTGAGACCCTGCATTGAGTAAGCTTCTAATTGATGAAATAGTAACGATTTTGATACCAAGGGAGTGTAAATTATTTTCTATGGAGTTAATGGAAGAGTTATTAGGTAACATTATGTATATATGGGGAAATTATACATATATATACACGCACATATACATATATACACGCATGTATACACACACACACACATATATATATATATATATATATATATATATATATAAAATAAGTGTATTTTGGCAACATTTTTTCTTTTATACTACTCGTTCTCGTTAAAAACGAGACACGAAACCATGCCATCGTTTCATACCTGATGATGGCAAACTTTATTGCCGAAAGCGCTCGTTTTGGAACCTTTGGTGGACTGTTACACCAGTTACACCCCGACACCAAAAAGATGGCCCGAAAATTAGAAAGGATCAACCAAAAACTTGTCCGACAAGAATTGTCTGTACAGTTCAACAAAACTTGTATATATATATATATATATTGGTGAGAAAGGTGTTATAGGCATTTTAGAATGTGTGTACTGTATTGGAAATTAATTTTGTTTAAGGATGGTTTGTATTGTTTTATGTATAAAGCTTCTAGTATTTGGAGTTTTTGTTTATTTTTTCTTTGTGCAGAATGTGTGTATTTCCGTTAGAATATTTCGGTAATTAGAGTGGGGGCATGAGACCAATGTAGTATATAGATTTAAATATCCCCTAGGAGATTACAGAATCCCAGAAAATGATAATACATACATTGGATTCACCTCAACCACATTGTCAAGGCGTCTAACCCTCCATTTAACAGACAATAGCTCTATTTCACAACACCTAAAATTACATTCATGCCCCCACTCTAATTACCGAAATATTCTAACAAAATTACACACATTCTGCACAAAGAAAAAAATAAACAAAAACTCCAAATACTAGAAGCTTTATACATAAAACAATACAAACCATCCTTAAACAAAATTAATTTCCAATACAGTACACACATTCTAAAATGCCTATAACACCTTTCTCACCAATTCTTCTCCTTCCAGCCTTCACATTAATATAATTAAAAAAAAAAAACAAAAAAAACTGGAATACATCACCCCTGAGGATGGCACTTCGAAGTGCCGAAAGTACTCGGGAACTGAACTTTGGTGTTGACTTGTCCACCAATTACACCCAAACATTAAAAAGTTGGCCAGAAAATTAGAAAAGATCAAAAATAAAATTGTTAAACTGGAGATGTGCCTGTTGT
This sequence comes from Doryteuthis pealeii, assembly GCA_023376005.1. Classification (NCBI taxonomy): domain Eukaryota; kingdom Metazoa; phylum Mollusca; class Cephalopoda; order Myopsida; family Loliginidae; genus Doryteuthis; species Doryteuthis pealeii. The sequence goes on from CM042140.1 coordinate 121,248,628, forward strand.
TTAATTCTACATGTATAAATGAAAGAATGCTGCCCAAATACACACACACACACACACACACACACACACACATATATATATATATATATATATATATATATATATATATACACTTTTGGTGTAGAATATATAGAAAGACTCATTAGAAAATTAAACCAATAAAAATGATAAATGCTGCTGCTATTCATGACTTATATTTTTCACTCATCTAATCCATAGTCATCGGCTCACATTGCCATTTTATGTTTTATTGAGAATATTACGAAAACAAATAAATGTCTGTCTTCTTCAATAGATGGGATATTTTATGCGAAAATATAATTCCAGACTAGAATGTCACCATAAAAATCTTCACTAAATAATCCACGAGGTCTTGAGAATTCCATCACCCCACTCCGCCGAATTCATTAAATTCATGTTTTAGGGTGTGTCCGGCAGTGATGATCGCTTTTCTTTTGTTTCTAAATGACAAAATTTTGTCTTCATAACTTTCTAAAAAAACACAAGTAGCAGAAAATGAATCTTTTTATAATCGTTCATATTATAATATATATGTCCGATGTGTAGTTGATTACACTGAAAAACTAAAACCATCGTCTGCTACTAAAGGAAACTGTTCTCTTCTTAGCTGAATTCAAAACTTAATTTCAAATCTAAAATCAGAATTTAGCCATCGCGTAACGTTTTCTTTTTAAGTCATACTAATTTGAATGTTATATATACAAATTACATTAAATCGTATATGAGAGAGTAAAACTGAATATTCAAACTGAGTAAATACTTAATTACATCATATCCACATCATATTTCTCATATTACATCAGTTAAAAAGATTTTGTTAAACTGATGTAATATAAATGATGCGTTTAGTAAAAGACAGTTGTAAGCACCTTAAAAACCGAGAAAAACTTAAATTTTCGTGACATTCAAAATACAATATCTTGGCAAAACACAAAGTTCGGAAGCTGGTATTGGTTTTAAAATTACAATGCAGATTTTTTTAAATTATCCCATCTATGTAAAACTATTTATTAACTTATGCATCTAAAAGATGAAAAAATGACTGCCTACTTCTCATGTTGTTAGAATATACCGGTACAACGAAATGTATCGCATTGCATATTTTAACCATAATACATAGAAAAAATATATGGACTCTCAAAGATATTGTTTGTTTTAATATACTACGGTAAGTTTCTTTAAGAGGTAAGTAATACAAGATAGTCAGACTTTAACCCATCATCGTTACAATGGTAGAGATGAATGTTAGGAAATGAGTGATAACCACTCGAAAACGATTCAGGGACAATACCAACGTTATTGATTGTGAATGTCTATACACCAAGGTAAATAACTCTAAGAAGTAAGACAAGATAGTAAGATAATAGATCATTGAAAATGACGAGTGAAGAAAGACTTAAGAAAAAACGTCATAACATGATAGAAACGAAAGAACATACCAATAAGAAATATCCTACCTATAAGAATAAGTAGTACGATGAAAGAGAAAACATTATCAAAGTGTAATACTGTTTTACTCTATTATATGTAATTCAATGTATCGTTTCGTAGTACAAGTATATTCTATAAAGTGAAAAAGACGCAGTTATAGCCCTTTACGTCGGTCTATTACTAAACGTTTCAAATATGATGTGGTATGGGAATTTCAATAAGAAAAAGACCCTCTTATTAAGTAATAGAACACGCTCCCTCAATATATTCAGCAAGTTAGAGTGAATTTTTTGCTCTCGTGTGAAGGGCTAGTTTCTCTACGTGAAGCCAGGAGTAATGAGTCATTATATTGGGATAGAAATGCCCTTGTTTCCATCACCTAATTATCTTGGTAACATCTTTATCCCCGCTCATCATTCATCTCACGTAGATTAGCTGAAAAATCTAGATGAGAATGCAATTCCTTTCTTAGTTTAACTGTTAGACTGTTTATTGTGTCTGATCCCACGGAAAGTCACAGTACCGGACCTATACCGATGGGGTTTACTCTACCAGTGGCTAGGGCGCTTTTACGAGCGGTCTTTGTGGCCAATTACTTACAGGAATCTTTCCATCTTGTGGATTTACGGGTGGTTTGCTTAGTACGGGCCATTCTCAATATTTCAATTTCTTTGAAAGAAAGATTGTTGTGAGCCGGCTCCAACAATGGTTTTATATTGGCTGTTACTACAGTTTATCAAATCATTTCAGCTCTGAGACCCATAAACGACCTCTACAATTAATACGAACGAATCCCATACCACCAACAAGTAGATACAGTTCATCTCTAAACTGGTTGTCAAACATCAATTCACTGAGCTCTGATTCAATGAAAATCCTTGTTTTCAGTTTTGTATCATTTTCTAGATGTTAGAATCTACGAGGATCGTATATCATTGGTTTTACGAAATTCTTAATGAGGCGGCGTTTTATGTAACGGAATAGAAAGCTGAAATTTTACGGGTCTACTGGTTGTATATTATGTAAACCTTTCCGGAATCCTGACGGACTAGAGCAATTCTAAGCAGAGATTCAAAATCAGCTCACTCGATTAAATTTAAAACGCACGTTTTTGTTCCAGTAGCAAATACTTAATTGAACAGTGTTATCGAAAACCTTTTTGGTTAAAAATTAGAGCAAATACCAGATACGATTTAAGTAGAGCATCCGTAAAAGTAAGCAAAATACCTAGGCAAGACAACCGTAAACAAACCACGGTACGTCGATGCCAAGACAGGCGCCCGTTAGTGATAGGAGTCTGGTAAGATACTGCAACGTATGCCGTAGCTTGTTGTTTTAGACTATCTGTTCTAATCAAATTCATGCCATGAAAAGGCTGATAATATTCTGTACAACAACCTCAGAACTTTGTCGCATCTTTCGTGCAAGTTGCATTACCTCTGAAGAAATGAGTAAAAATCGAAGAAAGAGAAGATATTGATGGAATACCATGACTACAACAATACTTTGTTTTATAACAAAATCACTTTCAGACTTGTCGGACCAAGAAATATCTTAGCATATCACCACAGACAGAAGCCCCACTTCCTCAAAGTTATTTCAGTAGACAGTACCGTGGGTTCTAATTCAAAATTCAATATACCGAGATCTTACCGAGACAATATTAAAGTACTTTGGGAAAACAGATAACTAAAAATACATTAAAATCAATCCAAGGGCAATAGAAAACTGTTTTTTATGCGAGATAAGCTTTAAACATTAGATATCAATATCGTTAGAATCGATTTCCTATTTCTTTATATGTTTGGATATTGGTCATTACTTGACACGGTTCAATGTAGAACACGGTAGTTTAAGTAAGCTAATGCCGATCCAGTATTCTGTGAATCCGCAGCTGGGAATTCTCTATTCAAATACTATTTTATTGCATCAAGCGCTAAGACACTTAGCGCTTGATGCAATAAAATAGTAATAGGCTTTGGAGACAACGATTATCCAGATATTCTTATATATTTGTACACATTCCTTAACATTTACCAATACAAGAACACACACTAGCACTTACAACTATATATACATACATGTACATACATACACAAGCACACATATTGAAATATATCTATATACTATTACTTTTGTAGACATCGTTAACCAGTCACACAGGAAAAGGAAGAATGATGTTTATATATTCATAAAGTAGAAAGTCCGCCCTCTGACCATCCCTGACCGATAGCCTATTTTGTATTAGGCTATATGCATACTGATAAAATCATCTATATACGTTACAGACATACACACACTTTATGTATATATGCATATATATATGTGTGTATTTGCGTTTGTGTGTTTTACTTTAAACTTTAAAAACCAAAAACGTTTATCCCAAAAATTTAAACGGCATTTTGGACAGTAGCGAATAAGATAATATTCAATTAAGAAATACGGTGGGACCAGTATCTTCAATATACAATGGAGATCAGGTATCTATCTGTCTGTAACCGAAACTACGCTACTTTTTACATCTCGGTAATTTCAGGAATTAAGTCAGTTTAGCAATGTGTGTTTAATTTATAGTCATACATAAAATAGAAAACTGCATTGTATTATATATATATATATATATATATATATATATATATATATATATATATATATATATACTCAGAAGTAAGTATGCAACATTTGACAGTTCATCGTCGTTTTTAAAACAAGTTTTAATAAATCCATTCCTGGTATTATTGATTTATATATAGTTTATTTTATTTTAGTATATATTTAAATTTATCTAACGTATAGTTTTACACAAAAAAAATTTACAAACGGGAAATAGTCAAATTATCTCCTTCGATTTTACATTTGAAAAGGTTTGTGTATTTAACTGTATCCGTTTTACGTTTGCGCATGTCTAAACATTTGAATGATTTGTTTACATTTTTTACGAAAAAAAAATAGGGTTATTTAATTTTGGACGTCGATAAAATCCACATGAAATTTAAAAGTATATTTTTTCATTAAGATAAAAAATATAATGCGGCCAAATACAACTTACGCCTATAGACTTCAAAATAATTCTTTGTAAAAATCAATTAAAAATCAAATTTTCACAAAAATTTCGATACTTCACTTTTAGATGAATTTATGTTTAAAATATGCATAAAAATACATTGTTTTCGTTCATAATTTTCATTATGAAATAAATCATCAATATTTTTTTGTATCTCCCCCCGACATATATCGGACCGGAGAACACAGGACGCAGAATCAGAGACTGTACCCCTAGGCCACCGGCACGCCACACACGTAATTAACTTGTCAATGATAAATGCGCAACTACTAGACAGAACTTGTGTAGATAGTCCAACTTGTGTAGCTTTCAACGCTCACTGGACTACCTACACAAGTTCTGTCTAGTAGTGGCGCATTTATCATTGACAAGTTGATTTGGCGTGTTTCGTGTTTTGCGTGCCGGTGGCCTAGGGGTAGAGTCTCTGACTCTGTGTTCTCCGGTTCGATCTCTGTCAGGGGGAGATCGTAGGTATACACTGCTGAATAGACCTAATAAGGTCGGAACAGCTATGCAGTGTTCCACACGTCGCACGCGGTATTCGCCGAGTTTGCTTGTCATGATTATTCCAATTATAATTAACAAATTCTCTCTATCTATATGTTGTGGATGGAGCTATATGTTATACGCATTGTAATTACCTTTAATACATATATATATATATATATATATATATATATATATATATATATATATATATATATATATATATATAAACTTTGTTCTTGGAAAAAAAACAGAGCAAAAAACAGAATTTTAATATTCCACTGTTGTTCTGTCCCTGGTTCGATAAATTCCGATATTTTGGGTGATTATTCACCCTTTTCCAAGGTATAGGGAATAGAGACTATCTGGAGAAAAATGAAATGCTGTATATGAGAGAAAAAATGAATGAAGTGTCATATATATATATATATATATATATATATATATGGGAGAATATGTGCTTAATTGGAGTCGTACCTAATTTTGAAAATTAATTAATTAATAATGAATTAGGTGGGAATGCCTATTTAAATAATTTTTCTCGATTTGTTTAGCCATACATTTAAATAGGCATTCCTGCCTAATTCATTATTAATTAATTAATTTTCAAAATTAGGTACGACTCCAATTAAGCACATTTCTCCCAAAAATTGTCGCAAAAAAGCCATTCCAAACATACCGTGTTTACAACTTATATATATATATATATATATATATATATATATATATATATATATATGTAGGATATTTGCGGTCCCAAATACCGCTAAGAAAGGAATAAAAGACAAGACAAGAGTTGCATATTTTAAAATGGTTTTAATGGTGCAAAAGATCGCTAAAACTTATTGCTATAGCGGTATATATAAATAACAATTCATGAACACACTTATCTTTGTGTAGAATTCTTGTTGGGGTAAAGAGTTCTAGATGTAAGGCTCATTTGTTGTTCGACGCTACTGCTGTGTTTGTTCACCCAAAGTTGGGGTGTGTCTGTGTTGGTCTGTTGAAACAACCATATCTGCGGCTAAGAATTTCGGGCATGTAGTCTCTTCGACTATTTTTACTGTTCTGAGGGTTTCGGCCCGCCAGTTCCCCGCCAGTTCCCACATCCGGTACTGTCAGGGGAAGATAACACATATTTACAATATATATATATATATATATATATATATATATATATATATATATATATACATACTAGGATAGATAAATAGTTTTTTTTAGATATGTAGCTTATAGCGAAGTTTTTTTTTTAGATACGTAGCTTATAGCGAAATTTTTTATCTGAAATATTCACTGTAAAATATTAGATCTTTGTGATTAATACTGACTATTGAATAATTATCGTTTGTCTTTTTGGTGTATCAAAGTATATTCAAGAGATGCGCGAAAAGTAAGTTAAGAAAACCATTTGCTAATTGAAAATGTGTATCATAAGATTTGAATATCACTAATGTTTTTACTCTCTAATGATGGAAGTCATCTTTGTAGGGACTTCATATACGTATACACTCAATATTAGGGCTGTTTCAATAAGTCTTGCAAAACTCTTGTTTTGCATTTACAGCTTTCAAAATACTTTAATTTCGATTGATTTATACTTATCTATACTTTACTTTTCAAACCTCTCTTGTTGAAGTCTCTCTGTTTTCAAATTACTTACAAAATCAAAATATTCTAAAATTTTATTTTCTGTCCCGGTACATTTGAGCCACCCGGGTGTCGTCAGAAAACTATATAAACAATTTTCTCTCAAATCGTATCTTAATTTGCATACTGAATACCAACCTTTACTCGGGATATTTTTCACATTTGAATAAAAATTTTGATTTTATGATTTTCGAAATTGGATCCTGTTTACAATGTAAATACTATGTGGAAATAAAATAGCTTCAGGATAAAACATTTTGAATCAAATTTATCGGCCTTGACTCTTCCGCTGGCTTGCTGAATTATTAACATCGCCGAGTTTATGAAATGTGATTTTTAAATTTTTTCCTTTTCAAATCTTTAAGGTTCATATCCATCACTCGAATCCCACATAAACATACACTTCTTTACATCATTGGAAGAATATCCATGACACATTTTAGTCTAACGAAAAGCCTAAATTGAAATCTTTAAAAAAGAATAAAAATAGAGAAACGAGTAAAGTTTTGAAAAATAAAAACGATTCTTTTTAAATAAAATTGAAATAGGATACTGTTTCTCTTTCATTCAAAGAAACATTTTTTGCAAATTCTACTGTCTTTTTTTAATGTTATTTTTTCAAATTGTCGTTAATTTAATACAATGTGGAAATAAGCCTTGACTTTCTGATAACAATTGATACACCAATTATATTTTCCTTCGTTTTATTCACAAATGCCAATTTTGAAATTTTGGTCAAGTTATTACAACATGGATCCTAATTGTTATATCACACTCTTAATGATATAGATCTTTATTTTTTTAGGGAATAATAAACATAAGAATAAGGAAAGATTGTTCGTGTACATGCATGTCAGAAAGTAATAGTTACGGCATTGTACTTATATTGTAAATCAGACCCCATCTTGAAATCATATAAAACCAATGTTTTTTCAAAACTGACAATGTGCCTGGGGTTTTCGAAACTGACAAGGTGCCCGATGTTTTCTGTATAATATACAACAAGAATTAGTCACAAAACCTCTTATAATATTTTGGAGGGGACCCAGATGTTTCAGAAGTGCGCTCCTCTTTTGTTTTTGCCGGAGATTCAAAGAGAAATATCTGCTGATCAACTATCAGTTTTAGTTGATCACGATTACTTATTTTTACTCGTAGAAACCAGCAATATTTTTAATGCAATATGATTCATTCTTTAATCTCATAAAATCAGTTTTCATTCTGTAGCAGGTTAATTGTAAACCGCTGTTTTCTTTTTGATTGGAAAACTAATAAGTTTCGTGGGCGTCACATCAAAGCTGTCCTCCCGATATCTGTAGCAAGAGTTCACATCAATCACATCACATCAATCGATAGTAATTATTGACACATAATAATTTATCTTTATGTACAGATTGGTCTATGTTTTCTGTTTTCTAAGACATGCAATGGTGGGCGTAGGTCAGCAGTGAATTAATAAGATTTCCAATATCAATAATCCGGTACAGGAATAAACAAAGCAAAAACAAAGAAATAAAAAAATAAAACAAACACTAAAAACTAGAGATCAATGACATTCTTTTGTTGCGAATATGAATCTTCATGTAATATTTATAAAATCCTGCGTTAATCCTTTCATTAGAGAGTAGTTTCTTTTACGATGTAAATGGTGCAATGGGTAAATTGACGTTTAAATTACGCAAAAATTAGAATAATACTGACGTCTCAGATATATTTTCTAAAATCCCATGATAATGTCTTCAAGTGCTATATATAATTTTTATTGAAAGAACTTGCCATAGGTTTCAACCATGGCCTCCAGCCGATTTCGGAATCTCCTGCAAGGCTTTCCGACAGCCTTCTGGTTTAAAGTAGAAAATGCTGCTGTTATCGTTGCCTTCAGTTCATCCTAGCAAATGTATGGAGTTTTGTTGGTCTCCCGCTCAACAATGTCCCACAAATAATAAAGGAGATCTGGATAGTTAGGTAGCCAAAGGTTAAGGCGATGTTGTCACAGAAATTTCATCACAGCCAAGACTGGGTTCTTCTGATAGAGTAGCATGACACGGCCCTGTTGCCAGCAGCCAGGGTGGCACTTTTTTTCCACAGGGACGATGTAGGCCTTTATGTTGAGTCTGATGCTATGTGAGAAGATGAATGGAGACACCATTGCTAGTAATCACCTTAAAAACGATATTGTGGACGGAGTGCTTGCATTTCATCACTATTGGTACATCTTGTGGGGACAGGGCAAGCCAACATTCTATAATATCACTATTTGGTCCTCATTTGAGAAAAAGCAAAGCATGTTCGATTGATGGAGATGCTTGAGTTTGTTGAAAAGCTTTGTAACGTGGTCTTTCCTCTTGTTCTTCATGGTCTGTGATAAAGATTTCCCTTTCTCGTCTGCTATGAAAAATAGTGAATGCCTTCAATCACTATCAGCCTCACAAGAAATCAAAATCTTTTTGAATCACCTGAACTGTTCTCAGAAAACCAAACCCTTTGAACTCTTCATATTGGATATCCGTGTTGCCGGCACGATATGATGATGATAAAAAAACTGAAACAAACAAAGCACATGCAGGAAATTAATAATTCTAAATCACGATATTTACCTATATCTCCCTATACGGTATTGTAAATTGAAATCCTATTAAAATAAACGGTATATTTCTAAGTTCGTAGTAGGCTTCCTCAATATATATTCCTCGAGTCCCTGAAATACCGCAGCAATACAATCCTCAATGAACGTCTCCGCTTCTTTTCATCTTATTCCACCCCCCTCCATATCTCTGGTTTAAGACTTTGTGTATGATTATCAATTTTCTTTTTCTGTGAGATCATCTCCTATTAAAAAGGGTTAGCAGTATCTTATCAGGAAGACTATACAGATATGTGTTTCTTTTATTAAGATTTACATATTCTATCGCATTTTCGGCTCTAAATCACTAAAGATAACATGCATCGTGCCAGTCAAGAATAATTTGAATGCCTGGTGTCTTTGTGTCCTGCATATGACACTAAACTGCATTTGTAGTGGTGTTTCAATTCTGGAGCTCAGCAGAATTAGGAATAACCATTCATTAACATCATTCCCAGGTCCTCTCTGATTTGAACAGGTAGTACCTGTTAGGGTCCCATCTATTGGTTACATTGGTAAAAAATGTTTTTAAAATGAGTTTAAAAACGTTGAATATCCAACAACAATGAATAAAACAAAAACGTCTTTGGAATAAAATAACCCAAGGGTTTACATGCCGTAAACTCCAACCAACCAACCAAAAAGTCTAAGAATCCCTAATCTACAGGATGTTGGACGTTGTAATCTACAAGTTTGAAAAATTAGAATAGAATTTTATGTAAGAATCTAAATATCAAATTATTCTATAGTAACTAAATTTATGACGAAATTTTAAACACTTTGCCAAATATAGACTGAAAGCATCTGATATATACAGATATATGTGATCTTTTGTCAAATTAGAAACCAATTGTGATTATGGCACTTTATTGGCTTCGAACAAAGTAGCTTAGCGATTTCGTCTGTGGAGAACGGCAAAATAAAAGAACTTGTTTTGAATTCCCAGTTAATGGATGTAAGGCTCTTAATCTGTTATCTGGCTAAACCCGCTTTCAATAAGTCGGCACAACACCGGATTTCAAGTGTTTGTTTTCACTAAGTGTTCATCTGTTTGAAAGAACAAGAAAAAAGAAAAAGGAAAAGAGCGGGTATTGTTGGAGATCAAAAGAAAAAATAAAGATGAGAGGTGGATAGACAGAAAAGAGAAAAGAAAGATAAACATTTTAGTTTAGTATTAGATTCCTTATTTGAGAGAGAAAAATGCATTTAAAAAATAAAAATAAAAATCTCTCATTATATCACCTTATAATAAAGTATTTGTCTTGTAAAACTATATAAGCTCTTTTATGCGATTATCTGATGGAAACGTAATGTTTCTGTACGTTTTTTTCAGTCCAACGTAGCTATTCCCATGAAAATATGATAATATACATATACCTGTAGACGCATGCATACATCTATTCACAAACACCATCTATCAGTCAATCTTCAGGATTACGAATTACAAATAAATCATTGTCCAATGAATGAAGTTCTTTATATGCTTTGTTTATATTTTATACAAGTAGAGCTACCCAGCAATGTTCGGGATTTAAAAAGTTAAAAATAAATCTCTTATCTATAGTTAGATTGATAAAAATTATTTTTCAATATGTTTTTAATTATCTTTTATTATTTAGATATATTTGTATTTAAGTTCTTTATTCTCATCATTCTTTGTCGTTTATTTGCTTTTTTTATATTTTTGCTTCATAATGTTTTTATATATCATTGATTTATACTCTTATACCTTGATTTAGATTTTCTAATGGAAAATGGGGGTTAAATGTTTCTTTGGAAAATGTAGGGTGTAAATGTTATTGAACTTTGGTCTTAACTGGTTTCCACCAATTTTCTTTTATAAAATGACGTGTGTTCGGCCGTTGTACAAACATAGATACCTTTATTATTCCTCTGTTTTGAAAGATTTTATTCAGAATTCTTTTTAAATCTGAACGTACGTGCACTGAATGCATAATTATTTATATTATTTGTCTCATTTCACGAACTCGCGCTTTACGAATTAGTGTTAGGAACGATTTAATTCATAAATACAAGGTATTCATATATTTCTAAAATCACCGAATTCTATCCTTCTCATGGCATCAGGAATCCTTATGCAAGCCTTGCTGTTTATTACGGTTTGTCAATATATTCGTTTCTACGGTGTTTTAATTAAAGTGTACAGAACAAATACAACTTTTGCCTTTGGTTTTCGCGGTATATTTTACATCAGCCGATATTTCGTCATTAATCTTGTCTGGTCGCATTAGATAACTGAATATCATATTTTATTATATTGATCAGAGTTTATATGAGGAACAGAAAGGAATTATACAGTCGAGAATCACACAACATTTATTTTTGTAATTCAATTATACTTACAAGCAAATATATGCACCCTACGTGTGCAAGTATTTAACTTTTGATGTAATAAAATATCATATTAAATTAAAAACACTAATGAAACTAAATAAGAATGCAGATAAAATCATTTGAAACAGGGTGCATAATCGAAAAATAGAACAACGTTGAAACTAACTCTTCCATCATTTTCCATTACTCTCACTTTAATTGCTAATCTTTTTTAATTTAACTACTTAGTTAAATAAGGAAATAAAGAATAAAATTACAATTACTTCATCTTATTAATGGATTTAATTTAAAATATATCCCCGAAATGTTTGCTCATATTCACTAAGATAAAACCAAACAATTAGAAATCAATAATACCAAGTACATATTTAATAAAATCAAATTTTTAATATCAATATGCAAATTAGTCTTCCCATTCTCTCTGTAAAACAGTTTTATTAATAATTGAGGTTTAAATAACTAATTGAATTGTGACTTGAGTAGTGACATAGTTTCGATTACAGACAGAAAAACACACAATCTCCATTATAATAAGAATGATTCTATTTTTGGCAAGTTCCAGCGAATTTATTCCTACAGTAATCCATACAATTAGTTGTGCTTAGCGTAACGGTTATCATTATCGGAGATAAAATCGGTAACCAGATTTCAAATGCAGGGCGAGGTTGTTCGTGTTTAACTTCGCGCTAATGCCGCCAGCTATTGGTAATTAGTAGGGCAGACCGGGTTAAGTAGTCTTGGTTAAACAACTAGTTTAGGAGAAGGAAAACGTTGAAGTCAAAACAGCTTCATCCTGTTTAAAAATGTCCATTCTGGTTGCAGAGGGCTTGTAATGGAAACCTTTGAATCTTGCTAGCATTTCTTGCTTCTCTTCCCTCAAAGACGCAACATTTCGATTGCAAAAACATAATTTTCTCAATATATTACTGTCACTGACTAATTGATTTTGCTGGAGATTGGATACACCTAAAACATTATGCTTACACCCTGCACAAAGTTCGGACTGGGTGATACGTACAGGAGTATTGTAGGGTATAGTAAGCTTGAGTAGTAGGCTGATACTTTATATTTCCAATAGACACCACTTCCTTTTTGGGTGAAGTCTCGGACATCTAGAGATTGTTAATAATTGACCAATTATTTTTATTCAGCTGACGTCTACGAACCAGCAGCTGGATTAAACTCCCTTAGGCTTATTTTAAATTTTCTGTTAGAAAACCCGTTTTATGTATTAATTTTATTCCTTCTACCTTAATTTCTTTGAACTCCCAAATGTAGACGATTGCAAATTACTCTTAATTACAACGTATACCGTATCAATCGTATCGGTCAGTCGCTATACAATGGAACGGTCGTGGCCGTGGAATAAATAGCACAATACATAACTTATGAAGCATTAACAATGATTTCATATTTGAAAAAGTTGAACATTTTATTGATATTTTGTCAGTTAGTTACATTTAAGTGCTATCATTCAAAAATCAGCGGAGAAGACATTTTCCACTTCATTAAGAGCTCAATAAAAGCGACCTGTTTTAACAATGCGCGTGCCGTTTGGTCAGAGAAAATAGAATTTGGTATTGACTAACTTTCAGAATAATGAACTGAAATCAGACACATAAATCAATATAGGGGACTAAAATTGTCCGGATATTGATGAATGACTCAAGTATAGATCATTGGAAGAAAGGTACACCTCTATTTGCTAATTACAAATCACAAAGGAACAAACAGAGGCAAAAATAAATACATTTTCATCACGATCTGTATAGCTTTTCTCTGTCACACACTATCTCTCGCTCCACCGGTCTCTCTCTCTCACTCTCTCTCCCCCTCTCTCTCTCTCTCACTCTCACTCCCCCCCTCTCTCTCTCTCTCTCTCTCTCTATATATATATATATATATATATATATATATATATATATATATTTCATGGGTGTCTGTGTGTGAGAGCGAATGTGATATAAAAATAAACAGCCACAGGTAGAGTGTGTGAGCAAGAGAGAGAGAGAGAGAGAGAGAGAGAGAGAGAGAGAGAGAGAGAGAGAGAGAGAGGAGGGGGAGAGATCACACTTACGCTTATACACACACTCTATCTGTCTGTCACTATCCCCCCTCTCTCTCTCTCTCTCTCTCTCTCTCTCTCTCATACACACACACACACACACACACACACACATATATATATATATATATATATATATATATATATATATATATATATAAAGTAAAGGTTGGAATTAAATCAGATTGAAAGATCCTTTTTAAAAAATCAGATTGGATGCTTCCATAGAAGTCATGCGTAATAAGGATGTAAAAGATTTCATGACCAAAAACGAATCGATATTGAAGGGGGAAACATATATTAATTTACTTCGGAACTTGGAAAGTTTAACTGCATCAGTTAAAGAAACCATTTCAAACAGTTAAAATATTAAACTATGTGTTTATTACATTTTTCCTCCTTTAATGTAGATTCTTTTTTTTTTGTAATAAAATGATTTACATTGTCATGGGGCTCAACCTCTAGAAAAATCAGTCAATTCTGTCTTTTTTTATATATATATATATATATATATATATATATATATATATATATGCGTGTGTGTGTGTGTGTGAGTGTGTTGATATATATATATATATATATATATATATATTATATATATATATATATATATATATATTTACCAACTCGTCCGCACGAGTAGGATGTTACACAAGGTGAATTTCTTAAGCGGAGTTTAACAGGTTTTAATTCAGAGTTTTCCTTGTCCTAGCCAAGTTTAAATAGCCCAGTCTGTCCTACTATTTACCCATAGCTGGAGGGAGAGTTGTTGGATTCATACTTTTCCCAAATGTATTAGCGCTATGTGAAATGCAAACGGCTTCGTCCAGTATTTAATCTGGGATTGACGAGCCCATTTACTACGACTAACCATTACACCACGCTCGTGGATGTATATATATGTAGACAACTGAGTCTTAGGAGATAAAAATCATAAGTCGTATTCAGAAGCAAGTTTCATCAAATTGAAAGCACACAAAACATACACGTAATACATATATATATATATATATATATATATATATATATATATATATATATGTGTGTGGTGTGTGTGTTGTGTGTGTGTGTGTGTGATTTTACACAGCTGAGGAGCCTATATAGTAAAGTGATGATGTCTCGACCTCTCGGTGAAGCCTAATGAGTCGGTGCCAATAGGAAAAATAATCTCAAGCTACCCACGAAATATTTTGCACAGAAAAGCTGTTTTTGGTGAAACTCAGTATTTTACAACTGCAGCTACCTTTATAGTCACTGTTAAATTTTCCATCATAAAATAGAAAATAATCTCAAATTTAAGATTTTAGAAGTAGTATGATATTTAAATAAACATTACGATGTAGTTAGATAAAAATAGTCGTTTCAGAGGCGATTCGGCCTATGGATAATTTGAGGGAATAACTGTAATGAATAAAAAGAATCGAATAAACATATACTTCACAGATATATAAAAAGGGTATATATATATATATATATATATATATATATATATATATATATATTGAGGTAAATGTTAGTATTTGTATCCGTTTTAGGAGATACTTATACTAGGTTTGGGCTGAGGAGTGAAGCATTAACGTACTTATTATGCTAATATTGTTAGCGTAATATGGTAGTTGAGGAATAAATATCTGAAGACTCTAGTTTGTTTTGAGTTTCATTGATTTAGCCGGTAAATTTTCGGGACTACTACATCCCTTCGACTGACCGTGGCGCGTGGTGAGGTTCTTGTGGCGGCTGCCGGGTGTTTTCAGCTGGACTGTGGAACCTGGTTTCTGGTTGGTTGTTGGGTGATTAATGAGTTAGCACTCTATGTGTGGTCGTGTGATGGGGGTCATGGAGCTGGAGGTGTGGGGGTGTTATAGAAATATGTGTACGGGTTTAACATTGCTGTATCTTTATTCAGGCCGTTCCGGTGAGTATACTGCACAAAATGCAAAAACAGCGGATATGTGGGGGAAACATCCACCCCCTTCAGACTGCGCCTCAACAACCACAAATCTACCATAAAACTCAAATCTCCACATAGCAAAGTCGCAATTCACTTCAGCACCCCTCACCACAATTTAGACAACCATAAATGCGTACTAATACAACAAGGCTTCACGAACACACAAGCAAGAAAATTAGCCGAACTGAGATGGATCATTAGACTTGGAATTCACCACGCGCCACGGTCAGTCGAAGGGATGTAGTAGTCCCGAAAATTTACCCGGCTAAATAAATGAAACTCAAAACAAACTAGAGTCTTCAAATATTTATTCCTCAACTACCATATTACGCTAACAATATTAGCATAATAAGTACGTTAATGCTTCACTCCTCAGCCCAAACCCAGTATAAATATCTCCTAAAACGGATACAAATACTAACATTCCCTCAAATATATATACCCACCAGAAGCATACGGAGACGCAAAATCCACATCATATATATATATATATATATATATATATATATATATATATACAGTTTAGTTGGTGTTAGAATGATTCTAAGGAGGGTGGTTTTTAACAACGGAATGTTGGTCTGGTCGAAGTTCAGAGCTCAATGTTTAATAATTTTGTACAAAGCAATATATTTGAAGAAAGGTTTAAATATTGGTTATATTAGCAGGTAACTGTTAATATGACTGATATTTAAGCCTTTTTCATTGATATATTAATCTTGGTAAATGCATTCAATTTTTTAAAAATCTCCCCTCACCTACAATGGGATTGCTTTCATTTTTTTAAGCTATCCTCATATGGACTCATGGCGACTTTCCGGGTTGTCATCCTTTTCTAATACCGACGTATGTTATTCTAAACCTTATATATATATATATATATATATATATATATATATATATATATATATTATATATATATATATTTGTAAATTTTTGGGGGTGTACAGAATTTTATTAGTGCTTTAAAAAGACACACTAAAAGATTCATTGTATAAAAAAAAGATGTATTTTACAATAGAAGGGTGGAAGACAATAGACATAGATAGAGTGTGTGGGTCTTTTTGCCTTTTGCCCCCCCCTTCTTTTGTAAAATAATTACATTTTTTTATACAATGAATCTTTGAGTGGGTCTTTTTAAAGCACACACACACACACACACACACACACACACACACATATATATATATATATATATATATATATATAGGTCCCACATTTAGCAACTTCTATATGGTCCACCTTGTAAACAAAGTCTTTAATATTATTTTTTAAAAAGCAGAGTCTATGTTCGCTACGTTGATGATATTCTCTTCCACGTTAATAATGTTAATAATGACCTCCACAAACTACAAAGAACATTTCAACAACACTCCGTACTAAACTTCACATATGAACTTAACACAAACAATAAACTTCCATTCCTCGACGTTATGATAGACTCTAACAAGAACATATTCACTACCTATCCATATAAAAAACCTACCTCCATCAATTCTTGTATTATCAACTACAAGAGTGAATGTTCTGCACAATACAAAAAAGCCATTATAAAAAACTTAATAAACCTTGCAAATATAATTTACAATATAATTTTCCGAACTAAAAAATATTAAGCAAACTCTCATCAACAATGAATTCCCCAACTACTTTGTTGATGAACAATTCCGACAAACCATCCATAACATTAACTACAACGAAATAAATAGCACACTCAATAGCTCCACCCAAAACATATATTACCATAATCAGATGCAACGAAACTATAAACTGGACGAAACTGCTTTAAAAAAATTAATACGTAATAATGTTTCTTCCAACGACATCAACAGAAAAATAAAGCTAATTATTTACTACCAAAAGTTTAAAACCGCCAATCTTGTCACATGCAACAGCTCATCCCACAAAACCACTTGTCTTAATGAGACCAATCTCGTGTACGAATTTAAATGTCCAGTAGGTGACTGCATCTCCAAAGTTAATAACACGTATATTTGCCACACGACGACCACATTATCACGCAGATTAACGCTACACCTAACTGATATGAGCTCTATTAATCAACATCTTAAACATGTTCCCCCCTGTCTACCTACCGGAAAACTTTAACAGAAAATACTCACACTACACAAAGAAAAAACAAAACAAAAACTTCAAATAATCGAATCTCTATATATCAAACAAAAAAACCCCATCTTAAACAAAATAAACTTCGAAACAAGTCAACATGTCCTCAAATGCCAATAATTTCCCGCCTATCCTCCTTCCACTATTCCCATTCCACTTCTCATAAACTTACTACCTCCCACTACCAATTCCTACGCTACTGCTCGTTTTAAAAACGAGACACCTGAAACATTCAATCAGTTTCACACCTGAAGATGGCAGATAGACATGCCGAAGCGCTCACGAAGAAACCTTTGGTGGATTGCTACACCAGTTCCACCCTGACATTAAAAAGATGTCTAGGCAGTTAGATAGGATCGAACAAAAACTCGTCCAACAAGTAGAGTTTAACACAACACACACACACACACACATATATATATATATATATGATCCCACAAATCATCCGGGTAAAGTGAACAAGACATGATGGCCACTGCTGGAGAAGAAAGAACGAACTCATAAGTGACGTTCATATGGACACAACAGTGTAAGCCGAGCAAGAAAAAAAAACATCATCAATAAGTTCTGTGCTGATTCTGGATGCAGCACTGAGAAACTGCCAAGGGAGATGCCCAATAGGAACAGTTGGTGAGAGTCATGAGTATCCGTGTTGCCGGTGCAACCTGATAATAATTACACACACACACACACACACACACACACACACACACACACACACACACACACACACACACACACACCACACACACACACACACAATATGTATATACACGCACCTATACTCATATATAAACACACACACATACATATATATATATATACATACCTATATATACATACATAGTTTACTATATTTATGAAGAAAGTATCCTCAATGTCTGTGAAAGACCGTAGATCTAAGTTTGAATATATATATATATATATATATATATATATATATATGTCTAATCCTCATATATAGAGAGAATTTTTATGTGTAAAAGTTTGTATGTAGATAACAAGCTTAGTTTAATCTGGCACAAAACCACACAACAAACTACTTGACAATGGTCTATTCAATTATCTTTAAGCCAGCAGCTGAGTTGTGTAAGCATATGTGCCTGAATTAAATGTTTACAAATAGATAAATAAATAAATTTTATATATATATATATATATATATATATATATAATATATATATGTGAATATATATATATAATCACGAAGTACCTCTGCTTGATATTATGCATATTCAGTGAGACAATATGACAACAATGGGAATGAACAATACTATCAAAGAATAACAGACATATCCTACAGTTTCATTGGCAATATTTTTTCAAGAACTGCATTAAACAATTTATGTAGAATAATACCTACTTATTTCTCCTGTAATCGTGTAATGGTTATCGGACCATTATTACCAGTCCCTTATTAATGAGTTAATTTCTCACTGGGTCTTTTGCCTCAGCTAAGCAAAGCTTAATAAATAACAAAGCCATGTTAGGATAAAGCTTTTGGTATCCTTTTCTGTCTCTAATCTAAGCTACTGTTCTCATCTGTTGGTCTTCTGGACTTGTTATCAACTAAACTTTAAGTCTTTCCAAATATCTCACGCTCTAGTTATTTGAAGCTCCAGCTATCGAGCGGCTATTCACGTTTCAATTTCAAGCCGGTGTAATATTGCAGATTAGTTGTTAAATAGTATCGTTTTAAGTGTTAATCTAGTCTCAAAGATTAGTTACTACTGAATAATGAGTTTGATTCTCATTGGCAACTTTTAGGAAGAAAAGTGGTTTTATTACAGAACACACACATGCAAAATACATCCACACACACACACATATCTTTGTATTTATATATTAGGTGTGAAAATTTCATTTTCTGACATGTATCACCTGAATACACGTTTTAATAATAATAATAATAATAATAATAATAATAATAATAATAATAATAATAATAATAATAATAATAATAATAGCAAAAATTGATAAGACCCAACAAAATAGTAAATGTAGACTATGGGGTAATAGAGATGAGACTGTAAACCATGTACTATGCGAATGTAGCAAACTAGCACAACGGAAGTACAAAACTAGACACGACTGGGTTGGGAAGGTGATCCCCTGGGAATTATGCCAAAAATTAAATTTTTACCATACAAAAAAATGGTATATGCATAAACAAGAATCTGTTCTTGAGAACGAAACGCATAAAATTCTCTGGGACTTTGAAATAAAAACGGATCACCTTATCCCAGCAAGAAGACCAGACCTAGTGTTGATTAACAAAAAAGAAAGAACTTGTCAACTGGTGGATTTTGCAGTTCCAGAAGATCATAGGGTGAAGTTAAAGGAAAATGAAAAAATGGACAAATATCTGGACCTTGCCAGAGAACTGAAAAAGTTATGGAATATGAAAGTCAAAGTGATACCAATTGTAGTTGGTTCACTTGGAACGGTCCCAAAAGGATTGGAAAAAGGTTTGGAAAGTCTGGAAATCAGAAGAAGGATTGATACCATTCAGAACATTGCACTGATTCAATCTGCCAGAATACTCAGAATAGTCCTGGAGACCTGAGGAGACTTGCTGTCACTCAGACTCCAGTGAAAGACCATCAGCTAATGCTGATGTGAAAACTTAAAAAGAAGAAATAATAATAGTAATATAAATAATAATAATACAAATCAAGAATATACAGCCTAGATATAGCAATGGAATTCGGCATCGAAAAGTGTACTATGCTCGTGATGAAGAAAGGAAAAAAATAGAACAGTGAAGAGAATATAATTACAGAACCAAAAAGAAATTAGGACACTTAGAGAAGAATATATCTAGGAATATAGAGAGTGGACGCCATCAAACAGACATGACAGAAAATGTAAGAAAAGAATGCCATAGAAGAACAGGAAAACTTCTAGAAATCAAGTTCTGTAGTAGATATATTATCAAGGGAATAAACACCTGGCTGCGATCTCGTAACATGCTCTGGGCCTTTCCTAAAAAGGAAAGAGAGGAGCTCCTACAGATGGACCAAAGTACAAGGAAATTTATGACAATGTACAATGTATTGGCATCGAGAGACGACATAGACAGACTATATGTGCCAAGAAAAGAATGGGTAAGGAGTCTCGCCAACATTGAAGGTTGTGTAGTTGCGATAATCCGACCATTTAAGGAATACACTAACAAAAATAAGGAAAGACTAATTGCAGCAGTCAGAAAGAGCAATGGCAACATATGGACAAGCAGAAAATACATAAAGAACTGGAAAACAGAAATGGGAAGAAAAAAAACCTACATGGATTCTTCAAGCGGCAAACTGCTAAGATCGTATATGAGAAAACCTGCTCATGGCTCAGAAAGGGGAAACCTCAAGAGTGAAAATGAATATCTCATAATTGCAGTAGAAGATGAAGCCATAAGATAAATCCACGAGATGAAATGTTATTGGCCTAAAGGAATAAATATGATCCTAATCATTTAACATCAAACACTGAAAGATGTTCAAAGTATTCAGGCAAATAGTTTTTTTCAATTCATTACAAATAGTTGGTCTACAAAAGTGTGGAGTTTCAGTTAAAAAACAAAAACAATACGAAAAAGAAGGAAGCGAAAATGAATAATGAAAGCAATACAATTAAAACTCTTATTTGATCATAAAAATAAGCTTTTCTTTCAATCATTCATTAATTTAATCTCTATGGTGTAAATCGGTAAATTCTCTTACAGCGACTATGATTACTGAGATACAACGTCCACGTGACCGAAAGTCACGTGATGACCATGTTGTTCTAATTGCGTTGTCGACAAAATCACGTGGTCACCATTTCAAATAAGTGAATCCTTTCCCGGTTGTGTCGGAAATTAAATTAATAATAAATGCGTAATTCAACGAACGAAATAAGATTTGTGATGTGAAATGGAACGGATGACCTCCTTTCATAGGTGAATGGTTGGTATTTTGTGAATATAAGAATGAAAGATATTGCTAAACACGCAATCATCAACACCCACAAAGTGCAAATAAGAGAATATGATATATATATATATATATATATATATTATATATATATATATATATATATATATAAAACTAAACTGCATATATAGTCACTGTCACTTCTTTGCAGAAAAAGTCCAATCCCTCAATTCGCTAAGAGTACCTGTGGGGGTGCGTGTGACTCCTCAGGCAAAGTATAACTATCGCATGTGTGAGAAATTAATTAGCGGTCTTTTTCGTTAACCTTTCCTACGTGCACCCTCATATCACCTCTCAAACCTGTCTGAGACTCACATGGTCTGTATGATAGGAGTTAAGTGGCTATACAGCTACTTTTTAACATCCGAACGTAGTTTCCATCCAGTTATTTTTCCAATACTTATCATTGAATTAAAAAGTTCTTTATTCTTTAAGAGTCATAGCTCTAATAAAGGTCTCCCTATTTTTCAGGGTTATGTAAAAAACATTTTAAGGTCCAGTTTATCCCAGTCGGTAGAGTGTTTGACTAGGAACCAACAAGGTTCCAGGTTCAATACCGGCCCTCGGTGACTCAGATATGAGTAGCACAGGGATCTGTTCGGTAAAGTGAAGAGCTGATGGTAGGTGTAGCGCTCCACCTCAGATGCAAAAACAATCTCCCTGGTCTAGCACTAGTGAAAAGGGGGATAGACTCCATTGCTGTCTGGCTGATATCGACAGTAGGCCACTCTGTCGACATTTTTACAGTCCGCAACACCATTGAGGCCTTATTATGTGTTTTACTCTGAAAGTTTTTACAGCTAGTTCAAACCCATTATATTGTTGAATATTGTTGAATTGTCCTGGTTCTGAAGTGCTCGTTTCTGGTTAGAGTGTTCAATTCTCCGTGCTTCAAACATTTAACAGCCTTTGTAGATCCCTTTCTTCCAAGTTTATTGATATGTATCCACTCCCCAATGTCTATAATTGATGTTGTTTGTGACGACCTCGTTAAAACGTTTATTAGGTTTATGTTCTTGGACGTCTACCTTGTAGCAACTCTCCGTTGAACAGTTGCTTGGATAATCTAACGTACATCATTCTGGTAAGGTGCCCAGTCCTGCGCATCTGATTGTGCATGAGGAGCATCACAATTCTGAATGCATTGGCATTCTCGAGAATAATGGTGTCTGATGTTATAAGCTGACATTTTATGTTTAGGGTCCTTCTAAAGACAATATTCCTAAGGCACTGATGTGACGGCAATACGTAATCCAATTATTAGAAAAGTATTGAAGAACAGTTAAAACACACGGTCCATAGACACTGAGTTTTGTTGATGCCTCTGTCAGAACACACACGGCTATTTCAGAATCAAGGAATCAATCTCTTGAGAGAGTGTTGCCAACGTTACAAAAGAATCAACCACATCCAATTGTGTATCCTTGACGAAGAGGTTCAGTTCAATATTGGATTTGGCTGGAGAAGGAGTGGGCATGGGCATTGTCTTCAGACTGAGGGTAAGCCCTAAAATAGTGCATGCTTTTGAAAAAGAACTATAACAGCTTTGTTGTTCTTCGGCGCGCCACGACAAATGCATCGTCAGAGTTGAATACCTCCAAATAAGGGTCTGGAAAGTCTTCGACTTTGCGTTAAAGCGTGGGAAATCAACGATAATTTTTTCTTTATATGTCTGCATCTGCTTCTAAATTCAGATTCCTTATTTCGTAGACAATCTTGCTTGGCGCGGAGTAATGACTTTAGATTTTCTTGATGTTTCTTCTCATACTCCTGACTTAAAAAGCTAAATCTCTCTCTCTCTCTCTCTCTCTCTCTCTCTCTCTCTCTCTCTCTCTCTCTCCTCTCTCTCTGTGTTACATATCTGTTTGCAAATAATTTGTATAAGAAAGGAATACCTGTGTGCAAGAACACTTAAGAATTACCCCGAAAAACGTGTGTAAAAATGTGTAAATATACGCAATTTCGTAAAGTTTTCTCTTATGTAGAGTAAAAAGATAAATTCATCATTTATAGCTATTTGATGTAATTTTTTTTCTTTTACAACAAAGATTGTAAAATAGATATTTATCTGTTAGTCTCGCACTGCATACAATCCAACTTTCGACATTTTACGTTAAAAGCTTCATCTGTGACAAGTAAGTATGTATTCCAAATTTGATAGCTATACATCAGTGTCATTTCAATTATCTATACAATTATTAGTGAACGTGGGATTTTATTAAGTAAGCTATAACGAAATAGTTATCATAAATATACGCAATTCATTGACAATAATTTTAACCCTCTTTAATTGTACAAATATCACAATCAGACCTAATGATTTCCTCTGTTATACATTCTCTCCAGGAACGACATATTGATTCAAACTAGTGCACATATACGAAATTATCAGCATCCATAAACCCCTGCATAAATGAGGCTATTATGCTAGTATAAATATAATTAAGTAGATAGCCATAACTATGATTTCAGGTTCAAAATAGATGTAAAATCTTAAAACATCCATAAAAAAAGAAAATAATTTTTGTTGCACATCTGCAAGTCCATCGATTTTTTTATTTCATGGCAACATAGCGGTTAGTAATCACATTGAATTATTTATGTATAAAGTTTTTTTTATTCAAAATGTCCTCGTATGTATAGTGCACGGATTATAGAGATTTGGTTTGCCAGATTCTAACTCTTAAGAGAGCAGACGAGTTGAACATAAACATATTGCCTCTGTGTGTATATCTCTGTATTAAGAATGCTAGTTACATTGTTATGGGGCATAATGTTCAATACGCCAAATAACATTTCTAGTCCATCCACTGCAGATATTAAGTTTCCTGAAAAAAGATGGTTGGTTGGTTAGTTTATTAGATTTTACATGTCAACCGTATGTAATCTCTAATGGGACCTTAACAGGTACTCCCACTCCGGGTCAGAGCGGACAAATGGTGATGAAGGCTAATCCTCACTCCCCAGCGCTATAGAATTTGAACCGCAGTTTAACGTCATACTCAGGACACTAAGACCCCCAGTCACTGCCTTCTAGCACATAGGATAAAAAGAGTTAAGGAGTGTGACATACCATGGACTACTCAGCCACCAGGATTCTGTCCTTAAGCATAACGAGTCGCCGCCACGGTCATTATGTGTGCTAATTGGATGGGGTTTTACCATTCTGCAGAGGTGATGTCGGCATATTCTACCGTCCCAACCGACAGGGCGGTGAAGAAGATGCAATCTGTAGATGCTTCTGAATAATTTCAATTAATCATTGTTTGGACATTTTCTTTCAAATCTGTTATAACAACTGAAATATTACAGTCAAATCAAATCAAATCACAGTTAGTTTATTTTATTTATTTATTTATTATTCATCAAAATGCGTGTATTTTTCAGATCTAATACACTAAAATTAAAAGTTTTTTTTTATTGATATACTTTTTTTATTGATATACTTTTGATGGGAAATATTTCGTTTTTAGTTTAATCGAATTGATTTACTTTTGTGTATAATGCATATCCTTTTACATGATATATCAGGCACGCGGACATGTCATATTCATACCGAAATCAAACTATAAAACTGGATTGATTTTTTCCATAAAAACAATTTCTCACCTTTCTTTTGTAACCTTATTCTAACTGGCAATCGAATAGTATGTATGATTTTTATTAGGTCAAAGTATATATTAGAATAAAAAAAAGTAAATATCGCTCACCTCACTGCAGGCAGTCTTGAAAAAGCTCTTTGGAACAGAAAGATATGGGACT
Organism: Doryteuthis pealeii; assembly: GCA_023376005.1. Taxonomy (NCBI): domain Eukaryota; kingdom Metazoa; phylum Mollusca; class Cephalopoda; order Myopsida; family Loliginidae; genus Doryteuthis; species Doryteuthis pealeii. Next base: position 121,274,128 of record CM042140.1, read on the forward strand.
CCTATTGTAAGTCATCATCATTAAGTCGTGATGATAGCGCAGATTCTCTTAAGTCTCTCTCTCTCTCTCTCTCTCTCTCTCTCTCTCTCTCTCTCTCTCTCTCTCTCTCACCATCCGTTCCTATCGGCAATTGCTCTTGGCAGATTCTCTACCCGTCATCCAGTGTCCGGACGTAACTGATAAATATTAGTTTTTGCTCATCGATCAACATTAGTGTGTTCATTTGTAGGAGTCCGTTGGAGAACGTCGCTTATGAGTTCTTCTCTTTTTTTTCAAACAGTTCCTAACATGTATTGTTCATCTTACATGGTTTGTGAGATCGGATGTAGGTGACCTCTACGGTCACTTACCTTCGATGCTTTTAACGGGTGCTGCTTCCAGGATATATTCAAAGCATCAAATAGCATTATTGTGTGTTTCCTATCTAGCTAGTTCTCCTAACGTTTCTCTAGAGTCCAAATTGTACAACTATATGTTTTATCTGAGTTCAAGTAGAGGCCATTACCTTTTGCTGCCTTCTACGGGCTATGCAGATTGGGTGGGTATATTTGCGAGAAGCGCTAGATCATCTGCGTAGTCTGCATCCGTAATCATTTATGTGGGATATATAGATAGAGATTCTGGCACGTTTAGTGTGAAGCGAAATTATTGATTGTTAATTACAATATTTATTGATTTCTAAAAATGGACACAAATACAAGTTATACAGAAAATGCTAATTAGATAGGTTGAAAATCTCTAAATATGTCGTTATTGTAAGAAGAATTGTATTAATGTTATATGATTTAAAACTTATAGGACATATGCAATTAAAATATCAACGAGAAACAATTTATGTATGTGTAAACAAAACAAGAATGAAGAAACTAAGCAAGCACAAAGATAAGAAACCTGTTTTTAATGGAGGGGGGCAGTCCACTTAACCAACTTTGTATATCATTTTCTTGTTTATGTTTGGCTGGGAGCATCATTTCGATTGTCCTAATGACATGAATACTCTGATCCCTTAAAGGTTTTCCCAAACGAACGAATGATCACGTCTTTCTCCTAAAGCATGTAGAACGAAAGATATCTATTTCCATGGATATTTCTCTGTGGCTGTGGTAACTACCCATGCCGTCTCCTGGCAACAAGGGACTTTTATCTTTCAGATAAGGACAAATAAACCAACATTAGGATTAAAATTTTAACAGATTGATCTTAGGTTGAGCAGCTAACACTAAATATAACTGAAAGTAATTAAAGATAAATATGATCCAATGAATTTTGAAGCTAATTATTACGGGGACTTTAAAAGGAAGATCGGAGTACTGTTAGGAGGCGGGGTATATATTTGGTTCAAGGCAATTCTATACCATTAAGTATATTATATTTTACTTGTGCTGGTTACTGTTCAGGAGAGATGGGAAGAGTGGGATACTGTAGCATAACTCCAGAACGATATATGTATCAGAATGAGGTATGTCGCAGGGACCAACTCAAGTTGTAGTAGTAGTCGTCGTTATTAGTAGCCGTTAGGTCAAGGTACACGCAAGAGAGAGAGAGAGAGAGAGAGAGAGAGAGAGAGAGAGAGAGAGAGAGAGAGAGAGAGAGAGAGAGAGAGAGAGAGAGAGAGAGAGAGAGAGAGAGAGAGAGAGAGAGAGAGAGAGAGAGAGAGAGAGAGAGAGTACGGTCAAATTATTCTGTCATAAATCATGTTCACTACTGCTATGGCAGACCCATCCAGGGACCTATGAGGCAGGTCGGACTCCCACCAGCACCGAAAGGAAAAGAGGACGATTTTCTTCTTCTTCCGTATCTCGTCGCTGCGTCACATCCACTTCCGGTCAACACTCGGAATTTCCGTTTTTACTTTCAAATCCACTTCCGGGGTCATTCCTCGGTCAAGTTACTGGCACACCGTTGTGTGTTTACTCTTCCAAATTTTAACCTTTGTTTGCTCTTATTTCTTCTTCCTCTCTTTCTCTAGAAATCCGAACACAGCTTTGTTTTTAATCTCAAATTCTGATTGACGCTAATAATTACGCTACAATCCTTCAACTATATTGGAAGTATTTGTATTCATAATAATTACTTAAAGTTATACATTTTTATTACGTTTGTATTATTTAGATTTTTCAGACTGTAGCCCTTAACTTTATTGTTATACACACAGCGTTTCAGCCGATGTTCCATATGGTCTTCTTCAAGCTTTTCTTCTTGAACTCGGGAACCATCGTGTCTTACCCTGGAGCCTTCATGTCGTAATCAGGAGCCTTCACGGAACTTCGAACTGAACCTTTAATTTAACCCATTGGAGTAAATTATTCTCCTGTCGTTAACCATGATCGGGTACAAATGCCAAGCTGGGTTAAGTATTTTATGATATTGTTCACTTGTAGTATGGATTGAATCGACAGCCTGCAACCAGATGATTCTCCCTTAGAACTGTATAAACTCAACTCTTATATCCGTTGCGCCATGTGTCCAACAAATTATCAATCCTCATCTTAAAATTCAGACAAATAATGTTTACTAATGATTATTATTATTAAAAACATAAAACCATATAAATGCTTGTAAGTTATTAGTGTTAGAAATACTTGAAACCAAATAAAATAATATGTTAAAATAGATATGTTTAGAATTATTCGTATTAGATAGGAATTATTTAACCCAAACAGTTGTGTGGTTTTAACGAATTGTATTAGATAGGAATACTTGACAGCATATAACTCTGTGCAAGAAAGGATTAAGAAACAACTACACAAGAATGTAAATATAAACGTGCAATGTACGTAATTACCCAAACTCTAGGCAAAGAATAAGCCTATACGGGTTTACATGCCGTAAAAATCAATCAATATATTCTGTGAATCAATTTCTAGCATTTCTGGACATAACTGTATCTGGAGTGTCAATATCTTAAAATGTTTGAACAAATAAATTAAACAAATATTTTTTTTTATAAATAAAATTTGGAAAATCCTTTTTGTAGTCACTCTTCATATTGAAACATATAATACTTTAAATGTTTATTTATCTATCGAATTTACAGCAATTTAAGTGTTCCTTCGACACAATATATCTATATACCCTCTTTTGTAATGAGAACTCGTGAAAACCGTTGCTGTCTTTTACAACTCGTCTTTATTATCTGACCTTGCCGTGACATCGTTCAAACGCCCGCTGCTAAATTCCGTCCCATTTAAAGATCATACAACACTTTCCAAGTAATACGCGAAAGCTTCCCTGGATTATTCCATGGTAAACAAGGAACAATCCTAGTCTGATTCATTCCCGAACATCTTAGATGGGTTACTTTTTATGAGGTTCAAGGGCTCAAACTGTCCCGCTATTTACCCATAGCTGAAGGGATAAGTAGATGCATGCCTTTTCTAAGAGGATCAATATAAAGTTAAACAAACTCTCCTCGCTGAATTTTGAACTAGCTTCACGGATTCAATTCTTCGCGCCACTAACGGTCAGGCCAAACAGTTCCATCGACATTTGATAGATATCAAATCTTCAGACTCCATTACTGTACTGATTACTTCCCTTCATACACAGGCAATTCTATTGAATAGTCCGCTCCAATTCTATTTATCTTAATCTTTGGAGACACAGTAATTTAGAATATAAATTATCTCTGATGTAAAAACTTTTAAAAGAGTTTGGAAGTGGTTATTGGCTGTTGAGAAATGTTAAATATTCTACAACCAATTTCTTGAATATCTTATTTAGTACCGGGAATGTAAAGAGAAAATATACTTATTGCCAATTTTATCTGCCCTGATTTTGTCTTCATATATTATCATCTCGAATATAAAATCAAAACAAAAACTAATAGTTGCCCGAAAATAAAAGGAATAAGTAACGTAATATTAATTGTGCAATCTCTATCCAAACAAATGTTTCCATTTCGCTATGTTGCCAATCTATTAATGGCAGTACACGTTATTCTGAACTAACTGTGCAACTTATATACTTGAATTGCCACGTCTTTCTTTATTATCCTAACACCTTTGTTGTTTTAGTTATCACAGGTTGCCAATAGCAACAAAAATTGTTTTTCATGTCAGCAGACGCCGTTACCTGATGCAGGTGGCGTTGTTTATTTTATGAAATATGTGAGCAAAACAGCAACGTCAGGGAGTACAGTTAAACAATGTGTTAGTGAACGGTGAAAAGCCCGTATTAATTTGGCAGTAGAAGGACTTGCTGAAAACTCGCCTGACAGGAGGTATGTCAAGCTTGTTTTTGTAGGAGACATAAATGGAGACTTTGGATACAAACAGGGATTATGGATGTGAACTGATTGTGCAGGGTAGTTTTTTTTATACAATACGGGATTATGGACTTAAAAGGGGATGGGGTGATACAATAAATAACAATGAATTTGAACGTGGTGGCGTTTTTTGTACAATAAGTGACCATAGATTTGAATTGGGATGGAGGCTTTTCATACAATATGATCATAGATTTGAACTGATGGGGATTTTCATACAATAAAGGATTCAGAGATAGATTATATTCAGCGGCATTTGTTTATCAAAATTAAATTTGAGTAAACATTAATAATAATTGTTTAAAATAAGAATACTATAAGGATAAAAAGAAAAACAAAGCTAAACCAGAAATCCCTTTATTTAGCACACAATTTAACTCAACTTCTGGAAAGAGTGATTTCTTTTTGCACCTACCCTGCTCGAAAATATGAAACAAACAAATAAACAAATAATAATCAAAACAACAAAAAACAAGTAAACATAAAACAAAGAATTTTGTATCTTGAGAAACAAGGACACTACTAAAAGGGAACTAAGTATGACATTACATTTTGAACCATTTCATTTTGAACCCTTCTTAATTCAGTCTGACCGAGAATTCGTTTGCTTTCTTCAGAATTCTATTTCTTTAATAAAAACACTTATCAAAGCAACTCAAACGTAATTGGGCTTTTCATTCCGATATACCTGGAACTTTATTTCAGCAGGTGTTTTCCCTAAATAAACCAATTATATACTGAGTTGAATAAAACTAAGTTCTATTTATGAAACCTAGCCTGAAAAGTGCACACGTACATCTACAGAGATGTGATTATTTGGATATTGAGAACTTTTAATAATTCTCTATCAGATTTCCGATAATATATATAAATTTTAGTGATATATAATAAATATATTTGGGATTAAATAAATCTTATCAAACTACAAATTATTTTACTTTTTAGAAAAATGTGTCGTTGTTTCCGTTGTGCATGCACTGAAATGAAAACATCAAAAGTTTTATAACAACTGAAAATTGTAGAGGATTTATTTATTCATTTATTGACATTTAAACTGATATAGATATAATTTAGGCACTGCCAAAGTTGACAAAAAATCCGTGTTTTACAAAACAAATTTAACCCCCCCCCCCCATTGAGAATAAAATTACCAAAAATTAGAGAATTATCCGATTTTAATAAAAGTTTTCGGTGTTGATTTATAAATGAATGAATTTTACAAATGCCCTTCGTTTTCGGTACTTAATTATATAATTGGTCTAAATGTCTCTGACTAGCACTATTATTGCTGGATTATACAAGTCATCTGAAAATTACATTTGGTCAGGAGCACAAAGAAAAATGTCTAATTTTTTTTCAGGGAATTATCAATATATACATTATAACCTGAATTTTAGACACTTAGTGTCATTCCTAACATTTCGGCATAAGGAATCAACTACATTACCATGTTCTAACCTTCAGGTTCAAACAAATTACAAATAGAATTTCTGGGTTTCCGTTGTATAGAATATATATCCCCCTTTTTATTACCATGTACATTCGCATATTTACTGCATCATAATATATCAATTTCATTTAGTTTGTCTACATTTGTAATAAACATAATTATCAATTTTTTGTTTTTCAAATACTTATTTGATTTTTCAAATACTTATTTGATTTTTCAAATACTTATTTATTGATTTATTTATAAAATCCAAATTATCTTGATTAAGCTAATGTCTTACTCATTTTAAATCCACAAGATCAATTCCATTCTGATAAGTCATCACTTGTGGTTCTATTTACAAATGATTTTTCCTCATTTTAAAACTCCACACCATCGTATTATAGTAAAAATGAATAAAAACTCCAGTGTCATATTTTATTTATTATTTATTATAGATTGATAAACGTAAATTGCCTAAGACACTGAGATGAGCAGGTGTCGTCTTCGTCTGTCTGATTGTCCACATGAGAAAGCCTATTACACTGTCTTTGAGCTTAAGCAAGCATTTAATATTTTCGTATAGATGTACTAAGCCCCTGAGCAAAATGTTCTTTTTTGGTTTTGGAAACATTCTGTCCATTATCATCAAGGATACAGATGTTTTATGGTTGAATAATCAATATTACATATAACTGCTCTAAAAAGCGTTTACATGTTCCTTGATACATATTATTATTGATATTATTATTATAGCCAAGCCATATCATCGTCAATATATATCATAGTGAAGATCATATATTGTATACTATGATCAATATATATCATATTGAACACCATATATTATGTGTCATAGTAAATATATATCATAGTGAATACCTTATATTATATGACATAGTTAATATATATATCACCGTGAACACGATTAATCTTGGCTGATTTGAAAAGAATGTACCTGCATCTAAAAATTAAGTTTGAATGAGGTTTCTATTTGACTTTTTATAAATTCTGGGATTCTCGATTGATACAATGGAAGGAAACATAAAACTTGCTCAGAAAGAAAATCCACTGAGGAATGTGGGGAAAGCATTAGGATAGAAAAGCTAAAGCAATATGCCTTGAAAATAGAAAATGTAAACCAAAACAATTGTAACACAACGACGATTTTTCCTGGCGTTTACTATTTATCAACGAGAAATGAAAAGTAGAAAAAGTCAGAAAAAGTAATTTTAACAAAATTCTAAATGAGATGCCGCAGGTGTGGATAACTTTAAGAGCGAAACAACTCACCGTTAATAATAACAAGGATTTATTGTTATAATTATGTAATCATATATAACAGAAATCATATGTAGGAGAGAAAAGAAATGGTGAGGAACTTGTCGGGTGGTGAGGAACTTGTTTGGCGTCAAAAGCTGCGGCAGCTTATTCCCACTAACCTTCCGACCCGTCACAAAGACGCTCCGACCAAGGTTAGACTATCCACATTCTGCGACCCCTTATACGATACTCTGGACCTTTCTTAACATGGATTAGAGAGGAACTTTGACAGATTGACCATCGGACAAGGAAATTGATGACATTGCACATTACACCCGAAAGATGGCATAGACAGACTATTTGTGTCAAGAAAAGGAGGAGGAAGAAAACTCGCCAGCATTGAAACTGCCTAAATGCGACAATTCGAAAACTCGAAGAATATACACAAAAAGAGCAACGAAAGAATTCAATAGCCAATAACAGCAATTGGAATATACAGACGAAAAGAAAAACAACAAAAACTAGAAAGCGGAAATTGAAATAAAAACGACAATATGGATACTTCAAGCGACAAACAAGAGAGATTGCTCACATGGAGACCTGGATATGGCTAAGAAAGGGAAACCTCAAGAAAGAAACTGAATCTCTCATAATATCAACACAAAATAATGCCATGACCCATTTACATCAAAGCAAAAATAGATAAAACGCAGCAGAATAGAAAAGTGTAGGATGTGTGAAAACAGAATCAACTGTTAATCACATAATCAGAGAATATAGCAAACTAGCTCAAAAGGTGTACAATACTAGGAACGACTGAAAAGGGGATCAACTTGGAATCGGACAAGAAATTAACATTTTACAATGCTACCAAATTGTATATGCACAAACCAGAATTCTTTCTAGAGAATAAGATGTAGAATCATCTTGGACTTTGAGATAGAAAGGGATCGCCTAATCTCGACTAGAGGAACAGGCCTAATTTTGATTAACAAGATAAAGGAACTTGTACTCTCTTGGATTTTGACCTTCCAGTGGACCACAGACTGAAAACGAAACAAATCGAAAAGATAAACAAATAGATATACAAGAAAAAACGTGGAATATAAGAATGAAGGTGATACCAGTAGTAGATAGCGCCTTTGGAAGAATTTTCAATGGTTTGGGAAAAAAGGACTGGAGTAATTGGCAATCAGAAAAGAATCAAGACCATCCATAAAACAGTATTGCTAAAATCAGTTGGAATACTCAGCAGAGTTCTGGAGACTTGACGAAACTAGCTGTCACTTAAACTCCCGTGGAAAACCGCTAGCTTATGCTAAAATAAATAAAAGTTAGAAAATAGATTAGGGTATTTGCCTGCTCATCCCACTTATGAGGGCTGGACACAAGGTCTCGTTTTTACGTGGGCGCATAAAATTTTTATAACAGTCTGTCGATTGGTACTGGTTAAAAATGACTGCTGATATTAAAAGAAAGAGGTGGGATAAAGATAATCATGAAATATGTCGCCGTAAAACATTAATGTTCTAAAGTCGAGGAATAAAGAAGAAATATATTGTTAACGATGATTACAAAACAAAAGTAGAAAATATTTCTAAAATTTGTATAATGATTGATTGAATGATTGGTTCATTATTTATACAGTATTGTATCAATTATGGTAATCGATACAGAAGGAAATCAATTCTTGGACGGATTCCACGTCTTTCCTTGTTCGATTTTCATCGATATTAGCATATGATCCTCTATAGGCAAGCGTATTTATTTTATTTGACAAAGTCACACTGAATATCTTAAAAGTGCATTTTAAGACATCCGGCATCTAATTCTTTGATACATTGTTAGCATGTTATTTATTAAATTGACATAATTGTCAGCTTTCTGACATCCAATAAATTTCTTAACGGTTAATACGAATGAAAACCTGCAACCAACTCAAAGGGATTCAGTTTACTTTATAACTTGCATTATATAAATTATCTGATCACAAGTTCAATGAAAATGCATGATTTCGGTTTTACATCACTTTTGCCTGTACCACTTTTTATTTTGCCTGTTTTTATACATAGAAAACTGGTCATTTTCTAAATGTCATTATCCAGGACACTAAAGCAATGTTTGAAGGAAATTCTCTACAATTGAAAAAATGTAGAGAATGGCCATTATTCCCTTTGAGAAATATTCTATTCTTACTATTGAGAAATATTCTATTCTCACTATTCGGAGAGAAAATATGTTCTACATTCAGTAATCAGTCGCAGAAATATATTTTAATGAAGTCGACCGCTAACGTGTTGTTTAAAGATAACGGAGTTAACTTTTGGAACACGAGCAACCGGCATTTGTGCCTCTACCTAGAAGAACTGGACCTTCTGAATTCTGTTACTGTCGATACAATGTTGTAATGAGATTACAAATTTTTACATTGTCATTTATTTTCCAACCACGATCCCAGAGTTCGCGTTTAGATGATTGTTTGGTTTTACGGCATATCAACCCTTTTCGGGTCATTTAATGCCGAATCGTCATTTTGATAAACAATGGACTCAGGTTGCTTACAGTACTTTCTGTTGCTTAGGTGGTAGGTGTTTGGATCTAGCGGTTGTAATGTTAGATATGATAAGTTGAAAATCTTAACATTTGCTCCTGAATTGACTGATATGTTATTTCTAGACATAGAAATTGTATTATTATTATCCTGTCAAAGTGAAATATTAAAGCAAATACTTTGTCTGCATTTTTGAGATGAGGCTTGATGTTAATAATTTTGATTTTTCGGACTGTTGCCCTAATTTTTATTGTAGTAGTTATTAACGTTTCGGCCGCTATGTCATCCGGCTTAATGAAACTATCAACCGTTGAGGGATAAAGTCAAAATAATAGATACGGAAGGACATTGGGAAAGAAGACGTTTTAATAATATGAATATCGAAAAAGACTAATATCATTTGATTTTACGCCTTGAGTCGTACAAGAAATGCCAATAAACGTATCTTTTCTAAAGGATCGAGATTCTATTGTCTGATTTATAGGCATGCAAAAAACAATGACGTAATCTTTTGAATGAGATCTTAAAAACGTTCTTCGACGCCTGTTTTATCAATTGTCAAACTATTAAAAATTGTTTCCCAGGTTGGATCATTACTATACTCGGATACACAGGAAATACCCGAGAAAGGCTGGAGGATACAGCGGCCGAAATTTTGTGTTAATAATGATGAAGAAAACAGTCCCAAAATTCAAAATTATTCAGATATTTCGCATAAATTTTACATTTTCTTATAATCTTTCTTTCTTCACTTAATTGATATGACTATTTATTTTACAATAAAAAGTGCAAGTAACATTTATGAACCTATCGATACATTAAAAAAAGCTGTTAATGTTTTGTTTTTGGTCACCATTGGATTATATCTAAGATCAGCTTTTCCGGTCGTTTTTCTATGCAGCGAGTGATTCTATCCCTTTTTTGCTAGATCAGGGAGATTGTTATTGCTGAGATAGACCACCACAACTACCGTCAGCTCCCAGGTGCTTCACCGCACAGATCAGATTAATCAAACTCTGCTACTCACGCGCTGTTTGGGGGGGACCGGTATCGAATGCTCTACTAACTAAACCGGTCCCTTTATATAGCTGGGGAAAATAGCTTTATATAGAATAATATGAGGAAAAGGGGGTTGGAATGAATCCGACAGAATGAGGTAAAATATAAGGATATCAGCTTTTATTCAATAATAGCTGATGAAGCCGAGTTCAAACTCCAGCGAAATATACTACACATTTTTGTCTGAGTTTTGTTTCTTTCATTCCTTATATTTCACCTCATAGGATAATATATATAATTGTATATTGGTAATTTCTGAACACTTCGTAATTTTCTCGGAACTTATTCAAAAGTTAATTTCTAACACAATTTGAAACTAATTATACAGCTGCATCTGTTTTCATGCCCACTGTGATCGTTATAACTAATCAAGAATTGTAGCAACTAACTGTTAAATGAGTACTCACTTATTCCGATAGTTAATTGCAATTAATTATAATATAAATTCTATAAAGAGGTTGGGACTTAATTTGAAGTTAAAGGCAGATTTTAATCAATACAATATGTAAGATGAGATTATATGCGCTATTTAGAGTAATTTGGTAGTAAACTTATTTCCAACATAAGCAATTGTTTTTTATGATTCCCAATTTTATTTTGAGACTCCGCAAAAAGAAGATTAAAAAATACCCAAGAAAATAAACTTTTCTCGACTTGAACAACCAAGTAAATAAATAAATAACATAGGAAAAGGTATCTGGGTTACAATTCCGCTGATTTGCACAACTCATAAATTTTCGACTTCGACCAGCATAAAAAAACACTTAAACGGTGCCGATCTTTGCAAAACAGGCCGAGCATCATGGCCACTTCTGAATGGTTGGTTGGTGAAGAGTCGAGCAAAGCCAGCGTATCATGGCAATATAAAACTGGCCATAAGGAACATGAAACGTCAAGTCAAGAAGGGTACCGAATTTATGGGTGTATAGCGGGGATTCATATAAGGCCGTAAATTTTGGCCAAGAACTTGCATTTGCGAAAAAATAGATTAGGGTATTTGCCTGCTCATCCACTTATGAGGGCTGGACACAAGGTCTCGTTTTTACGTGGGCGCATAAAATTTTATAACAGTCTGTCGATTGGTACTGGTTAAAAATGACTGCTGATATTAAAAGAAAGAGGTGGGATAAGATAATCATGAAATATGTCGCCGTAAAACATTAATGTTCTAAAGTCGAGGAATAAAGAAGAAATATATTGTTAACGATGATTACAAAACAAAAGTAGAAAATATTCTAAAATTTTTATAATGATTGATTGAATGATTGGTTCATTATTTATACAGTATTGTATCAATTATGGTAATCGATACAGAAAGGAAATCAATTCTTGGACGGATTCCACGTCTTTCCTTGTTCGATTTTCATCGATATTAGCATATGATCCTCTATAGCAACGTATTTATTTTATTTGACAAAGTCACACTGAATATCTTAAAAGTGCATTTTAAGACATCCGGCATCTAATTCTTTGATACATTGTTAGCATGTTATTTATTAATTGACATAATTGTCAGTTTCTGACATCCAATAAATTTCTTAACGGTTAATACGAATGAAAACCTGCAACCAACTCAAAGGGATTCAGTTTACTTTATAACTTGCATTATATAAATTATCTGATCACAAGTTCAATGAAAATGCATGATTTCGGTTTTACATCACTTTTGCCTGTACCACTTTTTATTTTGCCTGTTTTTATACATAGAAAACTGGTCATTTTCTAATTTTTATTACCATGTACATTCGCATATTTACTGCATCATAATATATCAATTTCATTCAGTTTGTCTACATTTGTAATAAACATAATTATCAATTTTTTGTTTTTCAAATACTTATTTGATTTTTAAATACTTATTTGATTTTTCAAATACTTATTTATTGATTTATTTATAAAATCCAAATTATCTTGATTAAGCTAATGTCTTACTCATATTAAATCCACAAGATCAATTCCATTCTGATAAGTCATCACTTGTGGTTCTATTTACAAATGATTTTTCCTCATTTTAAAACTCCACACCATCGTATTATAGTAAAAATGAATAAAATCTCCAGTGTCATATTTTATTTTTTATTTATTATAGATTGATAAACGTAAATTGCCTAAGACACTGAGATGAGCAGGTGTCGTCTTCGTCTGTCTGATTGTCCACATGAGAAAGCCTATTACACTGTCTTTGAGCTTAAGCAAGCATTTAATATTTTCGTATAGGTGTACTAAGCCCCTGAGCAAAATGTTCTTTTTTGGTTTTGGAAACATTCTGTTCATTATCATCAAGGATACAGATGTTTTATGGTTGAATAATCAATATTACATATAACTGCTCTAAAAAGCGTTTACATGTTCCTTGATACATATTATTATTGATATTATTATTATAGCCAAGCCATATCATCATCAATATATATCATAGTGAAGATCATATATTGTATGCTATGATCAATATATATCATATTGAACACCATATATTATGTGTCATAGTAAATATATATCATAGTGAATACCATATATTATATGACTTAGTTAATATATATATCACCGTGAACACGATTAATCTTGGCTGATTTGAAAAGAATGTACCTGCATCTAAAAATGAAGTTTGAATGAGGTTTCTATTTGACTTTTTATAAATTCTGGGATTCTCGATTGATACAATGGAAGGAAACATAAAACTCGTTCAGAAAGAAAATCCACTGAGGAATGTGGGGAAAGCATTAGGATAGAAAAGCTAAAGCAATATGCCTTGAAAATAGAAAATGTAAACCAAAACAATTGTAACACAACGACGATTTTTCCTGGCGTTTACTATTTATCAACGAGAAATGAAAAGTAGAAAAAGTCAGAAAAAGTAATTTTAACAAAATTCTAAATGAGATGCCGCAGGTGTGGATAACTTTAAGAGCGAAACAACTCACCGTTAATAATAACAAGGATTTATTGTTATGATTATGTAATCATTTATAACAGAAATCATATGTAGAAGAGAAAAGAAATGGCGAGGAACTTGTCGGGTGGTGAGGAACTTGTTTGGCGTCAAAAGCTGCGGCAGCTTATTCCCACTAACCTTCCGACCCGTCACAAAGACGCTCCGACCAAGGTTAGACTATCCACATTCTGCGACCCCTTATACGATACTCTGGACCTTTCTTATCATGGATTAGAGAGGAACTTTGACAGATTGACCATCGGACAAGGAAATTGATGACATTGCACATTACACCCGAAAGATGGCATAGACAGACTATTTGTGTCAACAAAAGGAGGAGGAAGAAAGCTCGCCAGCATTGAAACTGCCTAAATGCGACAATTCGAAAACTCGAAGAATATACACAAAAAGAGCAACGAAAGAATTCAATAGCCAATAACAGCAATTGAATATATAGACGAAAAGAAAAACAACAAAAACTAGAAAGCGGAAATTGAAATAAAAACGACAATATGGATACTTCAAGCGACAAACAAGAGAGATTGCTCACATGGAGACCTGGATATGGCTAAGAAAGGGAAACCTCAAGAAAGAAACTGAATCTCTCATAATATCAACACAAAAATAATGCCATGACCCATTTACATCAAAGCAAAAATAGATAAAACGCAGCAGAATAGAAAGTGTAGGATGTGTGAAAACAGAATCAACTGTTAATCACATAATCAGAGAATATAGCAAACTAGCTCAAAGGTGTACAATACTAGGAACGACTGAAAAGGGATCAACTTGGAATCGGACAAGAAATTAACATTTTACAATGCTACCAAATTGTATATGCACAAACCAGAATCTTTCTAGAGAATAAGATGTAGAATCATCTTGGACTTTGAGATAGAAAGGGATCGCCTAATCTCGACTAGAGGAACAGGCCTAATTTTGATTAACAAGATAAAGGAACTTGTACTCTCTTGGATTTTGACCTTCCAGTGGACCACAGACTGAAAACGAAACAAATCGAAAAGATAAACAAATAGATATACAAGAAAAAACGTGGAATATAAGAATGAAGGTGATACCAGTAGTAGATAGCGCCTTTGGAAGAATTTTCAATGGTTTTGGGAAAAAAGGACTGGAGTAATTGGCAATCAGAAAAGAATCAAGACCATCCATAAAACAGTATTGCTAAAATCAGTTGGAATACTCAGCAGAGTTCTGGAGACCTGACGAAACTAGCTGTCACTTAAACTCCGTGGAAAAACGCTAGCTTATGCTAAAATAAATAAAAGTTAGAAAAAGATTAGGGTATTTGCCTGCTCATCCCACTTATGAGGGCTGGACACAAGGTCTCGTTTTTACGTGGGCGCATAAAATTTTTATAACAGTCTGTCGATTGGTACTGGTTAAAAATGACTGCTGATATTAAAAGAAAGAGGTGGGATAAAGATAATCATGAAATATGTCGCCGTAAAACATTAATGTTCTAAAGTCGAGGAATAAAGAAGAAATATATTGTTAACGATGATTACAAAACAAAAGTAGAAAATATTTCTAAAATTTGTATAATGATTGATTGAATGATTGGTTCATTATTTATACAGTATTGTATCAATTATGGTAATCGATACAGAAGGAAATCAATTCTTGGACGGATTCCACGTCTTTCCTTGTTCGATTTTCATCGATATTAGCATATGATCCTCTATAGGCAAGCGTATTTATTTTATTTGACAAAGTCACACTGAATATCTTAAAAGTGCATTTTAAGACATCCGGCATCTAATTCTTTGATACATTGTTAGCATGTTATTTATTAAATTGACATAATTGTCAGCTTTCTGACATCCAATAAATTTCTTAACGGTTAATACGAATGAAAAACCTGCAACCAACTCAAAGGGATTCAGTTTACTTTATAACTTGCATTATATAAATTATCTGATCACAAGTTCAATGAAAATGCATGATTTCGGTTTTACATCACTTTTGCCTGTACCACTTTTTATTTTGCCTGTTTTTATACATAGAAAACTGGTCATTTTCTAAATGTCATTATCCAGGACACTAAAGCAATGTTTGAAGGAAATTCTCTACAATTGAAAAAATGTAGAGAATGGCCATTATTCCCTTGAGAAATATTCTATTCTTACTATTGAGAATATTTCTATTCTCACTATTCGGAGAGAAAAATGTTCTACATTCAGTAATCAGTCGCAGAAATATATTTAATGAAGTCGACCGCTAACGTTGTTTAAAGATAACGGAGTTAACTTTTGGAACACGAGCAACCGCATTTGTGCCTCTACCTAGAAGAACTGGACCTTCTGAATTCTGTTACTGTCGATACAATGTTGTAATGAGATTACAAATTTTTACATTGTCATTTATTTCCAACCACGATCCCAGAGTTCGCGTTTAGATGATTTGGTTTTTACGGCATATCAACCCTTTTCGGGTCATTTAATGCCGAATCGTCATTTTGATAAACAATGGACTCAGGTTGCTTACAGTACTTTCTGTTGCTTAGGTGGTAGGTGTTGGATCTAGCGGTTGTAATGTTAGATATGATAAGTTGAAAATCTTAACATTTGCTCCTGAATTGACTGATATGTTATTTCTAGACATAGAAATTGTATTATTATTATCTGTCAAAGTGAAATATTAAAGCAAATACTTTGTCTGCATTTTGAGATGAGGCTTGATGTTAATAATTTTGATTTTTCGGACTGTTGCCCTAATTTTTATGTAGTAGTTATTAACGTTTCGGCCGCATGTCATCCGGCTTAATGAAACTATCAACCGTTGAGGGATAAAGTCAAAATAATAGATACGGAAGGACATTGGGAAAGAAGACGTTTTAATAATATGAATATCGAAAAACTAATATCATTTGATTTTACGCCTTGAGTCGTACAAGAAATGCCAATAAACGTATCTTTTCTAAAGGATCGAGATTCTATTGTCTGATTTTATAGGCATGCAAAAAACAATGACGTAATCTTTTGAATGAGATCTTAAAAACGTTCTTCGACGCCTGTTTTATCAATTGTCAAACTATAAAAATTGTTTCCCAGGTTGGATCATTACTATACTCGGAATACACAGGAAATACCCGAGAAGGCTGGAGGATACAGCGGCCGAAATTTTGTGTTAATAATGATGAAGAAAACAGTCCCAAAATTCAAAATTATTCAGATATTTCGCATAAATTTACATTTTCTTATAATCTTTCTTTCTTCACTTAATTGATATGACTATTTATTTTACAATAAAAAGTGCAAGTAACATTTATGAACCTATCGATACATTAAAAAAAGCTGTTAATGTTTTGTTTTTGGTCACCATTGGATTATATCTAAGATCAGCTTTTCCGGTCGTTTTTCTATGCAGCGAGTGATCTATCCCTTTTGCTAGATCAGGGAGATTGTTATTGCTGAGATAGACCACCACAACTACCGTCAGCTCCCAGGTGCTTCACCGCACAGATCAGATTAATCAACTCTGCTACTCACGCGCTGTTTGGGGGGACCGGTATCGAATGCTCTACTAACTAAACCGGTCCCTTTATAAGCTGGGGAAAATAGCTTTATATAGAATAATATGAGGAAAAGGGGTTGGAATGAATCCGACAGAATGAGGTAAATATAAGGATATCAGCTTTTATTCAATAATAGCTGATGAAGCCGAGTTCAAACTCCAGCGAAATATACTACACATTTTTGTCTGAGTTTTGTTTCTTTCATTCCTTATATTTCACCTCATAGGATAATATATTAATTGTATATTGGTAATTTCTGAACACTTCGTAATTTTCTCGGAACTTATTCAAAAGTTAATTTCTAACACAATTTGAAACTAATTATACAGCTGCATCTGTTTCATGCCCACGTGATCGTTATAACTAATCAAGAATTGTAGCAACTAACTGTTAAATGAGTACTCACTTATTCCGATAGTTAATTGCAATTAATTATAATATAAATTCTATAAAGAGGTTGGGACTTAATTTGAATTAAAGGCAGATTTTAATCAATACAATATGTAAGATGAGATTATATGCGCTATTTAGAGTAATTTGGTAGTAAACTTATTTTCCAACATAAGCAATTGTTTTTTATGATTCCCAATTTTATTTTGAGACTCCGCAAAAAGAAGATAAAAAAAAATACCCAAGAAAATAAACTTTTCTCGACTTGAACAACCAAGTAAATAAATAAATATAGGGTATCTGGGTTACAATTCCGCTGATTTGCACAACTCATAAATTTTCGACTTCGACCAGCATAAAAAAACACTTAAACGGTGCCGATCTTTGCAAAACAGGCCGAGCATCATGGCCACTTCTGAATGGTTGGTTGGTGAAGAGTCGAGCAAAGCCAGCGTATCATGGCAATATAAAACTGGCCATAAGGAACATGAAACGTCAAGTCAAGAAGGGTACCGAATTTAGGTGTATAGCGGGGATTCATATAAGCCGTAAATTTTGGCCAAGAACTTGCATTTGCATCACGGCACTACAAGACCCGAGAGAAATTCTGAAAATGCCAGGTATGTTGGTCTTAACGGTAAGTAGAACATCTGGATAGCTTCTTGCCACGAGCTTGTAATATTTATGAGAAAGCACGAGGAATGGCGTGGAGTAAGTTTGCGGTCTGCAGGTGGCGTCTTTTGCTTACAAATGATGCTAATGTACTTTTGCTTGTACATTCAACCAATTGTCAGAGAGAACATTAATAAAAAGCATGCATAAATGGAAAAAGCAAGAATTTTGATAAATAAACAAATTCTAAAATGAGTTCAAAATAACTAGTTCATTTAAAAAAAAATGATATCTGCTTTTAATTTATTTGGTGCAAAATTAACTATTGATGATTGATTTATTTATTTCAACGGCATGTCAATCTGTCTAGGGTTATTTTACGCCTAGAAGTGAGGTATTGCTTTAATTGAACATTTATGTTTACATTATCAACGGAATTAAACAGGGGAATATACTTCCTCGCTGATTGGCTGATACCGACATTAGGCCGTCCCCGATAACTTTACTTATTTGACCCAAAATGGGATTCTAACAGGTACTACCATTCCCGGTTAAAATGGGATTAATTGATAATAATTACATAAATGTATAGAGATTTTCATTTTTATGTTTTTGACTTTTATATTTTTTTATAATTTCTTCATCACGATTGTATTTTAAATTGTCTGTAATTAGAATCAATTGAAAATTTCAGAGAAAGAACAGTCACTATACTACTTTCGCTTAAGCATAGTAGGATAAATAATCTCTGTCTGCATCTGTCTGTCTCACTTGCACATTATGTCTGTCTGCTTCTCTCTATCTCCCAGTGTATTTCTTTTTCTCTACCTTCCTGTATGTCTGTCTGTCTGTCTGCCTGTCTCACTCTCTCTCTCTCTCTCTCTCTCTCTCTCTCTCTCTCTCTCTCTCTTTATATATATGTATATATATATCTATGTATATGCGTGTATGTATGTATGTATGTGTGTGTGTACGTGTGTTTCTCACCTCATGTCAATCTGATGACTAATAAGTTTCCTGTATTTGTAAACATTACAATCTTCAGATGCGCATATTTCTTCTGGGGATTGTATTTTTCACAAATATAGGAAACTTATAGCCATGAGATGATTCCTTTAAATTTGACAACAGATTTGTCCACACCCAGTAGCATTTTTAGAAATCTCGATATAAATTGATGTAAATAATCAATTAACAAATACACTCTACACAAACGCCAGATATATACATAATATCTACACTTCAAATGCTTTCACTCAGGCATCTGAAAAAATCCTACCCTACTCACAAGCGTTAAGATTAAGAAAAAATCATCTAAACATGAGGATGCATTTAATCATATCAACAAACTGGAAACAACAAATTGGCTATTACCATATTGAATATCAAATTTATAACAATTATCCAAGTGAAAACAACACGTGTTTATTACTGTAATTTAATCGAATATCAATTTTACTGACATATCACCTATTGAAGTCAGTTAGCCTACTGTTGGTTTTAATAACAGCAGCTAAGTAGAACTTCAGCAGTGTCCAAGACAGCTGGTATAAATAGGAATCAAGAATGATCCACTCATGAATCAGGGTGACTTGGGTCATTCCACTCCTTGAGTTCTGATTGGTTGCTTGACTGGTTGATCTGCATGACACTGTGGAGTCCTATATATACCTGGTCATTCTGCAGTGGATCTTGTAGCATTTCGAGTTTGTATTGAGTTACAATCGCATGCTACCTTGTCTTCCCAGTTCGACGGTAATTGGAACTTATTCTTCACGATGGTGAGTATCATTGTTTCTACATCACCATTTCAAGAAATAAAGCCCTTAAATTTGAAAAAAGAAGGGAAAAATCAAACTATTTTCTTTTCGTAATAACACTTAACAATTCCATACCCAGTCCCTTATAAGGAAAAATAAATAAGAGCCGCCGAGAAACCCTTAAACTAAAACCGAATTCAGGTATATATTTCTAGTACCGGATATGTTTACATATTGTAGACTTAATTTACTTAGAGGTGTGATATGAAGCAACAAAATCTGAAACAATAAAGTTATTCAAAATAAATATACGATGAAAACAATTAAATCTTTCAATCATTTAACAGTGGAAACTGTTGTATACATAACATATACTCATTCATTCTCTTGTTCTTTAACCAAAAATATGTCATTTAATTCAAAATACACCAAAAATCAAACTGGAATAGAAAACAAAGAAACGTTATTTACCTCTTAGAAAGCACTATTGATCCGAACATTACATTGAGAATTATATCCTTTAAATTTCAAACTAAACAACTACGGACATAGAATAAAATTATTGAATTATAAATTATTCCTGGAAGAAAAACATTGCCACCTAACAGGGGACAATTTTAAGAGACGCTAAATACATTATAAGTGTGTGAGAGAGAGAGGGTTGAAATATATATCCAACGAGAGAGAGAGAGAGAGAGAGAGAGAGAGAGAGCATATCCAACAACATCATATCAATATTAGAAGTCTGTGAAGATATTTGAATATTACATCTAAAATCCCAAACTCTAAATGAATCTTCTAATAAATCATAACATTTTAGTTGGTTTAATCACTGAAACTAATAGAAAATCTTATTATAATGGAGATTGTGTGTTTTTCTGTCTGTAACCGAAACTATATTACTATTCAAGTAACAATTCCCTTAATTATTTACGTCACCTTCTACAGGATTTTATTTTTTATTTAAACCTCAATTATTAATAAAATTGCTTCACCTTATTATTAGTGTTGTCCATATCTACATAAAAATAACATGCAATTGTATTTATATATACAAAAAATAGCGGTTTGCAGTGTGAATGGGAAGGCTAATTTGCATATTGATATTAAAAATCTGATTATATTAAATATGTGCTTAGTATTATTGATTTCTAACTGTTTGGTTTTATTTTAATGAATATAAGCAAAAATCTCTTCAATGAATCTTAAATGAAATCCATTAACAAGAAAAAATAACTGTCATTTTATTCTTTATTCCCTAATTTTAACTAAATAGTTAAATAAGTAAAATTCAGCAATGAAAGACGGGAGTGGTGGAAGAGCTAAGTTTCATTTCTATTTTTCTATTATACCCCCACTCTGTTACATATCTTTTTGTCTGCCTCTAATTTAATACGATATTTCATTACATTAAAACTTAAATACTTGCACCCGGAGGGTGCATATATTTGGTAGTAATAATAAAGGAAATAATATTGTCATTCTAAAAACTCCACAAAACCAACTGTACTAGCCTCTTATCAAACAAACTATCCAAGTAAGACGAACAATACACACTGATCTCTGTCAGATAAGGATGAACTAATAAATGACGTTCCCTTTTCTGATACTGAATACCTTGAGGTGGGTTTACCAGGAGCAATAACCGGTAGGGACGGGTGGTGAGAGTCATGGGAATCCGTGCCATTAGTGCGACATGATGATACTCTTAAATAATTTCCATTCCAAATTATTGTTTTTTTAAAATGTTATTACAAAGCACAATATAATAGACATACATATGAAATAATAAAAATAACCATCCACTCTTGCTAATGAAAAACATCAGTATAAACCAGTGTTGCAACAAAAACCCAATTGGTCTATCGGTTGTGTAGTATCAAAGAAAAGTTGTTGGAGTTGCCTATTATAAGTATCGGCCAGAGAGCTAAGGAGTCCATCCCCTTTTCACTAGTGCTAGACCAGGGAGATTGTTTTTTCTAACGTTACACCTGTAACCCCCCCCCCCAAACACTTTACCGTTCTGATCCACATTGTGCTACTCCTGAACAAAGTTGGCGAGTGCCGATATCGAAACCGGAAATGTGCGGTTCCTAGGCCGATGCTCTACCAAGTGAGCCAAATTGACAGTCACAATGGAATTCTCTTTTTAATCACAATCTGTCATATCGATTTCTTACTTCATTACAAACAATTTATATTCGGGTCGTTAAGCTTTGACTTAATCTGGAGTGTATTTGATGCATTTGTGAAATATCTGTGACAAAGATCTACTGTATATGTTTTCAATAAAACTAGCATTATAATATTTGAATTCATTTGAATTTTGTGCCATATAAAAGATTCTGAATATTACTACCAGTTTGTACGCTTCATTATTGAGATGTACTTATTAATTCATTTGGTTAATTCATTTTTGACATAACTATTTTTCATAAATTCCCCCCTAATGTCACTTAAATGTCATTAAGTTTATTTTCCTTATTGTATTTTCATTACATAATCAATACAATTCCACTCAAATTCAAACTATTTTTCATATCCCATTTATCTTGCATTGTTTTCAAGAACATTTTCACAGACGTTTCATTCAAAATTTTCTTTTGCTGGATTTTGGTTCTTGAAGTGCCAGGCAGTATGAATATGCTTGTCTCTTTATCGATCTGATTCCTTGTTTTGATCCCATTGATGTGAATCTAAGAAGATTTGCATTTCCCGCCAGCTTGTTTTCTTTATGACACTTAAAAGAAACCAATTCCTTTACATTCTTCAAATCACAGACATCCTGTTCGTTTCTCATGGCTTCAGTTCCCTGTTTTCGTTCTTGGTTTTATTTCGATTGTTCACCGTCAACGTTTGTTTGATTCTTTGGTTCTTTTTGGTTTATTTGTTTAATTCCATTTGTTGAAGTAAATATTTAAACAATATATAATATATATAATATATATATATATATATATATATATATATATATAATGAATAGTGAATGAAAAAATGAGAAAAGTATTTGCATGGAAAGGTGCTCAATGCTAATAAAGCAGAGCAGATTTATAATTAATGTTGATATTATGATTTCACACTCATAACTTCAAGTTTCTTGGTAGTCCAATCATCAGATGAGAAGTGGTTGAGATGTCAAAAACCAGTCGTGAAAAAATTTTTTCACGACTGGTTTTTGACATCTCAACCACTTCTCATCTGATGATTGGACTACCAAGAAACTTGAAGTTATGAGTGTGAAATCATAATATCAACATTAATTATATATATATATATATATAATATATATATATATATATATATATATATCAGAGAGATATTTGGTGTTTCTTTTAAAATTTGTTTTTATTTTGTTCGTTTCTAACATCTCCCCCATTCGTTTCCTTTCTTTGTTTATTTTGTTCTTTTTAATTATTATTATTTTTAATTTCTCCCTGTTTTATTTCTTTTAAATTATTTCAGTAAGTACTTTTTATAGAATGTTATATTGTTTAATTATTTTATTGTAATTGAGATTATGTGCCACCACAGTATCACTGATGTCACAATTCCCTAAGTTATTTACGACATATTCTCAATAATTATTAAATAGTCATTATTTAATCTTATTTAGCATCTTATTTATTAACGACGTCTCTAAGTCAAGCTAGGTTAGATTAGCCTCAAAATAGCTCAGGTTATTATTGCATCTAAAATATCGCATCATGTATTATATATCACTCTGAAATAAAGGTTTACATAGTAAATGGCGTGGATAATTTGCATACTGGTTTTAACAAAAAACAGGTTTGATTAAAAAATATATGCTACTTTTTATTTGATATAAATATATATGCTACATTTTATTTCTACTTTATTACTTGCTACCACATCATTCATTCTTTCTTCTTTTCGTTTTTAATTAAATTAATCATCTATTAAATTTTCTCTCTTTTATTATATCATTTAAATAACTTATTTAATTTCTTTCTAGCTTTATTCCTTTCTGATATCTTATTATTTTTTTTCTTTCTTTCTTTCTTTCTTAAATTACTTCTTCCTTTCTCTATTTCATTCTGTTTTTTTTTTTTTTTTTCATCTATGCTTTTATTCTTTCGTTCGTGCTCATATTTCTTTCATTTTTTTCCGTACATTTTCTTTATTTCTCGTTTAAACTATTTTGTCCTTCGCACAATTTTCTTTGTCTATTCATTTATTTTATTGCAGTTAGTATTGTTAGTAATTGCTTAGTTTTCTCTTAGCTTTTACTTGTTTTATGTTAAAGTGACATTTAAAGGTACCATTTGGACTTTGAGAAGATTTAGTCTTGATCAGACACCGGACATATCCGTTTATATACTGTCAGAAATGTTCCTGGCATCCATCGTCTGTAACTCAAATTGAATAAAGAAACAAAGCGGATTTGTCCTAAGCTTTTAATGCGAGGGAATTCTGCTCTAATTGATATAATTTAAGACCAGAAATTCATGTATAAATATTAAGCATACAACTCCGCTGCTCAAACACAGTGGTAATTGCTATTTGTAGCAACACACACGCACAAACATATATATAGGATCTTCCAAAATATATACACTCACCTTGACCAGTGACTGTGTTTTCAAAAAACAAACGTCTATTATAATCAATATTGTGAATTTATACCACACTGTAACCCCTGGTAAGTTTACATGGTTCTCAACAGTAACATACGGGTTCTGGGGTGCCTAACCGTTGCAATTGTGGCATCTAATTGAACCATTTAATTTTATAACACAAAAACTACAATAATCAATGAGTTGAGAGCAGCAATTGCAACAGAATAATCCCAAATATCAATTGTGGCAATTTCTAAAATTTACAATTTCATCTGTTCACGTTATCTGCAAAAAACTTAGACATAATGGTCATCCGTTTGAACACCTCTGATAAAGTAATGATATTTGCAATTGTGTCATCAACATTGCCTTTACCAGAAAGATCATCAATTCAAACACCTGCGATACCTCAAACTATTCGGAAACTTTAATATATATTAACAGGATATTTATAATAAATCAAAGCGTGTATAAATTAGCGTGTATGATTAGATAACACATCTAATCATATCTATGTAAATGGGAGTAAGTATAATACATTTAGAGCATCCCGATAATTTATACATGAAATTAAGTTTTTATTAAATTTTGGCAAAATTCTTGATCTACATCCGACACGGATGTAGATCAAGAATTTTGCCAAAATTTAATAAAAACTAAGATGCTTAAAACTTCATGCTTAATATATGTTTATAATCTTTTTTTTCACATTCAGTAGATACATCTAATAGTTTAAGAAAGCTAGTTGTGTGTTTCAGTCGTTCAGGTTGAGAACATATTTGGAGATATTAATTTCATTTTTTTAGATGATTATATCAACACGTTGGTGTACAAAATATGCATAACAAAATGAAATCTGATTCAGAAACTCAGTTGCCAATTAAAGAATAATTCACTCCTTGTATTGATATTGATTACTGATTATGTGTAATTTTCATATAAAAGAAACAGATAGAAATATAGTCATGCTGATCGTAGAAAATTAAACTAAAAGAAAACACTGAGGACACCTCCTGTGATGTAATGGTTAGCAAGATGAAATAGCAGCTCATTGTTAGTGAGTTTGATTCTTATTCGGTATCCCATACTTCCGGCCTTGTGTCGTAACTAAACTCAGCTTAGTAAAGAATTAAAGAGAACAGAATGACTTACTTATAAAATCATAACACTCCTCTATTGTAAAATACACTGACTAAATGGATCAATGAATCTATTTCAATTTCGAAATGCTTAGGAATTAACCGTTGCGTTGCACTGATAGTATCACTAATTTAGTTTGAAATATAAATATTCAATATTCTACAACTTGATTGCACCGGAAAGATAACTTCTTAAAGATAACACCCATTAACCTACCACTATAAACAGCTTATTCCCAGATTCACTCTGACCCACAGTGCTAGTACCTGTTAGGGCCCCATGTATGGATAAAATAGAACTGTTTGAAAATCATTAGTATAAGGAATCTCTGACATATATAACTGCATGCAAATAATTTATATTAATGATAGCTATTATTGTTTCCACATAGTTAATCTACCATATTTCTTGTTTAAAATACATTTTTGTAGAACCTTTGATACTTGTATAATAGACAGACTTAAAAGTGATGGAAGTTATTGTTATTTTCATAAAAATAGAATCAATTTTATAACAGAAAATCGATTGATTGATCTTGATATAGAATTACAAGTACAGGAAACAAAGTTGATTTCTTTTCCGAATCGGAATACAGTAGTATAACTTCGAATAGAAACCATTACAAGTATTAAAAACAAAAAAAATAATGAAACGCCGCGACCGATCCCCGATCTCCCCACCCCCCAGGCACAATGTTGCTCAGCTCTGACTACATTTGTTAATATAACACAACTTTTTTTTTATTGAACACAGGAAGCGAAAAGAATTACAAACATAAAAAGATCCAATATCCTTGTTTTGTTGATTTGGTGTTCCGTGTTTTCCGAGAATCACACGAACAAAATTATTTTTAAACATTTCCCAAATATAAATGCGATGGTTTATTATTTTTGGGGGATAGAGAGAGAGAGAGAGAGAGAGAGAGAGAGAGAGAGAGAGAGAGAGAGAGAGAGAGAACAAAAGAAAGCGAGAGAGCACAAATATATATATATATATATATATAGAGAGAGAGAGAGAGAGAGAGAGAGGGAGAGGGAGAGAGCACAAATATACACACACACATATATATATATATATATAGAGAGAGAGAGACAGACAGACAGACAGAGAGAGAGAGATAGAGAGAGAGAGACAGACAGACAGACAGAGAGCACAGAGAGCACAACACAAACATTATTTTAGAATTAAAGAAGGGGTAGGATTGACCGGATGAAAGAGGTTTCTTTAGAAGTTTTAGTACTGAAGAGACAGAAAGAAAGAAAGAAAGAAAAAGAAAGAAAGAAAAGACAACAATGTAGAGAAAGATAGAGAAGAGATAAACAAATAAAAGCCCTAAATAAATATGAAGAAAGAATGTGTGAGTATAATTCTAAAAGGGAAAGCCAAAGGTCTTCATCGAAGTGTTTCTCATTGTTGTATCTATTGTATCTTTTTTTAAGCTTATGCAGAGTATCTTTCGACGAACTGAGTTCTTGCACAGTGGGTGGTGCTTAAATGACGCCAACTGCATCCTCCACAGAGGGTTACCCCACCCAAGAGGATTTCCTAAGATGGTGAGGCTGCACTTATGGAGGTCTGGGGAGTGTGGAGTCACCCCTTAATCTCAGATCTACTCTGACACTGACTGGCATTACCTGCTTAGGTCCCACATATGGATCAAATAAATCCGATTAAAAATTATTTATATTAGATAGGAATATTTGACACCATATAACTGTGTGCAAATTATTTTTATTACGAATAGTTACTTGAAGCTGTAATTCTTTACTAAGGATTATTTGCTATTATTGTTATTATTATTTACTAAGGATTATTACTTCTTGTTATTATTGTTTACTAGGGATTATTAGTTATTATTATTATTGTTTACTAAGGCTTATTAGTTATTGTTATTATTGTTTACTAAGGCTTATTAGTTATTGTTATTATTGTTTACTAAGGCTTATTAGTTATTGTTATTATTGTTTACTAAGGATCATAGTTATTATTGTTTACTTAGGATTATTAGTTACTTGAAACCACATATTAGTTTGCAAATCCTGTGTATTAGAATATTGGAAACCATAAATTGTATTATATAGGGATACCTGATATCACATAATTGTGTGAAAACAAATGATTATAAACGAATAAAAAAGTGCAATTTATGAAATGTAACTGAACATTGTAAATTTAGTTATGATTACAATCAAACATATCTAATTTTGGCATTGAATAACCCACAAGAAGTTAATATGCTGTTAAAAATGAATCAAGTTCTTCTAAACATTTTCTCGTGCCGCTGGTGATATTTTCCTCTATCTGACATTTTAAATCATCATAATCGACAACTGATGGTCGTTCAGTTCTGGAATTTATTTCTGTCAGCAGTTTCAGCGTCTTTGAGACCCAGTTTAAATCAATGCTCTAGAACTTCCAGAATCTCAATACTTGTATTCACCATTATGACAACTGTAATTGAAGGTCAACGGTATTGATACTACTACTACTACTACTACTACTACTACTACTACTACTAATAATAATAATAATAATAATAATAATAATAATAATAATAATAATAAATATTGCTATTATTATCATATTTTGATTGGTTGATTTTAGAGGTATGTCTAAGGTTATTCTATGATTGGAAGTTAGGGATTCGTGTTCATTTTACTTTCATATTTACATTATTTGTAGTTTTTCTTAAGGGTTTCTTACACGTGGATCTATCAAATATGAATAATTTTTAAACTAATCTATATCATCCATAGATGAGATTCTAACAGCTACTACCACTCCGGGTCAGACTAGATATGGGAGTAATAGCAGTGGAGGGGTACTCTACTGCCCCCATATGTACAGAACTGGTGCCTCAGTATCAAATGCAGAACACCACCTTTTTGTGATGATGATGATGATGATGATGATGATGATGATCTTATCCAATACTGTCAGCGTATTCTGAGACACGCTGTCAGGGCGGGATGATAGTCACTGACTATATATATATATATATATATATATATATATATATATATATATATATATATATATATGTATATGTATAAGTATTAACTTACCGGTGGGTATAAGAACGATCATGGAAGCGCACAATATCCAGAGGTTAAGGTTGAGAAAAAACAATACAAAGTGCTCAATACAATGTAGAGCATAAATTTATTTAGAATGGAAATGAGTAACCTTACTCATTTCCATTCTTAAATAAATATAATAAATATATATATAAGTAACCTTACTCATTTCCATTCTTAAATATATATATATATATATATATATATCTATATATATATATATATATATATATATATATATGTGTGTGTAAATGTTAAGGGAAAAACAATATTCAATATTATATATCTTATTTATGATGTATCACATAATCTGATACTAAACTGAATCTGATGGTAAAGCTTCAGTTCTGTAGAACTGGGGAGTGTGATGTAACTCTTTATTCTCATTTCTCTCAGATCCATTCTGACTTGTTAGAGTCACATCTATGGGTTAGATGGATTTGTTCAAAACGTATTCATATTCAATAGTATTCATATTCAATAGGACTGTCGAATAAAACGTATTCATATTCAAGAAGCGTATTCATATTCAATATACATATTCAATAGGACTGTCGAATAAAACGTCTTAATATACGAAAATGTAAATATGAACGAACAATGAACGCAATTCGCTAACCTCTGGACATCAAATAACTCGAGATGAGTTGACATGCCGTTAAAATTAAAATCAATCAATTAATCAATCACTCACATGGAAAGATAGAGAGAAAAAGCTGAAGAGAAAGTGTGTGTGTGTGTGTGTGTGTGTGTGTGAGAGAGAGAGAGAGAGAAAAGAGAGAGAGAGAGAGAGAGAGAGAGAGAGAGAAAGGGAGATAGATGGAGAGAAAAAACGAATAAAGGCAGTAAAGGAAAGAAAAAAACAAAACAAAACAAACAAAAGTGGTATAAGAAAGAAGAGAGAAGTGGGGAGAGAGCATAAGTATGAGAACAAACTGCGTAGATTTACATTAATACACAAACGCTGGTATGATTTGATTTAATTTCGTTTTAGTTAATTAGAAATCCGGTCAAAATCTCAGTTTTTAACCGAAATCAAATGTAATCCTTGCTTGTATTGAACATTTCTGTATGGAATTGATGGTAGGCTGGGATGGCTTAACGTGCTAATAATCCATTTTGACCGGGGGTCAAGATCACTATCAGTCAGGGTCTTTTTTTTCTTTTTTTTTTTCGTTTTCCCCCTTTGACATGCCAGCTTCTGTCGTGTTGCGTTTAGGCACGAGGAAATAAAACGTACTTAATATTTAAGTAGCTTCAATAAAAAGTTGCACCACACTGAGAAATGACAGTATTAATAGTTAGATTTGGTGCAAAACCGCTAGTATCTGGCACCTAGTGAGAATCAAACTCAGTAGTAGTCATTTACTAAGCTTAACTTATTTTAACATAAGGCCAGAAGTATTGGGCACCCAGTGAAAATCCAACTGACTAGTAACCTATCTTGTTAACAATTACCCAACGCTAAGCGACCCCTGACCCTCGACCCCCCCAAAAAAAGAATTATAAAAATAAATAGATTAGATAAATACAAAAAAAAGAGTTTATGTTTGGCATATGATCGTAGATATGGAACACCTTGTGATGCTTTAACTCACTCCAAATTATCAATAATTCTCTAATTTTTGTTTAGTTTGTACGGGGCACTCGGTGAGAATGAAACTTAACCGCTAGTCTACATTGCTAAACAAAAAAATGAAGAAAAACTAAACGTACCTTACTCTTAACAGAAAGCTACAAGTATGGACCCCTAGTGAGGATCGGACTCAATACTATTTGTCCTGCGAGATTAGCTTGCTAACCATTACAGCATGACGAGGCGTTCTTGTTGATGTTTATGATAATAACGTCAATGATGTGAAAAGGACAATAAAGGGAAAGTGGAAAAAGATGATGATGATGATGATGATGATGATAGAATAATTGTCTTGCCATAAATCTTCTGTAATTAGAATTTCCAATAAATAAAAAGAATAAAAAGCTGCCGCTATTTGACATAAACCATATTGCAAGCAGGAAATTTGCGCAAAACGAAAGTTAGCAAACATCTGACGACTGAACTGAGTAAATGTCCATTAAAAGAGACCATAAAGACAGAAATTACGTAATTTTCCTTCTCCCTCTAAAGGAAATTACTCTGATTATTGTGTCAACTGGGATATTCTAGCGATTTACGATGAGGCAGTTAAGTTAGTGGTACATACAAACACAAAACGGCTATAAATACTATATACATTAAAAATGTGCATTGTCTGAGAAAATAAAATTGTGTAAATGCTATAGCTCTTTTCTGCATCTAGCTATATTTGTAACGACTAAATATATAGAATTCAGTAAATCAAAAACATCTCTCTCTCTCTCTCTCTCTCTCTCTCTCTCTCTATATATTATATATATATATATATATATATATATATATTATATATATATATTATATATATCAACCCCTTGCACGAACAATATGTGACATAAGTTCATTTTCGTAAGCGGTGTTTTGCAGGTTTGAATTAAGGATTTTCCTTCTCTTTGACTGGTTGCTTAACCAAGATTAAAGATCACAGTCTTTCTTACTATTTACACATACCTGGAGGGGGAATAGTTCGATTCATACTTTTCCTAATGTGGAATGCAAACAGCCATGTCCAGGATTTTAACTCTGGTCGACAAGTCTATTTCCTATACGACTACGACAAGCATGAAACTTCGCGCCACCATTATACACTCAACCACCTATATATATATATATATATATATATATATATATATATATATATATATATATATATTCTTTCATATACTGTTTGGACAAGTAAATCTTATTTTCGTATTATTGACGTTGTTGAAGCAACACATCAGCCGATCTGTTTCTCACTCCTTCCCGGACTCTTATCGTATTGCTAGACACGTTTTGCTCGTTGTCTGATAAAATAATTTCAAATGCACGGCATAATTAATAATTACTTTTTCTACACAGTAAATTAAGCTTAACTATCAATGAGAAACATAGACCGGCTGTTTCTTAGCGACGTTTTCTGTATTAAGACGTACAGTAAACAAATAGACTCATTTCCTCATTCAAGGTAAAGATTAGTTCTCTTATGATTTTTTGCATTTATTTTAAGAGTCTAAAATCGCAGTTCATACAAATAAGAAATGGATTAAAATAGTTAGATATATTTGACTACTGAGCAATTCACTTCATTAATAGGAATAAAATTTAAAAAACGAATAAATAATTCTACATACTTGATATTCAGTTCGTAATCTCTGAATTGTATGTATTTACCCAACCCC
Organism: Doryteuthis pealeii; assembly: GCA_023376005.1. Lineage (NCBI taxonomy): Eukaryota > Metazoa > Mollusca > Cephalopoda > Myopsida > Loliginidae > Doryteuthis > Doryteuthis pealeii. Next base: position 121,306,014 of record CM042140.1, read on the forward strand.
TCCCACACGGGCAGGATGTGACACAAGGTCAATTTTTAAGCGGAGTACTACTGGTTTGAATTTAGTTTTCTTTTTTAACTGGTTCTTTTCATGGCTAACCTATAAATCCACGAAAGGCACTCTAAATAGAGAGGCTTTCAGTGAGGATCAAACACATTCGTAACATTTGGTGATACAAAACTACTAACAGTTTAGGGTAGTCTGTACTCCGCTTAAACCTTCTGCCACGGGCATTTGTACTGCTTATTTGAATTCAAACTTATCTTTCTCGTAGACTGGTTGCCTTACAAAGGCTAAAGAATCCATTCTGCGCTACTATTTAACCATATCTGAAGAGGGAAGAAATCAATACATGTCTTTCCCAATGGCATTAGCGGGAAGTGAAACGCAAACAACCTCGTGCAGGATTTGAACGCAGGTTGTCAGTTCCATTCACTACGACGATAACCGTTGCTCTAAGCGTCTCTCACACTCGATGCAGAAACTTAATTTTCCAAAAAATATCAGATTAAATTTTTTAACTAAATTCTTTTGTGTTTAGTGACGGAAAAGTTTAATTTCTGTTCTTCCTTGGCATTCATTAATTATCCTGAGACCTATCAGACAAAAACTTTCTTGACAATATATCTTTGCTTAATTATCTAATATATTAATGGAGTCCACACTTCTTTGATTCTCTTCGTGTGTCACTAAAATCGACCGTTCTTATCTTTGAAGCACATATCTTGTACATGTAACATTATTTTTATCATTCCTACTATAATATATAGGAACTCGAGCCACAGGCAAATTCTTTTCACAAAAATCGCCTCAAATTGCTTTCACATGCCTGTAAATTTCGATTGCGTCAAAATCTTTATAAGTAACCACTGCTTTATACATAACACGAATGTAGTGAACCTGACTCTGATACTCAATGCATAAACATCTTTAAAAAGGACTTTATATACTATCAAATACTACGGCCTCTAAACTTCTTATCCCCACTATTAGCAACATCATAAGGATGGAAATTTATTATGGTTCAACTCATGGTAAAGCACAAATAAGCACAAGTCTATATCTGACGATTATTTCAAAAACTAATCATATTTATCGTGAATTATTTTCAAAGGTGTACTTGGAAAATGTCCCCATCTGGATTGTTATTATAGCCACAATATTTCAGATCTTGTACCCTCCTGCCTTCTTCAGTTGCAGTTAGTGTTATTTGTATTAATAATATTGGCCTACTAAAATATAATTGGCCAACTTAAAAGAAGACATGTTTATTCCTTTTCCCATAATGCATTGCTCGCACCAAATTATTCCCTTAAACATTTTTCACGAACATTCAATACATGGTAAATAAATAATTTCAGGTTTTGCACTTGTGGTAAACATTTTGTAATTTCTAACCAAACACGTTACTTAATCTACGGTTAATGACCTTGTGGATGTAAGTGTTGATTAAAATGTATCTAGTTATCTGGTAGTCATGAGTTCAATCCCTAGGTTAGGAAGTGCATCAAAAGGCATATAGTCTGGTTAAATAGACGAGACAAGGAACATTCAAGGGCCAATTAACTACAAATGATTTACATGTACTTTGAAAAAAAGTATTTCGAAATTCTTATAGGGTTATAACAGACACTTACAGGCCAAAGGGTACAACGATCGAATAAAAATTATAATAATAACCAGAATGTGTGCACATGTTAGAGGATATGAGTGAATAATGATGATAATTTCTCAACTCATCGATTCAGACTGAATTTATTTTCAAGGGTTTTAGAACAATAGAAATGCTACCAAGTTTCTTAAAAAAGTAAAAGTCAATGATCAATACAAAAATAAACAAATTTGGTTCTGGTAAATTCCACATCAAATTTTCCATGATTTTCTGAAGCTCAATAACACAACGATTGCAAGTTTGCTAAAAAAAAAATATAAAAAACAAAAGAAGAAAAAACACAACAAAATACGATGTTTAAAATCCGAATACAAGACGAAACCGTTTTTGATAAATATAATTTTTTAACAGTCTCGGACTTTTGTTTATCCCGTTTCCTTGGTTCGAGTTGTTAATTAGCCAATTTGGTCCAGTAGAGTTTCCTTGACTAGTCTGTATTCATGCTGAGCTTAGCCAGAGACGCCATATTAGCATAATAAGCGGGAAAAAAAGAGGACAGCCATACTCTAACAAGGATGTCCCTTAGCAACTGCATGAGAATTGAATATCAACATTTGCAGCCAGTCGTTAACTAACATTCTCTGAATTAGAGAACATTTGGAAAAAAATCAAATACAGATAAACAAGACCAGTTGCTGCATAACTCTTCTGGAAAAAGTAGAGCCTTAACTCAAGCAGTTAGTGTTACTGGTATTAATAATATTGGCCTACTAAAATACAATAGGCCTACTTAGAAGAAGACTTGTTCATGCTTTTTATCCATAATGCATTGTTCCCACCAAATACAATCCTTAAAAAATTTTGGACGAACATTTAATAGATGGTAAATAAATAAATCACTTTAACCTCAGGTTTTGCACTTGTGTTGGTCTGAAGTAATAAACTAGTAAATATCAATAAATGAATGACAATTTGATTTGTTTTTTTATCTACTTTAATATATGATTTTCTTAAAGTACTGGTTACAAATACTAAACGCCTAAACACATTAATTATGTATCGTTTGTAATTTTTATATAAATAATGAATTACATACAAGGTTTGTAGATGTCAGTTAACTTTAATAACGCTGTTATTTACAAATACTCATATCTATCAATGTATATCTCCCATATACAAGATAAACAAATGTGAAAAAATATTTCTTCATAAAAAAGTAAAGTGGCCTATTGTCGGTATCAGATGGACAGCGAGGAAGTCAATTCCCTAGAGAGGATGCTATACCGACTAAGCTTAGTTGGTAGAGCGTCTACCTCGGAAGAACAAGGTTCAGAGTGCAATGGCACTTGGATCTGTGTGGTAAAGTGGTAGTGCTCCACCTCAGTTGCAATTCTTCTTGGATTGGCCCTAGCGAAGGGGGTATAGACTCCCTCACTGTCCGACTGAATCCATAATTACTTTAATTATTCTCAACTAGTTTAGAACTTAAGTTATCGCTCAAAGAAAAAGTTTAAGAGTGTTAAAATCTAATTTCAAACACACACACACACATACACACACACTATATATATATATATATATATATATATATATATATATATATATATATATATATATATAATATACAAGCGTGTTGGTAAATCATTGCGGTGAGAAAAAAACAGCAAATAGTTTGATTGTAAAAATATACTAACAAACATCAACCGGGGAGAAAAAAATTTTGAAAAAAAGAAAAGACCAAGATAGTCGTACCAACAAAAATAATCTATTGGTACAGTATTTGGCCAAAAGAAAAACAATTTATATGTATATATATGTATATAAGATATATATATATATATATATATATATATATATATATATATATTCATATAACCGCTAGGAGAATAGCTAATAAGTAAAAAGTGCTCAATACCTAAGTAGAGCAAATAATAAAGATAAATCTAATGAGTCAGACGAACCTACTATTAGTTTCGCTTAATGCTCTTCATAGCTAAGATCTTAGCTCTGAAGAGCATTAAGCGAAACTAATAGTAGGTTCGTCTGACTCATTAGATTTATCTTTATATATATATATATATATATATATATATATATATAATGGGGGGTGTCAGGCAGAATAATCGCTGGCGCTTGGAACGTTAATTTAAAAAAAGGCAACATAGATCCCATTAAAACTTTGATTTTACTATAAAAAAGAATAACATTTTCTATTGTTTCATTACTGTCTTTAAAAAAATTAAATTGCTCAAATGAAGCCTTACCCTGCAGCGCCTGTCTAGTTATTGATTCTGGTATTACTATGATTACATGACAAGTAAAAATCAGTTCGTCAAAAGATGTAATCACAAGGGTATAGATCTTTCAAATGTACTCCACATAACTCGACGCTAGAGGGTAACAGTTGCACTCATTGTCTGGCCAGATATCACGGATAGTACACACAGTATCGCTAATAAATATAACCTTACATTTTCTTTAAGAAGAAATGTTTTAATCCAAAGACACCAAGGTTTATCTTTAAACATAATACAAGTAAAACTGATAATTTAAGATATTATAATTGCCAAACTCTTCAGCTTTGAAGCTTATAATTAAATCAAAATGCAACACCCCAGAAATAAAAAATTGAATTTTAAAAATATATGTGATGTATACTTATTTTTGTGTCTTCAAAGTAGTTCCCTTGGAAGCTCAAATATTGCTCACTTAGGCCCTTACTTAGTCTAGACAGGCGGCCAGAGATGCCCCTCCAATCAATCGGCTGGTCACGTCAAGCTCTCGCACCTATATGATTGCCCCAATCCTATTGCCCTTATGGCAGCCCTCAACCCTTTTTATCTTATATGAGCTAGAAGGCTGTGACTGAGGGTCTTCCTGTCCTGGGAATGACGTTAAACTCTATCTGATAGTGAGATTGCAGTTCTAGTGGTCTGGTGAATGTGGAGCCCCTCACTTCATTACCATTTCACCCTGGTCCACCCGGACCCACGTTAGGGTCCAATCTATGTTTTAAATAGATAAATATGTTTATAAACAAAACTGAGTATCTATTAAGAATGAATTTATTTCAAAATTATGTCGACATTAAATGACCCACCGCGGTTGATATGCCGTAAAACAAAACAAACAAACAAATCAAACACTGTTCATGTTGACGAGATGTATTTAAAAAGTATGGAGCCTGAAGCTGTATTTACCAAGACAAAAATGAAGAATTAATGAAACATTAATTTTTTTCTCATAGCATTCCACATACTTATTCCAGTGAGTTTTCCATTGGTCGGAGCACCGATGAAAACATCTTCAAATCTTATTCTTAACATGAACTTTCCTATTAGATAAGAAAACGTTATATTGAACTGGGATAGAAGAATATGGAAGGTGTTACCCTTACACAATCCTGTGTTTCACAAAAGAAACTCCTGATCAAAAGGTACTAAGAATTGGCACTGACTTGTCTAGAGTGCTTGTATACATGTCTAGGCATTATCATTGTTTGAATTCAGAGTTTTCCTTTTCCTAACCTGGTTGCCATACCAATGTGAAAGAATTCAGTCTGACCCACTATTTACTAATAGCTGAAGAAAGAATAAATAGATGTATAACCTTCTCAATGGTATTAGCACTATGTAAAATGAAACCAGCTTCTTCCAGGATCTGAACCCGTGTCGAAGTGTCCATTTTCTACGACGATTAGCATAATACAACAGGCGCCTCCAATATACATATTGTACAGCTTTTATTCCTTATACAAACTTTTAAAAAACTCTATTTAAATGTTAAAATTCCAGCAATTTAAAGATTTATTTTCAATACCCACATTCTATGTATTTGTAAAGAAATAAATATTGTATTAAAATGCAAAAGGTATTTTGTTTTTCAATCTATAAGCCAAAAAGAAAGAAAAAAAAACAACCCAAAGGAAAGATGAAAAACTTTTAAATGATTTCCAAGTTGTATAGTATTGATAGAAAGGTAAATCAATATTACACTCATGAAATTCAAAGATGTATAATCATTTTTCTAATAAAACTTACAAGAGAATAACGATTAATAGTAAGAACAACTTACATGCAAAATCATTATTTTTGTAAAGATATCAATAATGATAGATATTTTTCAGCTGACTTATTTCATTTTACTTCTTGTGTATCTTTTGAAAACTCATCGATAATCTATCAGATCTAATTACATTAGACCAGGCAAACGTCATAAGTATTTACAATACACGCACACAACCTCCCACCCACACTTACATATATATATATATAATGTGTGAGTATGTGTGTAGGTATATGTATATAAGTGTGTGGGGCTAATCGTATGTATATATACATGTGAGGGTGTATATGTATGTATGTGTGTAGGCGTATGTATGTATATGTTTATGTGTGTGTAGGTATATGTATGTATGTATATATATATATATTCCAGTTTAGGTTTTGACCGTACAATCTGTTTCCGATGCCAGCAGAAAGCAGACATTGTTTTCTGTTCTTGGCGTGAATTCTAAGGAAAATAACCAAATTCAATTTATCTAACATACAGGATGAAAGCATGGAAGAAAAAATGCTGAAAGCTATTGTTACGGAAGGATTGTCGATTATCTCCCCTTGGCACAATACTTTGCCACTGACCGAACCTTGTTACTATGAAAGATCAAGGCAGTGGCCAAATATCAAGTCACTTTTACCTCGGCAAGAGAGATGTGAAGACCAAAGAATAAAGTTATGGTCTAATCGACTGTAGTCAGGTGCCGACAGCTCTAACATTCCTTCTTAACAAGGTATGCAGAAGTCCTAATAAAATATAGTCGAATCATGCTATAGAAGTATGCAAGAAAACATAAGAGCTTTTTTTTAAACACGGTCACGAACAATCCTGGGTACATCAACATAAAGTAATTTTTATATATGCATACATTTTTATCTTTACTAGTACAAAATAAAAAACTCCCACTGGGCGATGTAAAAATAGATTTTTGAAACATATTGCCTGAGGGGTGGGAGTAAAAAATTCAATGTCAGCGAGTTTGTACCCTAAGTAAGTAAAATCATCAAATTCATTAAAGGATTAAAAAATAAAACAATTTGAAATGTAAACTTTAAATATGTATTAAAATAAAACAAACTATATATAGATATATAATACCAGTCATGTATTTATTAAAAATTGTTTTAAAAAACAATGAGGACTGCCTAATGTTGCATGTTCAAATTTTGAGTGTATTCTATGTTATGACAATTTTGGGTAATGTGACGTAAGCAGTGACGTAATTTTTGTTACAGACAAAAACCGGAAGCGAATCTCCATTATTAATAGAGATAAGAGTCTTACCTGGTATATAAAGCATTCTCTATTTAATGCCAGAGAAAGATATTTAAATAAACAATCCCAACCACAAACTGAGATTTAGGAAGCTTTTGTTGGCGTATCCTATATAAGAAGAATTCATTACCTTTTCTTGAATAGTTCTTATCATTTATCTTTATAAGTTGATATCATAAAGTGATATAAAAGTGATATGATCGCGTTGAAAAACTTATGCTGCTCATTCTTATTGTTTTAATAAAATCTTCTCTTTTCAATGTCTCACGCACAGATATTAATTTATCATGAAAGTAGAAACTTATCTTTATTCTCTTAGAGAATATGATTTAATTTAATTCAATTTATTCTTTTTTCATAATGCTTTCTGATTTTTTTTCTTTTATACAACTTCTTGCAACATTTGCTGTATAAAATTCATATGCAAACATGACAATTATCATAGGATAGTAGTAGTAGTAGTAGTAGTAGTAGTAGTAGTATACATAAAAAATACCTCTTCCGAAGTCGTAATAAGGATAATAATATAATCCAACAGTGTTGACTACTGACAGGATTAATGTCTAAAAAAAACAATTATGATACCCATATAAAACTATCACCATTCATTTCGTTATTTAATTTTGGTATACTCCAAAGAATTTCCGAAGTATAGGCATAACTCGGCCAAAATTAAAACATTTTGAAAGGTTCGAACACAAAGGGAGACGGGTATGCGGTACTATTTGTAACAGACACAGGAGCCTTAATATAGAGCACATGTGTTTGTAACATCATAATACATAGTGAACTTTCTCCTAAACTTGCTAACTTACCCAGCCAAAAGAACCCAGTCTTCCCTACTATTTACTTATAGCCGTGTGTAGAATAGATTGATTCCTACCTTTCATAAAGCCATTATCGCGAAATGAAACGCAAACAGATTCCTCCAGGATTTGAGTTCGAGTCATTGAGTAATGTCCCATCTGTTCCTTTGTATTTTATCTGCTAATTACTCTGATTACATAGCTTAGATCCTTGGTTTTAGATTTCATTGCAGACACTGGTTCTTTTACGGTCAACAGTTAAAGGTAATCGGAGATTTTTTTTTTTTTACTCCCTAAAGGTGACAGGGTAATTTTATCTGAAAGACTTTTCTGGACACTTGGTGTTTGAGATAATGAGAATTTGATTGAAGTGCAATGTGTCAATAAACCCCATTTCACACGGGGAGTCCAAAGTCTGATGAACAAGACCAGGATGTAAATAGTGGGGCCGGTAATGGAAATGCTGCTGCTGGTGCTGCTGCTGTTGGCAGCAATGGGAATAGTTATTTGGGACTTTACTGAGTTTCTAATAACTGGGAAGGTCAAACAGAAATCATTTTTGTTCTCGTTATCTCTGCATTGAAGCAATATTGATGAAAAAAAGACGTTAGGGGATTGTGGAATGTTGACTTACTTTAACCATCCTGACTATTATATATGCTTTCTTACATCAGAAAGACATGGACAGGGAATAAGGGCCACAGGTCAGTTTCAATCAGCAGAAGAATAAGTTCCAAATATTGGATTGCACAAATATTACTTTCTCCCTTTCCGATAAAGGTCGCTATTCTGACGTGGAGAAAATGTATAACACTTTTAAATTCAGCATTTTTCTTTTGTTATCCAAATCGTACTTTCTCTTTTAAAGTATTTTATAGGTTTTTCCTTATTTTTTGTCTTCCTTTCATTTCTTTTTATCCTAATCTTATTTTCACCTTTAAATCATTTTTTATTATTCATTGTTTCTGTTTTTACCTTTTGTTATTCTTCCTAGTTCGTTATTTTTTCTTTTCTTTTCTTTATTTAACTTTGTTTTCTAGTTTAATAGCTTGCTGGAAGTCTGCTTTTGGGTTTTCCTTTATCTTGCAGAGGTTGTAAAAGCGTTTGTGCCAACATAGCATGGTTACGAAAAGGGAGAAATTCGCAGTCAGAAACAATGTGGACTATGCTAGATAAAAATGCTGAAACTGTAACTGAAACCTCAATAATTAGCACAAGTTTTGTATGTTTTGCTCAATCATTTGACCTGATTGCTTCATTTTTATTTTAGGTATGCTTGTCATGCAATAAAAACCCTCCTATGAACAAAATAAAATATTGAAAAAAGAAAACAATATATAGTCTGATTTTATCATTTGTGTCATCATAAGATTAACCGATAATAATAAGATAGCTACCAAAATCCAATAGGCTATTTGAAAATCTTTTTCTCAATATGTTCCTGGTATGTTATGCCGTATGTGTGGGCCTACCAAAAACACTTTGCTTCATTTTTGTTGTAAAGTTGTTCTGTGTCAGCTGCATATTCTTCAGCCCGGATTAATATTCTAATCTCATATCCTATTCATATTCTAATCGCACAATCATATACTGTCTACAGTTTTCAGGAATTCGTGTTAAAATGGGATCCTTTTATATTTATTATGAGAGAATACCAGACGCTAAAGTTGTAAGGGTTAAAAAGGATTTTATCAAGTTGCGTTGTAAATGAATAAGAAAAAAGTTGTAAGTGATTAAGTACTAACTGGCAGATTATTGTTTGTTTCAGAAAAGTATTATTTCTGCCGACAATCTTCCATGACAAGATATTTTGACAACTTGACATATGACAGTAATATGAAGCGGACATGAGACGGTTGAGTCAGTCGCATTATTTCAAAATAAGATGTTCTGTTTTTCAAAGTAAAGGTGTTTTATCTAATACGCTGAGTTGGCAAAAAGAAAACTACAAATACCTGGGCATATTAGAAGTGGTATCCAACAAGGAAACAGATGAAATCAAAAGGAAGAAACCAGAAGAACTCAGAAGAACCAGAAAACTTCTTGAAATCAAACTCTGCAGCATAAATCCAAGGGATGCACACCTGAAGTCTCCGTTTTACGATCCTTCGTAAATGGACAAGGTAGAAACTCAAACCTATGTAGCATAGAACAAGGGAAGTAATGACGTTGCCCAAAACCTTTCAGCAGAGAGATAACACAATACTCTGCTAAGAGGACTCACCTGGATGCAACATTTGGACACTAACTAACTATACAGATTATATCAGACATACAGTTTATCCTTACAGCTGCCAGTTGCTGCAATATCAGCAGAGATAACTTAAGGATAAACATGAAAACAATACAAAAAATAACGAGATGAAAATACTATATGGATAATTCAAATACCAAACTAAAGAGATTGCACATGAGATTACCTCGATATGGCTAAGAAAAGGGAACCTGAAAAGAAAAATTATCTCTATTAATGGTAGCATAGACAATGTCATAAGACCAAATTATAACAAAGCAAAAATTGATAATACACAGAGGAATAACAAGCGTAGGTTATGTGGTGACAGATGAAAGAGTTAAACACATAATGAGCGAATGCAGCAAACTGGCACAAAAGAAATGTTACATAATCATTAGATACCTAGTGATTGTGACAGTGGTGTGGAGGTCATATTGGTGCGGCTGGTGGCCTTGGGGGGGTGGCAGCGCTTGGCCTCGATCTTGCCTTGCGTTCTGGGGATGGAGCGTGGGAACGGAGTAAGCAACTCGGTCAGTTAGAGTTAGGAGTTAGAGGCGAAGCTAGCAAGATGTGAGCCTCACTGCGTGATTGTCTGGTCTGGGGGTCTACGAATGAAGTAACATCATAGTAAATCGAAGTCTTTTTGTTATTACTAGAGGCTAACAGTGGCACAGGGCTTCTGATAAGGAATGATCCTCGGCAGAGACCAGACCCGGAATCCTCAATAGAAGACCAGACGAGACATTAGAAGATAGACGAGACCAAGATGGAGGATATACCAGACCCGGCCAGAAGAATGGACGACAGAGTAAGACGTAAGAAAGTATATAACATATAGATATATAGTGCCGGTAAAGAGGTGTGCAACAGAAATTCAAATGTAAGCATGGGTGAATAGGAAAGGTGATTCACAGGGAATTGTGCACGAGACTAAAGTTTAGCTATGCCGGAAAATGATATACACACAAACCAGAATCTGTTCAAGCAAATGAAACATAATTCTCTGTGACATTGGGAAGCAAAAGGACCACCACATCCTGCCCAGAAGATCACATCCAGTATTGATAAGACGAAAAGAACTTGTGGATTTTGTCGTTGCAGTGGACCACAGTAAAATAAGAAAGAGAAAAGCTGGGAAAATATTGACCTTACTAAAGAGCTGAAAAAAGTTGTGGAACATAAGGGTGACAATGTTACAAATTGCAATTGGAGTCCTTATTATTGTCCCCAAAGACCTCGGAAAGAGACTGGGAAAACTGGAGATAAGAGGAGGAATGGAGACTATCCAGAACCTAGCACTGTTGAAATTAGTTAGAATATTTAGAATATTCCTTGAGACCAAAAATGACTTGCTGTGACTAGGAATTCAATGAAAACCCATTAGTTTAAACTCGTATCATACTGTGGTATCCTCAGGTCTTGCTAATAATAATAATAATAATAATAATAATGATAAGAAGAAGAAGAAGAAGAAGAAGAAGAAGAAGAAGAAGAAGAAGAAGAAGAAGAAGAAGAAGAAGAATATTTTCATTTGAAAAGATAATTCTAAAAACTGTTCTTACAAGATACTCTATTCATAAATAAATCTTGAAATGAGATAATAGTTGATTTTTGTTAGACTTTTAAAACTGAGATCGGTCATCAGTTTTGTTTGTATCCCAAAAACATTGCGTTAATACTCGTAAACATCGTTTAACAGTTTTTTAAAATTCAAATAATGAGATGTTTCATTTTTACATCAACTCAAATTATTATTATATTATATTTTTCTAGTTATTCTTCATGTGAATAACATTTAATATATTAAAAATTAAAACTTTTACAAATTAGAATGTTCTAATCAACGCATCTCTTCTTTATATATATATATATATATATATATATATATATATATATATATATATATATATATATATATATAATCAGTGTAGGTTCGTGTATTTTGTGCAGGTGATAAATTTAACATTTTGCAGCAGGACAGAGTGGGCTGACATTGGTTGGTAATCATTATGGGGGAAAGACAATTTTGAATTTAACACTTCGCTGCCTTGCGTTTCTACCCACTCATAGGAGATTCTTTGGGTGTCGAATTTGAATCTGGATATTTTCAGGTAATATATGTCTTTTATTGTGTTTTTATTGTATTTTAAATTCTTTTTAGTATTTTCTAAAAAATATCTTATAGTTAATTTTTATGCATTTTAATTTATTTTTATATATATTTCTAAGGAAAAATTTTTTTCACGTTCTTTTATTATGAGGTAGGTGACGTTGCCAGGAGACATAATGTCAAACGCAAAAGTAAATAAGTAAAGTTGGCGGAAAGACCTGTTGTCACTATCAGCTGGACAGGGAGTCTATCTCCTTTTCGCTAGCGTTAGACCAGGGGTATTGTTTTGCTGAGATGGAGCACATATATGTCCGATATAGAATTTGATCTCCGTCAGCATGTGTTTACTATTTAAATGTTTCTGATGCTCAAGATTTGATGTGTCCTAATTAACAAAACACACTTGTAATTAAGACGAGATAACTAACTGATTGATTTTACTGGCATCTCAATCTGTATAGAGTTATTTTATGTTTAGAGTTTAGGGAATGTTGTTAATTATTCGTTCATATTTACAGTTATTGTTTCGGTGTTTTTTTTTTAGGAGTTTTTGCACACGGTCCTATCGAATACGAATATCTTTTAAACATATCCATTTGACAGATAGATAGAACCCTAACAGGCACTACCACTCCCGGTGAGTGTGTACCTAGGATTAATGGTAATGAAGGGGTGCTCCACATATACAATATCTCCAGAACTAGAGACTCATCAGTGTGAATGTGGGCAGTTTAGTGTCATACCCAGTCAGCGTATTCTCAGTTCCATTGACATAGCAATAAGATCAATCATCTATTCGTTGTTTCTGTGAGGCAAATATAATCTAAATATGTTCACATTAATCAAATGATTTTCGATCAGGGTGGACAACCTGACCCCTTAAAAATAGTTTCTAGACAAACCTCGTATATTTCCTATATTTTGGGGTGAAAATTAGATTTTAAAAATTCTCTCTAGTATATCTTTTGTTTCTGGCTTTAAGAAATTGAATGACTGAAAAAATTAATTTTGATCAGATAATTTTCAATGACCTTGAAAAATGGGAAAACTATTAGGGACATTACTTTCTGGAAATAACTTGTATTGTAACAAGGATATGCATTCTTGATAGTGTGCCCCCATTTAATCTACCTTTACTACTAAACACTTTCAGGACTCCCTGTTACATTATGCGACAAAACTGCAAATAGTTGTTGGGTACAACGATATGGATTTAATTTGGAAAGCAAAGTAATAACAACGGGGTCTCTTCTTCAATCAAAGAATGATTACGTGTGTTTTGCTTAAGATAACCGTATGTACTAAAGATTACATATTATAAATTATTGAAATAGACACTTAATCACTGCATCTGCACAGGAACAGGAAATTATCAAAGGGTTTAATCGCAGTCAAGACACAGGTTATCAGTAACTTTGTTTATTGTGAAATATTATATGCAGTTTATTTTTATTCTACGCCTGGTAAGAAATATAGAATTAGCCAACTTAGTGGATGTCAATCTTAACAGTAAATAAACTAATTACAGATATGACAGTAGAGACTTCAATAGAGACTTTTAGAAGATACAGGGAGTTTTACCTCCCTATGAAAGACAATTTGAAAACCTTTATAATGACCGGCCTGAATTATTAAACCTGCTCAGCTGCAGGTTGTAATTAACTTTTTCTACCACTGGAGTTAACTATGCTAGTTAAGATAGAGCTGTTGCTGGATTGTGTAGAACTTACATATCACCTTTCATACAGGCTTTCACTTGCGTTTGATGAAATATGAAAGTCATCGTAGATATCGATGGGCAACCCTGATCTTGATAAATGATGACAGTTACACACATATTCCCATATACACACAGAGACAAACTTATTGGCAGGTTGTTTGTATGTTCACCTTGTTCGGGGTTGATTAATTGATGAAAATTCCTGATTGCCTTGTTGGAACTCCATCTTGTTGACAAATAACTCAATTATCTCTCTCAATTCATTAATTTTATATTATTATGTACTGTCGGGAATGTGACAAAATCGACAAACTAAATAAAGTACAAGAATGACCAAGATAGATCAAATATGTTCTCTAAAAAGGAAATGTGAACATATAGCTCACTTTCTTTGTTCTTCTTTCGTCCTTTACCCAGAAGCAATGCTGCCGAGAAAATTACTGGATGTTGATTATTTTTTACTTATTTATTTTTTCTTCAATCAGTTGTTCTAGATTTAAAGTTACTCATAATTGTCTGTTTCCTGAATCTCATTAGACGGTCGGATCATAGTTTCTCGTTCCTTATTTTCGCATCACTCGGTTTCTAAACACAAGAAAAACCGTTCATACGTAAACGAGATAATTTGCGACAAAGCTTTTTATTAGGACTTATTTTTGAATAATGACAAACAAACAAGCAAACAAAAAAGAAAACAAAAAAAATGAACAAATATTTCCTAAAATCTCCTACCATTAAATATGTTTTCTGAACAACCTGGTTTAAGACACTAACAAAAACATGTACAAAATGAACGCATTTATGAATGAGAGATCAAAAAGTATCGAGACTGAAGCTTTAAATTTTTAATTGGATTTAGTCAAACGGCATGTCAAACTATTTAGGGTCATTCTATGCCTAGACATTAGGAAATCCTGTTCATTGTACATTTACTCAAATATGGGGCACTAACAGGTACAACCATTCCGGGGCAGAGTTGACATGGAAGTGGCACTGGGGGGATTACTCTACATTCCCCATATCTCCAGAGGTCTAGCCTCACCATCAGATGCAGTTTATTATCATAGCCATGGCACTCCCTTTGTCTGTGTCAGATCGCTCATAGTACTATGTAACCCAGTAATACCTGTTTCATCGGCGACTAAACCGATAACCCCAAAGATTTTGTCTGGTGAGGAGGGTGGCTGGACACCCCGCAGAACGAAAAATAAGACCAGTAAAGGGCGAAGGAAGCTCTTTGGTCAACGGCCATCAAGAATACTATTTATAAAGTCTAAACCCATCCTTATCACAGCAGGGCCATGTAAAGCTGGTATTGTCAGAGCCATGCCATCGGGAACATGTTCCTGGTAGGGACACCCAAGGCGGACAGATATGGCACTCAGTGGCAATAGGGTCACAACTCGGCCAAAGGGACTCTGGCGAAAATCCAAATGGGGTATCCATAATATATATATATATATATATATATATATATATATATATATATATATATATATATAATCTACGGGCACAGCTTTGTCAAACTATACGAGTACTGCACCTATTGAAGGAACTCTCTCTCGTAGAGACTAATTTAGAGTCCAAATATACTGCTCCAATAAAAGCTTCACCCGGGGCGGACCAATCTTACCCTCTCTAGCTACGCTACTACAGTTAACATATTTGTTAATTGATGTGGGGTATTACAGACGAAAATAAATATATAAATATTAATTGCACTTTATCATAGTAGAGATTAGATATTAGCAGCAGCGACTAGATCAGCGAAGTTTCCTTTTTAATGATTCTCTTGGGCTCCTGCCTCGAGTCAATGATGAAAAACACACAAATACACGTGGTACTTCTTTATTATGATAGAAATAATGAACGTAATGTTGACAAAGTTAATTGAATGGTTACTGTCTTCCTTTTGATTATTGATTCGTTCGACAAGATGAGGTGAGAATTATAGCAATGATAAAACAGATCTACTTTATTTGATAATAAGGATTGTCGTGATAATATTATTGACGATTATTCTTAGTCATTCTAAATAACACACATCAGTGTATTTTGAATACTCAATGTCACCTTAATCAAAGGCAGCTGGTCTCTATAGAGTTACGAAATGATAAATGAAAAGTAAAGATGCCGCAAAAGTTAAATACAAAAAAAGGGACAAAGAAAGCAAAAATGCAAACTAAGACAGAGTAAGACATCTTGTTGTTCGGGTGTTGGTTTGTTAGATGGTAAGCGAAGTGTTCTAAGCCCAGATGACAGAAATTAGGTGGCGGAAAACTTTCACAGTTCAAATGTTTCAGAAAACCCCGCTGGAATGGAACGAATATCTGGTGTGTAGAATATTCAGAAAGAAATGATGCTGCTTACTAGAGAGAGCAAAAAATATACATATTGGAAACGCTTGAATTATTGAAGCCAATGAATGGACGTCACGCTGACGTCTTTCATGGAAGTAGTTATAGAAAAGGTACAAATTGGTTATATCGGGATGATGTAAAGGGTTTGAAGTAGTGAGAAGCGATTCTCATCCACAACGCGACTCAATATAATCTAAAGTAGAAAATGATATGTAAATAGTTTTAGGTTCTATGGTGAATATGGTTTTTGTATACGTGTTGCCTAAGTATGGGTCAAAGTGGGGTGTTGCATGTCATAGATTGCGCAGCCACCATGATTCCGACCGTAAAAATCACAGATCCCTACCCACGGCCAACAAGTGGTCTCATTGGGGGTGACTTACCCCTATGCAGAAATAGTCAGCATATTCTACAGCCCCAGCTAAGAGTGCTAGCTATAAGTAAAGTTTAACGCAATAGACAAACGAATAAAGTGGTGGCATCACGGGTCGCCACCCACAGCCAACAGGTTGCCCCATTGGGGCGATGTGAGGATGAGGTTGAGGATGAGAGACGTTCATACCTTTCGCGAGGGTATAAATCCGAAAGTGAACGTAATAGCGGGACCGGAGTTTGAACTTGGACGAAAGAATCGGATAATAGATCATCTATAGAATTGCTCTACCATTTATGGAGCACCTTTTACAATTGATGTAAAATCGATATCCTATTTCAAATCAGAACTAAATTGAATGATCAGATCTAAATTGAAGACCTAGGTGTTTCTCAAAGTAGTTGTTGTCTTTCAATCGAGTTCTGTTCCTTTCAATAAGGGAGATAAAAAAAGAGATCCGATAGCGATAGAAATATAACAACGTAGTTTTAGTGGTGTTGAAGGACAAAATCTATTTTTCATTTTTATGATATTGATAATAATAATCATGATGTCGACAGTTTTTATTATCAAAATGAATCTGGCTTTTAATGCCATTATCTAATTTTGATTACGAAGACGGAAATGACCACTCAGATAATAAGGATAAATATAATGATACACGGAAGGATTGATGATGAAAGCGGATATATTAGTCGCTATGGGTTTGTTAGTGTTACTGTTTTGACTACCAATTGTTAACAAAACAAAATCGAACAAACATGATTAGGCAACTTACTAGCTGGTTGCATGATACCTGATTTTTATTTTGCCAAGAGGGTCAGGTTTTTCTAGATTGATCAAACTAATTGGTGAATAATGAGAGATGTCTATATTGCTTTATTACGCATATAAAGGTGAGAAATGTGGAAGAAATTTAAAAAGTTTCTCACGCATGGCCACTTCGAGGGGGTAGTGGTCACCAAATAATTCTATTGATGAGTTCGATTCGCAATGGGGGCCATGTATCTATGGTGTTGGACTGAGCTAATTTTAGTTAATGATTAGGCATATCGTCTAGTCACGTGTAAAACACCGTTTCTCTCCAGATCAATAAAGTGAAGCAACGAGGCACCTTTTCATCACATGAGTGGGTGATCACTTAGTAACAGCAAGTTCTGTACACAACATGAGACCTACATACGAAATTAAGCAATGTTTAGTAAATAGCAAGTAAATATTTTGCGTATTAGTTTGTGTGGCTATTCAGCTGCCTATCAG
Organism: Doryteuthis pealeii; assembly: GCA_023376005.1. Taxonomy (NCBI): domain Eukaryota; kingdom Metazoa; phylum Mollusca; class Cephalopoda; order Myopsida; family Loliginidae; genus Doryteuthis; species Doryteuthis pealeii. Next base: position 121,323,822 of record CM042140.1, read on the forward strand.
TCACGAAATCTAAACTAGTAATGTGCATTCAAGCACAAACAAAGGAATAATAAAAAGTACATAGACACAAAAATAGTTAGGGTTCATTTATTTGTTTTACAGCATATCAACACTTAATGTGTTGTCTAATATTGAAATCTAATTTATTTGTAAACGTTTGTTTAACTTTATATTTCCAATGTTCATCACATTTACCCCAGTTACACCTTTTCTATAACCAATAGTTTAATATTTTAAGTTATTATATGGTTTCAAGAAACTAAGAAATAATTTTATTAAATTACACTGTGTTTAATTTAAGTTTCCTATTTCATTATTACCATAAATAGAGTTTCAAGTAACCAATGCTATTGTTTAGTTAACAAATATAGGTTCAAGTGGCTATTCTGTATACAGACAATTTCCATACAATTAAATTATTTCAATTATTCATATCTAACATTATTAATTCTATTTAATAATAATCATTGGTTTGTATACAGTTATATGGTTTAACGTATTCCTATTCAATAATAACAATTCGCAAACTGATTTATTTGCCCCATAGATGGGACCTTAATAGTAGCAACTATATTTATGTCCTTGTACCTGACTAACCACATTTTAGTACATGACTAAAAAACACTCCGGTCAGAATAAACATGAGGGTAATAGCAATGAAAAGGTTCTCCACACTTACCAGAGCTCCAGAACCACCAGATTCAGGATAATTTCCTACAAAGAACACTCTTTTTAGGATGTTCTGCAAAGGATTCAGTCGACGTATATCCGACAGGACTTTAGACACAAAGAAAAACATATATTTGCATACATAGATGAATATGTGGGAGATTATGTGCTTAATTAAAGTCATATTTAATTTTGTTAATTAATTAATTATAACTAAAAGAATTAGGCGTGCATATCGGTTTTAAAAATGTAAAGCGTAAACAATTCGAGAAAAAGTCATCTCTGTATGTACATTTCAGCCCATTAGGCCTCATCAGCAGAGCTATAGACAGGGCAGTGCTTTGTGCGTGATTCGAACCCTACCTGTCAGGCGGGCATTCTAACCTCTACACTACACTACGCACTGCCCTGTCTATAGCTCTGCTGATGAGGCCTAATGGGCTGAAATGTACATACAGAGATTACTTTTTCTCGAATTGTTTACGCTTTACATTTTTAAAACCGATATGCACGCTTAATTCATTTAGTTATAATTAATTAATAAACAAAATTAGGTATGACTTTAATTAAGCACATAATCTCCCACAAATTGTCGGCCTTCGCCATTTTCAACACATTGTTTGACTACTTCATAGATGAATATATATTTCCTGTTGTATATTTATATCATTTGGGGAGTAAAACTCGATTAATCCCTTTTATATGCACATATAAATAAGGATTTTAGTCGTGTAGTAAACTTAGCTTAGTTTGGCACAAGGACGACAATAAAATGTAATTCAATGAAAATCAAACCCACTAACAATAGTTGCATTTTTCTTTATTTAAATTCGTGTAATTTCAATTCAGTCGTTCTTAGACTGTACAAATAAGAATTGAAATAAAAAGGAATGTTTGAAAGCAGCGACGTTTTTTTTTTTTAAAGAAGTATTCTTCTTTTGGTATCAACACGCATCGATGTATTACCATTTCTATGTACAGATATATTAATATGGAACATTATCAAAGTGCAATTAATAAAACTACGATATTTTCTAAAGTATGTAATTCACTCAGTTACGGTAGGATTTTTGTCATCTCGATTAAAATGGGACTTTTTTGTTTTAATAGGGATTTGATTGACTTGAAATTATTTCAACAAGTTTTTCCTACAATTTTTTTTTTCATGAGTAATTAGATTTATAAATGCATAAGTATTGAGAATCTTATTGAAATTAGAGTTTTGTTTAAATCTAATTAAAAAATGTTGATGTTTTTCACCTAAAACCTTTCTCATACAAATAAATACATCTTATTATTTCGTACTGTCGTTTAGAAATATATTTAAAAAGACGAAAATCGATTTGTTGAAATTAACAAATTTCCAATTAGAAATATATCAGGTCCAATATAATAAACTCAAATAAATCATATATCACAGTGAAGAAATTGATGGATGTTTTGTAGATGACAGGAGTTAGTTTTTCTAAAACAAGTTTTAATAGATACATCCCCAGTATCCTATATTTATAGATAGTTAGTTTTATTTTAATAGATGTTCAAAGTTAGAACTTAGTTTCGATTTCAAATTGTTTTATTCTTTTACTCCTTTAATAAATTAGATGATTTCATGATTTATGGTTCAAACTCTCAGACATTTAATTTTTAACTTCCACCTCCTCAAGCAATATCTTTCAAAAATTTATTTTTACATCGCCCGTGGTGCGTTTCTTTATTTTGCTAGTATATATAAAGTAAAGTCTTCGGGACGGCCTAATATCGGTATCAGCCAGACAGCCAGGGAATCTATGCCTTTTTTTTACTAGCGCTAGACCAAGGACATTATTTTAGCATCTGGGGTGGAGCGACACACCTACCATCAGATCCCCACTTTACCTCACAGTTACCTGTGCTACTCATACGCTGAGTTGACGAAGAACCTTGTGATTCCTAGCCGAACACTCTACAGACTGAGCTAAGTGCGTGTGGCTCTATCAGTTGTGGAGGTGGCAGACAATATGGTTATCACGCATGATCGGACACATACGCCTACATTCGGAGCTTTATGTAATCTAAAATTATTGCTCTTACGTGTTTCACTTAATTTGGATAATCAATCTCATACTTTGAAAAGAAAGTCGACAGGTAAATTTAGAATGTTTATATTCATCCATCAATAATGTATTGGTCTATAAAGAAAAATATGTATACATCAGAGTGGATCACTGTGTCCATAACCAGAGACAGTTGTTAGCTGAAATTTGAGACGAATTTTTCGTTGTATAATGCATGATTAATCGAGAAGCATTGGTTTAAGTGCATTGAAAAGGAAAATGATTGTGTTGACATATAAATATTGTGCTGAATAAATGTTGTCATGTTGTTATTATTAGGTCATATTGATATAGTAACTCTCACACACACACTCACGCAAATCTGTCTCTCTCTCTCCCCTTCTGTCTCTGTCCCTCTAAATATATATGTATATATGAATATATCAAAGATAATAGGAATATGTTTATTGGGAGTCAAAAAAAAAGAGGAAAGTGTTCAATGATCAATCGACAAAACAGTACAAAAAAGATAAATAAAAATACTCGCTAAAATACTTCACGTTAATCCCTGTAACTCGAGTTTTATGTGGCTATACAATCAGCCGGAGTATTTTTGTTGTCTACTGATTATGTAACCACATGAATCTCAAGTTACAGTGATCAGATTGCAATATACTGATTGTTTATATATATATATATATATATATATATATATATATATATATATATATATATATATATATATATGTGTGTGTGTGTGTGTGTGTGTGTGTGAAAATAAAATGGAAATTAATCCGACAGTGTGAATATGATATAATGAAAAAACAAAGGATGTTTACAAATGCATGGGCTCATCAGGAGAGAATGTGCAAACCGTTTCGGGGCCATTATATCATATTCATATATATATATATATATATATATATATATATATATAAGATTTTTGGATGTTTGTTATTTATAGAAGCATTGTTGAATAAATTATTATTTATATTTTTGCTTGAAGGCAATTATAATGCATGTATCGCATAAAATTCGATAATTATAGAAAATAATCTTGACAAGTTAATCCCGGCAAAGGATGGCTCGCTATGCAGAACACCGTACAGACTGTTTCAACTTAAGTCTCTTCAGCGATGTATACTAACGACTCCCCTCCGACAGGAATCGAAACCGGGACTTCACAGGCATAGTCAGAGACCATATCCGTTCGGCCGCCGGTACATAGCGAACAATCCCTGCGAAATTAACCTTGTCAAATGATACTACACGCCTCTACCATAGTAGGCAAGTGGACGTTTATTGAGTAGTAAACAAACTCGGCTCTAAGCTCTCTTTCTCTCTCTCTCTCTCTCTCTCTCTCTCTATATATATATATATATATATATATATATATATAATTTAATATACCAAACTTGTTGGTAAATCCTCGCGGTGAGAAAAAAAAACAGCAAATAGTTTGATTGTAAAAATATACTACCTAACATCAACCGGGAAGAAAAACATTTTGTAAAAAAGAAAAGACCAAGATAATCGTACCAACAAAAGATAATCTATTAGTACAATATTTTGGCCAAAAGAAAAAAAATTTTATATATATATATATATATATATATATATATATATATATATATATATATATTCATACAAACCCGCCAGGAGACTAAAGCTAATAAGTAAAAAGTGCTCAATACCTAAGTAGAGCAAATAATAAAGATACATTTAATTTGTTAGACGAACCTACTAAAAGTTTCGCTTAATGCTCTTCAGGGCTAAGATCTGTCTGATCTTAGCCCTGAAGAGCATTAAGCGAAACTTTTAGTAGGTTCGTCTGACTCATTAGATTTATCTTTACATATATATATATATATATATATATATATATATATATTGAAAATATTTCTTCTTCATGATCTTCAGGTGTAAAAGTTCAAGTCTTCTTGTTGTTTATCGTATATCGGGGTCCTGATTATAGAGAAATTGTCCCATATTTTTACCGAAGAGTTTTCCACCCTGTAACTTGGGGGATTATTGGTTGTAGTGTTTGTTTGGTTAGAGTTTTATTCGTTTGGAAGGGATTATTGCTGAGCTATTCTTGTGGTTGTTGGTTTATTTAGGAAATTTTATTGTAAGTATGTGTGTTAAGATTAGTACGTTACTAATTAACGATATTTTGTATATTGCTGAATATTTTAGACTTTTTTTATAATTATTTTTATAGAGAATTTTAATATTAACAGTAAGAATCTTTCGTATATCGGTGGATGTGAATTTGTCAGTGCTAGTGATATGTTTAAATGACAACAAAAACTACAAAAAGCCCTTAATATATATATATATATATATATATATATATATATATATATATATATATATGGTGGACTCTCCTATCGAGAACGATAGATGAGGGTCAGCAGTGAGTGATTTGATTCCTCCCGTGTTGTGCATGCTGTCCAGAAGACATTTTATGTTTCTTCGAGTGTGACAGCAGCCCAGCCCTGCTGCGAGCCATATATATATATATATATATATATATATATATATATATATATATATACACACGTTTTTACAGTTTTATATATATATAATCACATACAGTAAAATGGATGAATAAAGCAAGAAGAATACACATAAAGATAGATACACTCACACGGACACATATGTACAAACTGATGCGCCCATAATTAGATACATAGATGGATAAATTCACACAGATGGTTACGGGTATCCCCTGAAATAAATATATAAAAGACGCAGATCTAGGAAATCCAGAAGTCCGTCATCGTTCTACTGCTATCGCAAGATTCACATTTTAATATAAATAGATAAATTTATAGATGTAAAAGAAAATAATCGCATCTAATTTTAGATAAACATTTGATTTTAAAATGTATCAGTTTTCTTTGTCTTCATTTTATCAGATTTATTTATTTATTTCCTGTTGATTTTCTTTAAAAAGCAATTTCAGTAGTTATCAATCATTTGTAGGTATTTTGCGGATTCGTCCTTGTTGAAGTGAGTTAGCGTACTGTTGGTTTGAGCAACAAGCTAAGCACAACTGAACCAGTGCCAAGACAACTGGTACTTATGGGAATCTAGAATAGTCCACTCATGCATTTGGGTAATTCCATTTCTAGAGACCTGATTGGCTGCTTGGTTTCTATGATGTTATGAGGCTTCATAAATAACCTGCCATTTTGCAGTAGTATTGCTGCTAAACAGATTCGTATTAAGTTACGACTGATTGCCACCTTGTCTTATCAATTCGACGGTAATTGGAACTAGTATGATTATTCTACATCTACCCTTCCACCCTCTGCCATTGCGCGAGCGTATTGGCCTTTGAGGGGAAGTTAATTCATTTCGGCCAGACCGATTACAGGGGAGCAATCTTGACAATGCACGCGGTATTTTCGTCGGCATTGGTTTAGGGGGCGGAGTGGCGTTATTCTACAGTCCTAGGGTCGGATACTGATCTCAAATCTAAGCAAGTAATTCTCATATTATTTCTACTTTAGATAGGTACATAATTAATTGATTGATTAATTTTAATGACAGGTAAACCCGTCTAGAATTATTTTATGTCCATTTGATTATGTATAGAAACGGTTGTGTGGCATGGAAAGCTGCGAATACAACAAAGAATAATCTGAAGATGCTGCATCTTGATCTATCAGTCGCACTATGTGACGTAAAACCATTGTAAGATATTGCTGGTGCACTGTAGTTTAGTGGTAATGATGCTTTATCCCCGAAACCATTCTTTATTTGGATTCATCATCTGATGGAGACTTTTTAGCTGCACCCTTTTCTTTTCTTTATGCAACATATGTATACATTATATAAATATATTGTAGTATGAGTCAAGAAAAAAATACCCACAAAAAAGCAATTACACGAAGGTTTGCTAGTGCCATTATAATTAAATTCTTATTCTCCACTTTTAGCAAAACATTTTTCCTTTTAAACGAGATTAAAGAATTGCCGATTCTTTTTCATCTTTGACGGTGAGAATATAATCAGAATCAAATTAACTTGTTATGAAACAATTATATATTCATTTTTTCGGCTGTAATGTTTTTGGTTATTTTTCTCTTCTCTTGCGTTTTCATCACCACCTTGACACAATATTTTTGTCTTTAGATTTCTTTCTGCTGGTTGTTTACTATATTTACACGTCATATTTTTGTCTATTTTAATTTTTTCTCAACTTTTCCCCTTATTTCTGTCTATTGCTCTTCTACAACAGTGTTATCTCAACTAGTTTCTTGTTTTGTCTAGTTACTTTGCCCCCTCTCTCTCTCTCCCCCCTCTCTCTCTCTCTCTCTCTCTCTCTCTCTCTCTCTCTATCTCTCACTCACTCTAACTCACTCTCTCTCTCTCACGCACTCTATCTCTCTCTCCATCTCTCTCTCATTCTCTCTCGTATTTGCTGCTTTTTTATTCTGGTCTTCCTAATATTAAAACGTTTAAAATAAGACAAAGATTTTTACGTCCCATTCTATTTTAGTCTTAATAACCAGACGGTTATAGTTTGTATTCATCAACCCACTTACTTTTCATTGTTCGCTTCTTTTTTTATTTTATATCCTCCATCTTGAAAATATCATTCAGAAAAACAGAGACGATTTATCAAAACACTTGTTCATCTTTTTCACAGTATTTCCATTTTTGTCTTCCATTTTTCCCCTCTTTTTACAAATGAGTGAACATATTCTTTTCCTTGCTATATCGATCACACCGGTAGTCTGAAATAAATTCCGTTTTGATAAAGATATATATTTTTGGCAAAGGAGTTAGTTTGTCATTAGGAATGTTTCTCTTTTCTTTTTACAAAAAAAACAAACAAAACAAAAAAAAACATTGGAGGGATGTTTTATAAAAATTTGTTCAGGTAACAAAGCGATTCCATCATGATATTAAATGATAAAGGAACGGATACAATATTCGGAAGTTTTAGATTCCATTTTAAAACGCTACTTACCGCAAAATGACTTTCAAAATAATACGAAACATGTATATATATTTGAAAAAAAACTGAGAATGTGTGATTGTTCAAATTCGTATAATGCCTCTAGAGTATTTATGATCATTACTCTATAGAAAATCATATTGTTATTCATATAAAAAAACTATTTGAAGCATTAGACATCAATGAATGTTGTTTTTGATATTATCAGTATGTAATTTGGCTTCTAAAACCTTTTCTTTATATTGCACTGTTTCCTCGTATTCCTGTTACATTACTATAAGTATCCATGTTTTTTTGTTGTTTTTTTTATTCACGAACAGCTTAACCAGTGTTAGAATTAAAATAATGTCCTCGAGAGTATTAAATTTTCCTACTGTTAACATTTGTTTAATTAATGTAAAGGATCAAACAATAAGTTTTAATCGACTGAAACCATTAATTATTTTCTCATCAAAATTAAGAGCTTCAAACATGTATATTAATGTAATTTAGATAACTAAAACAGTTAAGAAGACACTAATTTAAGGATACCTTCGGATGCAAAAGAACCAGCCATTCAGTCGATGACAAGTCCTTGCTTATCTGAATCTTTATCTGGCAGTATATTTTTCATATATGAGCTTTGTTTTAAAAGTATTGAGAGTGAAGATGTATTTATCAAGATTTAGTTTTCAATCAACAGGTTTTATGAAAAACGGGGTTTTCCAATCGCATAATCCACCATACAAACAAAACCTAGCTCATTGCAAAAAACTTACTAGAATAGGTGTGTTAAATCTTCCGGAAAACATTTTGAAGAAAATAAACGTTTCATTAATTATACGCATGTCTTAGTGAATGCATCTTCTGAGAAACAAAAAAAAAAGTAATATACATACATACACATGCACATAGTCATACACACGCACACACACACACATATATATATATATATGTATATATTCAACTTTTTCCTTATTCGCCTAACCGATTTCCATACCAAGACTAGGGGACCCATTCTTCCCTATTTTATCCATGAAAAAGAAGAGATGGTCCATGCCCTAATAGAATACTATAAGAACAGTAATGCTACTATGGAATTCCATAATAAAAGAATCGTAATGGTACTATTTAACCCACAGCTGGGCGATAAGGGGGTATTTGTCCGAAGGTGAACGTAATAGCGTGACTAGAGTTCAAACTCGTTTACTACGAAATCGCAGTTCAGCACGTTAGCCAATACGCTAAGAGGACACCTCGAACTCAAATTGAAGAGCGAATTATATATATATATATATATATATATATATATATATATATATATATATATATATATGCGTGTGTGTGTGTGTGTGTGTGTGTGTGTGTGGGCGTAGTACTACTCATAAGTATTTGAAAAAAAAGACAATGTGTGTTTGTTCAAATTCATATGACCATTACCCTCTAGAGTATTTAGGATCATTACTCTATAGAAAGTCATATTGTTATTCATATAAAGAGATACTTGGAACATTAAACGTCAATGAATGTGGCTTTCGATATTATCAGCATGTAGTTGGCCTCTAATGTATTTTTTTTACATTTCACTGTTTCCTCGTATTCTTATTACATTACCATAAGTATTCAGAAAAATGCTTTTTTTTCTGATTGGGTTCACGGACAGCTTAACCTGTGTTAGAATTTTTACAATATTCCATATGTGCTTGAGAGTAATAATTTTCATGCTGTTGACATTAGTGTAATTAATGTAAGAAATGTAAATGATAAGTTTTGATTGACTAAAATTTTCATTTATTCACGTATATCAAAAACCAAAGCTTCAAGGAAGACATTAATTACTCTTATAGGTGATGAACTTTTTAAATTTCAATATTTATGGTGGTGGTGGTGGTGGTTTTGGTAGTAATGGTAGTATCCGTTCGTCTGCACATGGGTCTAGGTCAGAGCAATCTTGTTTAAAAGATCGGCACTTGCTCATGCCAAAAAAAATCCTTTTTGCACACCGCCAATGTTGTCAAAGGTAAGACAAAAATCTTATGCAACTTAATAACTCTCCAATTTCAGTAGTTGATTGGTTGATTTGCTTTAACGGCATGTCATCCCGTCTGTTGTTATTTCATGCATAAACATTAGGGAATCGCGTTCCTTGTACCGTTATATTTATACTTTTGTGTAGATGTGTCTTAAGATGTTTTTGCATGCGGTCCTATCACATACAATTTATTTTTAAATAGATCTATTTAACCCATAGGACCCTAACAATTACTACCATTCCGGATAACTGGATCTGGGATTAATGATAATGAAGGGTTTCTCAGCACTCTCCAGAACAAGAGCTTCACCGTCAGATGCAGTTTAGTGTCATAACAAAAAACAGCTCTCCTTTTTTACAGGGCATACAGTTAGCATCCTTTTTTACAGGGCATACAGTTAGCATCCTTTTTTACAGGGCATACAGTTAGCATCCTTTTTTACAGGGCATACAGTAAGCCTCGCTGCCTGGGTGTTAGCTCCATAAGAGTACTCCAGCTTTTTTAATTTAGAGTTGTCTTTCTATTACACTGTTTTTCAAGCCAGAGAGCCCAATCACCTATACTATTTTACTCACAGCAGTGACCGGGTAAGGGAAGGGAAAAGAAAGATTCATCTCTTTTCTCAGTTAATTAGGGTGGAATATATCTACGATCTATAGTGAACCTAACTCCAATAACCATTACGCTACACACTCTTTCCATTTCAACCATTAAACAGCGAAGAACTTTTAAACTTCCATTAACTCTTATCAAGATCAATAAAGTTATACGATGAAAAACAATCGTACCTATAGGTAATAAGTGAGTCACTATAATGGTATAATATTATAGAATACAGCAACTTAAGATCCAATTTGAAACTTAACAGGAATAGGCTTTGAGATTTCCTTCTCCTAGACCGGTTACCGTGCCAAGTGAGCGCAGTCTGCTTTTCTATTTCAATATTGCTGGGGGAGAATAGATGGAGTCAAGTCTTTCCAAAGAGCACTGATACGAAATGAAATACAAACAGCCTCATTCAGGATTTGATCTTGGATCACCGAGCCCATATACTACGACGATAACCGTTACGTGAGACTATAATATTTATATATCAACATGTTTTCTTATGTACGTATCTATGTTATAATGAACTGATCTTTTTATGCAGGTTAATATAACATGGCAGAAGTGGCACATTGTAACGGGGTTTATGTTTACACTATAGCGTTCAAATCCAATCTGAACTTAAAAGAAGTAGTATGGGATCTTTGTTCACGCTCTCTCTAATCTTTATAATTTCTAAAGAGTGATAACTTTTAAATGACCATTAAAAATTACCTCTCTTTCTTCATTTTCTTATTTTTAATTGAATATAAATTCTGTAAATCAGAGTGAAAATTGGCCTGACCAAGAAAGGAATCTTCTAAAACCTTGATACGTATATGCTATATTGTATATTTATCCCTCTGTTCAGCTCACGTTTTTTTATAACGTTTCTCACGTTCCATTAACTCTTAATAAATCAATAAGAATTTTAGAAATCCATTTCTTGTTCAGACCCTGAACTTTTCAGTAACCTAACTTACAGTAAAATGAAAATGTTTTTTTTTAAACATGAGACTAGCATTTTCTTTTTCATATACAGATTTACAAATAATTGTTGTGTTTTCCTTTACTCTGCTTTCTACTACGAAAATCAATGAGCAATTGCATTTGGTATGTATCAAAGATAGAATTCTCCCAAGAAACAGACTTGGAGAAGTGTGACTATACAAGTTTTACAATTGTTAGTTGTCGAGTACACCATAAGCGTAGTTAGTGTCTGATGATGAATCATGTCAAAATGACAGTGAATCCTCCAAGGGATGAATATTGTTCTGTACATAGCTGAACATTATTGATGCCAAAAATGATAAAAACAATACGAAACATCAAGTCGAGACGTAGCCAGAAGCAAATATTTTCGATTACTAGGTTGAGCAGAATTATCATTTTCCAAGTTATTTCCAGTGCTGTTGGATGGACATTACATTATAGAAAGGTGCGTCTGCTATGGATGTTGCCTTGCAGCAATTACTACGCCCTTTGTATCGTTTTCCGGACCTCATCATCCACTCCATTTCTCTTCTAGTGCCAACCCAATTTCCTCTGCATTATGGAGGCGAAACACAGTTTGCTATGATTGTTAGTCAAGAAGAAATAGCGGAACAGAAACAGTAATCGAAGAACCTGAAAAAGATGACAACAATTCTTTAGCTAATCCCAGTAATCGAGAAATTCAAATCATAGAATGAATAGCAATGGAATGTGGGGTGGTACGTTTGGGTTGGAAGGGAAGAAATATCTATGAGGGTCATTGATGGCGAAGGGGCATTCTGAGTGGACATTTTTATTTTTATTTTTTTCCTGGTTTAGATTACATTAATTTTCTCTTTACAATTTCGGTTACTGAATGTCACGTAAAATGTCCAGCAAGTAATTCTCAATTCTACCTTTTCAAAACGTACCGTGATCCTAATTTCCTACAAAGAAAACGAACTCCAGCAAATAGAATAATATATTCTCATACAGAAATAGAGAGAAAAAGATTGGGTTTCGCATATACAGGATGTTTCAGAAAGATTGATTCATTATCTAATATCTTTACCGATTATCATTCAAATGATCTCAAATTATAACAGCATATGTAAAAAAATCATAATTATATGTTTAATTTTTATAGTTTTATTCTTCTTAGGTATAGAAATGCCATTCACTGGAAAAGAAAAACTTAAACACGGTGAGTTCTTTTTACACATACTGCTGTAATTTGAGTTCATTTGAACAAGCATTGGTCAAGTCATTAGATTTGGAAATATCAATTTTTCTAAAACATCATGTACATATCAAATGATATCAATATTTTCTGGAACACCCTGTACATCTCAAATGATATCAATATTTTCTGGAACACCCTGTACATATCAAATGATATCAATTTTAAAAAAGTACCCTATACTTTAAAATACTGAAATATAATTGCTATATTTGGCTTAAGATGGTCCAAAGCAGCATCTAGTTTTGAATAATTTTGAAATAGTCTTATGAAGACAGACATATGTATCTATTCACATACAATGTAAACATATCAATTTTATCATCCATAAATAAGTACACTGCTATCAATAGAAAAAAGTTAATTTTCTTCAAAGTTAAAATTAACAGTATTTCATTATTTTTCGTGAAACATTATAAAATCAAAAAGATAGTATCAGGTGTAAGTCAATTTGCGTAAATTCTTTCACAGAATGAAATGGCGGCTTGTTGTAAATATCTGTTAGCACTATAACTCTAAATTTTGTAGAAATAAAATAATCTTAAATCCAATTTGTAACTTGCCATATCACTGGCCATTATGCATGGCTTTATGTTTACTATTCTATCAACGAAACGAATAATCGCTGAATAAGGAATTTTTATCGTTAATACTTATTCTGGAACTAAACAAAACAAATAATTGATGTATTTTATTCAACTGGATCGCTTCGTTTTAGTATTCATATTTATAGAAATAAATTCGTCATTAGAAGAAATCTAAAAGGAAATATATGAATCACGATTAATTGGAAGAAGAAGAAGAAGTGGTGAAGGGGGAGGAGGAGAGGTTAATGTTATTTTCTCCTCGTTAACTATTTGTAATCTATTTATATCATTTGCAATTCCTCAAAGCAAGCCGAGTGTTGACAGAACGTTTTTTTTTCTTTTTCTTTACTACAAGTGATGCCTTAAGTTTATTGCTTGAAAATTTAACATTTATACATAAGTAAAATCCAAAGAAATTCTAGAATTGACTCATTCAAATTGACTCATTTCAGAAGGATTTTTGTTACATCAGATTCACTTTCTCTAACGGATTTTTTCTAAGGTCTAAGTCAGAAAAATCACAGGTGAAAATGGCGAAGTCGGTAACACAGGCGACTATTAAACTCTTTGGTGATATCAAATCTTTTTAAAAATTTAATTTGATGAATGAAATCTATTCATTGGCTTATTTTTTACGAGGCACAAAATGTGTCCTTTTATTGGCCTCAGAGCCACGTGACTATTCATACATCCATGCACCTGAATCGATTTACGCTCACGCGTCACATTTTTTGTGTTCCGATGGACGCAAGTTCGATCAAGGCAGGTCAGACACCGCAGGGTTTTTTACGCTGCTATGCGGGTACAGCAGTGTTATTCTCGCTACACTTTCAGAATAACTTAATTTCTGGGATAAATTCAAATAATTTATGTATGAACAAGCACGATATCTATTTATTGTCTTATTAAGGAACCATAATGATATTAATCTATCTTAACTTATTTACTAATTTATGTAGGATTTTAATTTTATCTTTATTTCGAAGATTATAATTTATTTATTTTACTGCTTATTCAGAATGTAACACGTAAATCAATAGAATAATTTTAAATGAATAATTACATTTCATATTGTTATAATTCTCATTTTATTAAAATGATAAAGTTCTTATCTTATAATATTCTAAAATTTATTCGCCAAAATAGTTAAATATTAAAGGTTCTTTAGAAAGTTAAAGTTAGTAAGTATTAGAAATTCATAATTATGTATTAAAAGCACCACTTTTTTTTATCTGTATACTTTTTATTTTCGTTAGCTTCCATAATTAAAAGTAAAACTGAACACACAATTTAAGAGACAGTTTAAGAAAAATACATATTAATAAAATGAGTCAAGTTGGATGGCCGAAAACTCTACCTTTGCTAAAGTGTCATATTTGTATATAACTGAAGCCCAGAAAAACAGCACGGCTTAAAGAGATTTATATTAGAGCAATAATAAATTTCCTGTCCAATTCAAAACTCAAGGATAATTTCATGTTCAAGCAGATTTCTTAATAATTCAACTTCTTGATATAACAGAGATAAGTATGAAATACTAAATAGAATCCTTCACTTATTCCGAAAAAAAAATTATTATCATCGTCGACCGCTTTTCCAACAAGAACAAAATGGGTTCCCAGATCGGCTAGCATATAAAGTTATATTACTTCTTCAGTGCCTCACGGTGGCGCAACAGTCGCAATCGCTGTTCGGTAGCTATGGTAGGGTGTATGCTTTGGCGGGTCCAACGAAGCTACAAAGTTACCTTACAACCAACCTTACGGGAGGACTGATTCGCAAACACGAGCACATGGTCTTATTCGTTAGAGGTTGAAGCTAACTAAACTGGAGGTGTAACAAAGGCCTACTTGCATAGACACAAGGTTGGCATCAGAAATAGCTAAAACAACAACTTATTTGCAATGTACTTAAAAACGCCAATTTCGCAGGTGGCAATTTAAGGACCCAATCGCTTTGTTAGGGTTAACCGAGAAGCGGCCACATCAAGAAATTTCCCTTTTTTTTAAGAAATGGAAATTGTTTCTTACTAAATGAACCGGACATCTAGTTTTGCAAATAACACAGTCTACCTTTATCTGAACTTGACTGAAACATTCGCTTTTTCTTTGTTGCAGTTCCCCGGAGATAGACATGATATTAATTCGATACCGCAGAAAATGATTCATTTTTCATGAACTTATCCAAATATTTTTCTCTGTTAACGGTTGAATAGTTTACAAAAAGAGAATTAATTTGTAAGGTTCTTGATCAAATACAGACGAAAAGCAATACAGAAAGCTTTTAGTATAAATAAACTAGTTTTAGTATACAGATGAAAGAGTGGTGCTTTTAATACATAATTATGAATGTTTAATACATAGAACATATTTGTCTTTCACGGGTTCCAAGTACACCGGTAATAATTGATGGCCACAAATATGTCTGAGTGTACATATGTAAACGATAACAGTGGGTTTAATCTAAAATATACAATGGAAAAGTTTTTTAAGCTCACATAATGTTATTAGTGTTCTGAAGTATAAAAAAAGAAAAAAAACATGGCGATTTGATAGACACAAACATTGAGACGCAAAACCAATTTCAAAGAGATGTAAGTCTTGTCGTTATTTATTCAATCTGTCTAAAGACATCTTCTGTCCTTGTTCCATAATAATTGTTACACTAACATATAATTTCCATACGCTACCTGTTGAAGTAATCGTGGACTAACCATTATCTAAACTCGGCGACCAGCGTTCAAATACTAAACGAGTCTGTTGGCATTTCACTTCACGCTAATACTCTTAGGAAATGTATACTCCTTACAGATATAGTTAGGGAGTAGAAAAGACTGGAATATTTGACCATGGCACGGCAACCGGTATAGGAGAAAGAAATTCAAACCAATTTTACTCCGCTTGACAAAACTGACTTTGTATCGAATTCTACTGGTAGAGGAGGAGTTGTTACATGCATAGATAACATGTAACAACTGTAATGTAAAGAAGGTTGTATCAAGTATTTATTATTAGCACAGAGGTGTAACAGTTGGAAAAGATAAATATTACGTAACATATTCCTTCTAATAATATTACCTCATAAACACACGCGCAAATGGTAGGCATGTGTCGACACACCCATATTATATATATATATATATATATATATATATATATATATATATATATATATATATATATATATATATTGGTGGGAAACCTATTTGTATTCATACAAATCTTTAATTAATTCTATTTCCAACTAATGAATAAACATACTTTACATATAATTCACTGTATATAGATGCATAATTAAATATGTATAGAAAACAAAAAAAAATCATAAAATAGAATTAAATCTCATTTATCTATTTTAATAGGTGAAAAAAGTATTCGTGCAATACAAAAATACATAATTTTCAATTGATAATTTGTAGAATAGTCATTATTTACTACTACAGCAACCAACCTCTTTTTACTTCTCAATTAATGATTTGTAAATTTCAGTTGGTATTTTGTTCCATTCTTTGCATATAGCCTTCACATTGGGGATGATTGTTGGAGTTCCCAATTGGATTTGAATGTTCAAATAACGCTACAGATTCTCGGTTGGGTTTAAATCTGGGGACTGACTTGGCCATTTCAGGATATTTAAATTATTTTCAGCAAGCCATTTTCTCGTAGATCTTGCAGTGTGCTTAGGATCATTATCTTGTTGGAAGATCCAATCAGGTGGAAGTTCAAGATTTTCAATCGAATTGATTAAATTTGCTTCCTGAATATTTTGATTATGCTGCGGCTTTCATTCTACCATTATTCATCATTTCATTTGCATTATTACTGATATGTTGCCAGTACAATTTGCAGGAAACAACAACAAACCATAATGCTGCCACCTCAAAATTTCACCATCTTTTCTCCATTCATAATTTCTAGAATTACGTCCAAACAAATCAATTTTGGTTTCGTCTTTCCACAATACTCTTCTCTAATACGATTTTCTCTTATCCTTATGTTCACGAACAAATTACAACCCGGCATCTCTGCGTTTTTTCAATAGTAGTGTAATTTTCCGATGGGATCGTGATTTTTGATTGTTCCTAAGAATATTTTTACTTATTGTCCGTTTACTGACAACATATTCTTGATGAAAGTAAATAATTTCGCAAATCTTTGGATTTTGTTTAATTTGACACATTAATTTCCTCGGAAATCTTAATCTTCTGTGAATCACCTGTTATTCTTTGGTTTTCAACAGTTTTGCATTTTTTATACCTTGCAATTAATGTAGTAAATGAAATATTTAGGTTGTCTAAGATTTTTCTGTAACTTTTACCATTTTTCCTGAGATTAACAATCACTTGTTTTTGCAAATGTTTCAGTTCATTTTTCACCCATTAAAATGTATAGATGGAGTTTATTTCTATTAATGTATTTCTGTTTTCTATGTATATTTAATTATGTATCTATGTACAGTTAATCATATGAAAAGTGTGTTTATTCATTAGTTGAAAATACAATAAATTAAAAATGTGTATGTTTACGAATGTTTGTTTTCTCCATTATATATATTAGCATATAAAAATTAAGTTACATAGTGATCAAAGCTTTTAGAGGTTAAAACCTAAAATTTAAAAAATGCAATTCCGTAGTACTCCTCTCATTACTCAGAGTTTAACGTGTCACCACGATCATCAGACGATGAATTTTCCACCTTGAAATCGTGGTAGCAGGTGAAACGATGCTTAATGAGAGAATTCAGTTTAGGAAGCCATAAAAAGTCGCCCAGAACTAGATCTTGGGCGTATGGAAAGTGCTGCATGTCTAACCAAAAATTAAATGGAGAGACGTGTTCAAAGCTGAGAAACTTATGTAATAAAGTAATTGTGTCTAGTAATCTAACCGTATATTAAAGTGGTGATATATATTTAAATGTATCGACTTCGTTTGGAGGATCAAGTGTCAATTTGAAAAAAAAAAAAAAAAAACACAAAAAAAACTGAAGACATTACCAATATTTCAAAATGTATGGAAACTGTATTCGGAATTTTTCAGTCAGTTAAAAAAAGATGTTTGGTATTCACAGCTGTAAACCTGTTTTACTCGTTTAAACAATTATTAAAAGAAGATTTTTCCCTTTTAAAAAAACTCAGGAAAAACTGAGTTCTTAGTGAAAAGTGTTTTTATTGCATTTCTCTTTTCTTTTTTTCTTCTTTTTTGCTTCAGTCTATTATTCTAACTTTTATCGTGAAGATACAATGACCTAAATAAAATTTTCAGTGTCTAATTCTGGTAGATGAATGTATAGCTTGAGGGTTGATTGACTCTCATTAAATTGAAAAAAGTTTCGATTTTCTATTCTCGTAGAATCATTGAATTAAGAATAAGCATTTTAAGAAAAAAAAGCGGGTAGATATTGTACACATGTAAATTAAATTAAAAAAAGTATAAAAGAGTAATCTCTTTTCTTATCTATTTGCTTTAGTTCTGTTAAACCAGCAACTAGGCATCTCGTAAATGTTTTGTTATAATTATAAATGCGTGAAATACTTTTAAAAAGCAAATAAATACCCTTATCATTGATAGTCTTGCAATCGTTCTTCAGCAAAACCCCACGAGTAATTTTGAGGGAATATGGTGCGTTATAAACTCTGTTGATGGGCCATGTGAGAATTTGTAGTTTTACCCTTGAATCTCTGAAACTGCCCATATTTTGAGTAACTGACGATTTCCACAGAATTCCATTACCCCGCCCCCACACACATAAAAGAAAAAAAAGAAAGAAGAGGAAGAAAGAAGAGAAAAGGATAAAAAAACCTTGTAGAATCTGGGTTAAAGCATTTGACGTTACCTTTATATGCTTTTAGAATTACTACATTTAAACTCCCTTTTTTAATTCGATTTTATTAGATTGTTGTTTTTTTTACTATGAAGGAGAAGTACGTTCTTGTTTATTAATACTAACTTTTCCCTCATATAATATATATTGTCAAATTTAAAACCCCAAGATTGTTTGTAAAAAGAAAAACCAAAAGAAAAAAATGCACTTTTATATATTTGATACATTTGAACCTACAGAAAATATTTTTATGAGAATTTTACTTATTTTTTAACGGTTTTCAATGTTCTCATTTTTTAATGTCTCAAAAGTTGATTTCAAAATTAAATCTCTTACTGCAGAAGAACGAACACGCCTACTCTTACTTGTTCTGCTATTTTTCCATCGTAAACTCTCTTATAAAATGGTTTGAAATCTAATTTTTACATCATCGAGAATACTGTAAAATAAAATCTCTCAAATGAGACGTTTTATCCCTTAGGGTAAAAACACGACCAGTCCATAATTATTAAGCTGAATTTGGTACAACGTAAGGTTAAATGGGGAAAATAAACGTAATAGGATTGTGTTGTGGCAATCTTTCAAGGTAGCTGGCCTTCAAAACTAATATTGGAAATGGTTGGTTCGTCCACTTTTTCAATGATTTGCTCGTTGTTCAAATCCTCTAAGGACAAAACAAACGATAGGTTGATCTTACTTTGCAACTCAACTGTTCTGAAAATTCACCCAGAAAAAATGGCGTTCTACAACACAAATTACTTTAAAGAGTTTACGGAATTTATGCTGGTTAAATGAAAAGTGTCGTAGAAAAATCGCTCAGTACACTAAGTAGAACAATAATATAGAAAACCTAAATTGATACAAATTTGAAGGAGTATTATTATATATAATCTACACAGAAATGGAAAAGATATGACTCTGTAGGGATACAAGGTGCATGATCTCCTCTCTTTCCCCTCCCCTCTCTCTCTCTCTCTTCTCTCTCTCTCTCCTGTGAATCTCTTGAATATCCTTTTAAAAATCTGAGTAATATATATTATATATAATATATATATATATATAAGTAAGTAAAGTCGGGTGGCCTAAGTGGTATCAGCGAGAGAGTCTATATTTCACTAGCGAGAGAAGGAAGTGTGCGTCTAAGCCCCATAAGACATCAGGTGATCAGAGAGTGCTCTATTGTTGGCGAGGGCTGGTATCGAACCTTTTTTCTTTCTAACGACTGACACTGAGAGAGAGAGAGAGAGAGAGAGAGAGAGAGAGAGAGAGAGAGAGAGAGAGAGAGAGAGAGAGAGAGAGATCATGTACCTTGTATCAGAGTTATATCTTTTCCATTTCTGCATTCGAACACTGTTTTTCAATTTCATTCTTTCATTTTTTTCAAGATAACAGAGAATAGGAAACGCAAACGTATACCTAAATAAACCCGCCATAAATGAAGGGTACTATGTTAGTAGACTCATAAAACACAAACAACGGGTACAAAGATTTGAACAGATAGAATTGCAGAAAAAGGATCAATTCAACCGAGAAGATATTGAGAGATAGAAAGAGAGAGAGAGGAGGGGGTGAGTGAAGAAATGGGGTGAATACTAGCGACGAAGATGAAAAGGAGAGACGTCTTAACAAAAAGAGAGACACTGTTGGTAGGGAGAAAAATAGAGTAAGTGAAAAAAAAAGTTGAAAGAGAGGGAAGAGGTTGGGTAGTAGGGAGAGGTGTACATTCTAATTCCCTATTTCAGAACATTTCATAAGACAATAAAATCAGTTCATACCAATTACTAAATGAGTGGGCGGTAATCGATACGAATAACTGATCGGTTTAGAATGAATTCCTGTTATTCAAAACGAAAGAAAGTGAGAACAGGTAAAAGGGTGGGGAAGGGAGACAGGAAATCTGAGAAGATGATGAGGAGAGAATAAGAAGAATGGACGCAGATTTAGTGGTAAAACTGTGTCAGCATACGTTTGAAGCTGTTGTGAGGGGAGAGAGAGAGAGAGAGAGAGGAGAGAGAGAGAGAGAGAGAGAGAGAGATTAATCCAAAGTGCAATTGACACGCGTGTGTTTTGGGAACACATCTGCAAACCTGTCGACTTCCTGTTATAACACCGGTCCATGATGATACTGATGCTTCTATTTCAGAATAAAGTGAAAGATTCAAAGGAACGATAGTTATATAATATATATATATATATATATATATATATATATATATATATATGTGTGTGTGGTGTGTGTGTGTGTGTGTGTGTGATATCAAAAAGATTCAGAATTAAAACATGACGTTCAGCGCGTACAAAATATCTAGTTGCATGTTGGTCTAGGAATTGTTATATTTTCTAAGTTATTGTATTTTAAATGTATTACTCTTATGAAATATATCCATCATGTGCCATTTTTACTATGTTATAGTTACACACACAGACACAGACAGACAGACAGATACACACACACACACACACACACTCAACACACAACACACACATATAATATATATATATATATATATATAATATATATATATATGTGTGTGTGTGTGTGTGTGTGTGTGTGTATAAGAATTCTTTTTAACATAGTATAAATCCTGGGACCAAGTCCTTATATTTCAAACAAAATGCTGATGCTTTGTTTGGAAAGGAGTGATATATTTTATTAAGTATTTCACACTTGTCTCAATTACATCGTAAAAAATTAAATAATGTTCAAAGCGAGGAAAGGCAATAGAAAATTGTTATTCAGTTTTAAATTAGACTGGAAGTCCCTTTATTCTCTAATATAAAGCATTTAAGTGTATTGCTCTAATGGAAATCTCGCTATGCTGTGTAATTTTTGTTGGGTTACTATTATATGCATATATACAAACACTGTTTAGTTCAGTAATATACAGAGAGATGTGTACTAAATATTATTGATAATGATGAGAATGAGAATGAAATAAACGTACCCATGAGAAGAAACTGTTCCGGCTATGTCGCTAAATGATATCCGGTAGTGAGGCTCGAGTTATGGATTTCTGAGAATGAAGTCTCTCTACGTTTCTAATACTTCTGGGTTTACTCGGAGTGGTATTATCTGTTAGGGACTCATATATGGGTCAAATAGAACTGTCTGAAAATTATTTGTATTAGAAATAGTTGAAACCACATAACAGCGTGCAAACATTATTATTATTGAATAGAAATAGTTACTTGAAACCATATAATTATGTATGAATTATTCGTTTTAGATAGGAATACTTGAAACCATATAACTGTGTACGAATTATTTGTATTAAGAATAGTTACTCTTAAGATTTCCAGGATTCTTCTAAGTATCCTAAACGATTTAGTAGTGCAGTAGTCTAAATTGTCTCCTTTCTCTAATCTTCTGTTTTCCCAGTTCCTTTAACAGGTTATTGAGGACTGTTCGAAGGGCTCCAACTACAATTGTTATCAATCACTTTTATGTTTTTTTCTTTTTTAGTTCTCTAGAAAGATCCAGATATTTGTCTAGCTATTTGCCTCCCTCACAGTCACTCTGTAGTCCGCTAGAAAGTCAAAATGCTCTAGATGACAAGTTTTTTTTATTCCTGTTGATTTAAACTAGGTTTGGTCATCTGGCATGAACTGGGTAATCTGTTTGCATCGCAACATCACAGAGATTCTAATGTTTTTTTTTTTATTTTCAAAAACAGATTCGGTATTATTATTATTATTATTATTATTATTATTATTATTATTATTATTATTATTATTATTATTATTATTAGTAGTAGTAGTAGTAGTAGTAGTAGAAGTTACTTGACACCATATAATTACTTGAAGAATATAACTGTATGTAAACAAAGGCATATTATAAAATAGGAACGGTTACTTGAAACTATATAAATTGTTTGTATTGAAAAATTTTACTTGAAGTTATAATTGTTTGAAAAAGATTATCATTATTTACTGGTAACTATATACTTGTATACCCTTGGAAAAGGTATGAAGCCCCTCATAGTACTACTACTGTTCTACACAGTTAGCTTTAGCATTGAATAACCCACGAGGGTTGATATGTTATTTAATAAAGACACCAAACCATATATATTGCTGTTAAAAATATTGATTTTGGCATCGAATAATCTAAACAGGGTTGATATACCGTAAAAACAACAAACCAACTAACCAACCAACCAACCAGCTATTGGGAGAACAGTGAATATTACGGATTAGTTCGAAAACTAAAACTGAAAAAAAAATTAATGCTTATTTCAATTTAACTAAAAAGTAGAAAAAGCAAAGAAATAAGTGTAGAAATAACAAAACAATATCATTTTAAGAATACAAATAAATGTGAGATGTAAAAAATGAAAATAAAAATATCAAGTAGATTTTAACTTGGTACAACTAATGCAATAACTTAATAAACAGCATTAAAAGTTAAAATGAGAAAAACAAATCAAATTAATAATGTTTTTTCTTCTCTTTATTTTTATCTGACAAGTTTGCAAATCTCTTACACGAGAAGATGAATTTCGTGTTATGTCGTTATTTTCGATAAATCAATGCGATCCAGTGAGAAGAGGAAGATGCGGCTGTGAGATGGCGATGGATAAGTGGTGACGTCAAAGTGATTCATAAGAGATTGTCAATGAAACGTGAAGTAATAAGAAACGTGCGCATCCACGTGCATATGTAAACTGACAAAAATTCTGAGAGGCAGGCATACGGTTAGATTCATAAAAATTAAAGTGCTATAAAGACGGCTTGAAGGCAGCCTGCTGATACACAATAAACAGATTGGCAATGTTATTTTGATAAATAACACATTTTTGAAAAATCAATTGAACTGAATATGCGAGACCAGTTGTTCCTAAATCGACCGCCAAATGGCGCCTCAAAAAATGGAAAAATGAATATCTGTTTATGGGAAAATAATCGCAACAATAGGTCCTTTAGTTACTCCAGTTAATCTTGTAATGTATTTGAATTTCCCTGAAGTAACTAATTCACTGCTTTTGAATTGAATCAACAATTTTGCTATCTATTTATAGACTAGTAACCCACAATAACCTTGTAAGACCTAGTTGTTGTTGATCTAAAAATTGACTTTTTCTATTAAAAAAAAATTATAAAAAATAAGAATTGACAATTTCTCTGATTTTTTTAGGTGAAGCTTGATAATTAATATTATTTGGATTATTCGGACTATTGTCCTCATCTTTATTGTTATCTGTACAACGTTTCGGCCGATGTGCCCCCGGTCTTCTTCAGGTATTTTTTTGTCGGACTCGGGAACCTTCTTGTCGTAATCAGGAACCTTCTTGTAATCGAGGGCCATCATGGAACTTTAAACCCAACCTTTTATTTAATCCATGGGATTATCCTGTTCTCATTCGGCAAACCATAGCTGGGGAACAGGTGTTAAGCTGTGTTAATTATTATTCAATGTAACTGCTTGTTGTACAGGTAACAATAAAGATGAGGACAATAGTCCGAATAATCCAAATAATTGTAAAAATTGACAAGATGTTTTAAAAAATGTGAAGAATAAGTGTACAGAGGTAACTTGACTTACGAGTACCCTAACTTACGAGTTTTCTCTCCTAGTCTTGTATTGACTTTGAGTTACTTAGTTGAATTCGCTTATTATATCATCACCCATTTCGTCTTTTTGATTTACTGGGAAGTGTGCAAGAAATTCAATTTCACCATGCTACTAAATGGTATATGCACAAACCAGAATCTCTCCTAGAGAATGAGACGCATAAAATTCTTTGGAATTTTGAGATACAGACGGATCGCCTAATCCCCCCTAGGACATCAGATCTAGTGTTAATTTACAATAAGAAAACTTGTTATCTCATAGATTTTGCCGTCCCAGCAGATCACGGGGAAACTAAAAGAAAACGAAAAGATAGAAAAATACTTGGACTTTTCCAGAGAGCTGTAAAACTGTGGAATATGGAGGTAATGGTCGTACCAATCGTAATTGGGGCCATTGGGACGGTCCTAAAGGGCTTAGAAAAGATTGTAGGTGAATTGTAAATCAGAGGAAGAATCGATATAACCCAAACATCGGCATTGTTAAGATTGATTAGAATACTCAGATTAGTCCTGGAGACCTGGGGAGACTTGCCCCCAGCAAACCAACAGCTAAGGTGGGTGTGAAAAATTCTCATTGAGTATAATAATAATAATAATAATAATAATAATAATAATGCATGTACAAAAATACAAAAGAACTTCACTTAAGAAAACCAACGTTTTACTGTTGAACTAAGGCCGGTTTCCAGATCATAAAATCACGATTTAATATAACTAATATTTAAAAATGAATTTTCATCTGGATTTAATTTGGGTTAATGGGATATCAACCCCAATTATTATTAATATGTATAATTTAATTATAAACATACCCAGTATGTCGCCTGGCGACGCGCCCAGTCATGACCCGCGGCTTTCGCCTTTATATAATCATTAAACTTTAATGCAAGATGGAAATAATTGGAAGATAGATTGTATACCGAAATCGACCGGGAGAAAATAATGACTTTGTTTCTATAGTTTCATGTGCGCAGGTGTTATACTGCATCTGTACCACAGTAAACTTTAATCTCAAGTGTTCATTGTGCCAACACATAGTTCTAGGATTGTATTGTACATTTTTCTTTTCTATTTTATTAACTTTGCTTTTATATTATTAGCTAACCAGTGACATTTTCGTGTTAACGTGACTAACTCAATGTTAAAACAAAAAGTAATAAGATCAATATTGTGTCAGCGGTTGCATAAGATGCTAGTCGACTTTATTTATAGATGAAAATCAAACGTTCTTTTAAAAATTCTATTTCATCACTCAACGCAGAATCAAGGCAAAGCATATGAGGAATAGATGAAATGATAACTAAATCGCTGCAATATCTATCAATAATGGATATTCAGTCTTAATTTGTCTGTAACCAAAATTACGTCACTACTTACGTCATATAACCCAGAATAGTCAAAACACAAAATAAAGTACAAACTTGTATTATACACACTCAAAATTTGAATATGCCACCCAGACGGTACTTATTGTTTTTTAAAACATTTTTCAATAAATACATACCTGGTATTATATATTTATATATAGTTTGTTTTATTCTAATATATATTTAAAGTTATCTAACATATAGAGTTTTACGAGAAATTATTTACAAACAAGAAATAGTTATTTTTCAGTATCAAAAGCTTAACTAAAAAGTTTACAAATAAATAAATAACTACGATTTTGTGCAAAATTTATGTGTAAAATATTAGAAATAATTATTTGATTAATAATTAATGGATGTAACCAACATTTTATTTCGGCGAGAAAGAACTAAGTCTCCATTCCAAATTGTTTTTTTTTTATCTCCTTTAATAAATTTGACGATTTTACTTACTAATGATATAAACCCTCTGATATTGAATTTTAAATTCCCACCCACCTCAGACAATACCTGTCAAAAATTAACTTTTCCACCGCCCAAAGGGCGTTTAGTTTTGTTGCTAGTAATAATAATAATATTTTAGATATACTATTAAATATAGACTTTCGATTTTACAGTTAAGTTTGTTTTGTAAAAACCTTATTTGATTAAAAGTTTCAATGTCCATCACTTAAATCATGGTAATTATAAAAGTGTTAGAACAATTTGAGACACATTACACTCACCGAATGTAAATATGTGTGTATTTACGTGCTTCATAAACCAACGAGATCAGCTGGGATATGATGAGGGACAAAAGACAGACATCTAAATACCCTGGCACATGCCTCCCAGAATATTCTTTAAAAATATGGATATTTACTAAACTTACTGGAGCAAAGCCAATTAAAGATATATGGGCAGCGAATTATTGTTTTACACTAATAATCCACGTGAGAACCCTGAAAATCAGAATTCGGAATTATGATTTTGACCGAATGACGAAATCAATAGTCTATAATAGTACACCTCTAACATTTTTTAAAAATAGAATGTTAATTTCCATCTATTGATTATATCAGGAATTTATTATTTCTCATTGATCATTATATTAAAAAAATTTTTATTATTTTTATTATCCTTCATTAACAAAATTGTATAATTAAAAAAAGTAACCAAAAATAGGTATCTGTAAGAGTCCCAAAATAATTACACCCGTTATACCTGCTTAGGCTATTTTATTTTGGATTATTTAGTAATATGACTATACTCATCATCATCATCATGTCACGCAGTTTGCACGGATATCCATGACAATCTCTCGCCAACCTTCCCTATCATTCATCGACTCTGGGAGTTCCTCCGCGCAGCAGCCAGCATCCATACATAGTTGTTCAATGTAGGTCCTGACTGGGCGGCCCACATTAGCATGTCCATGTGCTGGCTTCCACAATAGTACGTCGCTTACGATCTCGTCCTTGTTTCTCCAGCAGTGTCCTGCATGCCTAGCCCGTCTTACTCGTATGGATTGTGAGATGGGGGGGGGTAGGTGGCCATACAGTTGCTTTTTTGTGGGGTGCTGCTTCCACGACTTATTCAGGACTGCTCGCAGCATTCTGGTGCAGCTCCCATCAAGCTTATTCTCAACTATACTAACCTTGGAAAAAACTATGGAACTAACATACTTAGGGGTATTCATCGGAGTTTATTTTATTTAGCACTAATAACGGATAAGACGCAAAGTAATTCTCCTTTAATAGCTAAACCTTCTGGTTTCATAAAATACACTTTAAACAAACTAAATTAAATTATTTTGGACACAGTTGACCGGAAGAATATCTTTTACCGTAGGCCACTGTGAATAACTTTCTTCAATGAGTTTTATTAACCTTTCCGTTGTTTTAATTTTAGGAGCCATGTTTCCTTTGGATTACGTATGCCCAACTGCTTGTTTAACTGTAGACCTATTTGATTATAT
>CM042140.1:121356606-121364106 GCA_023376005.1 Doryteuthis pealeii
AAGGAATTCAAATATTTGCAATGGTACCTATATGTACCGCCACATACATCAGTAATATTCATAGTAGTACGTATGTGTACTAATACGTAACCAACGTATTAAGTAGTATGTGTAGATACTGTTATGTTATTATGGAAGTTAACATTCTATAAATTTGATGAGTAAGAAATAAATGTTTTGGATATTGCCTCATATTCTGTGATATAAAAGTAAATAATGTGAGTGAAAGTTTATAAGTAGGAATAAACATTGTGAAATATATTAGAAATGAATAGAGCATTTAATATCTAAGTTAGGGTAGCATGGATAGGGAGTCAATGGCGCTTGGTTACAGACCGTTTCTGGCCAATGCAATTTTTCCAAACAACTTGGTTTGAAAAATCGCATTAGCGAGAAACTGTCTAACCGAGCGTCGATGTCTCCATGTCCCTGCTACCCTAACTTATATATATACATATATTACCATCATTAGGGATTAGCATCCGCTGCTGACGTGCGATTACTTTTAATTCGCGCGTGCGTGTGTGTGTGTGTGTGTGTGTGTGTGGTGTGTGTGTGTGTGTGTGTGTGTGTGTGTGTGTGTGTGT
This sequence comes from Doryteuthis pealeii, assembly GCA_023376005.1. Classification (NCBI taxonomy): domain Eukaryota; kingdom Metazoa; phylum Mollusca; class Cephalopoda; order Myopsida; family Loliginidae; genus Doryteuthis; species Doryteuthis pealeii. The sequence goes on from CM042140.1 coordinate 121,357,194, forward strand.
GTGTTTACTGTATAGCCTATGAATAAGTACACTTCAAAAACGTTTTTATAAAAAATAATTTTCTCTAAACCAGAATTTTATTTTTCTAGTTGAACATTAAACACTTAAATGGATATTCAAATTTGAAACCCTGTAACCATATATAAAATCACACACACACATACAAACACACACACACACACACACACACACATAAGAGTAATCATTTTGGTATTCTTACATTTCATATTTGTAGTTACAGAGTTTAAATGCAGTAGAATTCGGAAATAAATAATACGTAATAATAATTATCTTGATGATAAAATATGTTCAAGAGAAAAAATAAAATCTTGGTTCTCTTACTTAAGAAGAAAACTTTTTACAGCAAAACAATAGTAGGCTTGTACTTAATTATAGGGCGATACTAACACTATATATATATATATATATATATATATATATATATATATATATATATAAGCTAAGTCATTATGTTCACATTCCTTGAGTTCATTATTATCTGACTTTTTATTCAAAAAATTCATAGTATAATATTTGATTCATGGATGTACTATTCAGTAGTGACATTGCAATTTGCAAGCAAGATTATGTTGAAGTATAAATGTATTGTTCATCATTAAGCTTATGTAACTCTATATATCTATATATCTATATCTATCTATATATATATATATATATATATATATATATATATATATATATATATATGTCGAGCTTATGACTGATGTTCATATTGATATTGTTAGATGAATAATAAACCCACTTAGATGACCCAAGGGTTTTATTGTATGATTAATCCTCTCTCTTAATACCTTGTTATCAGTGGAGAATAGTTGAGACGGTCAAGACGTGCGGCACCATGAGAGTTTGGTTCTGGATATTTCTCTTACTTAATCTGTGAATAAACCTGTTGTTTGTCGCAGCTTAAGTAGATTAACCCACAATTACAGTCTAATAAAATGGGATGTGAATGTTTATTCGTGTTACTCGTTATCAGATACTTTAATCAAAGAGTGCAGATGGGAAGACATTAAAGCACAGAAGAAAAAGAGGAAAGAAAGGAGTGCAAACTATAGCCAATAGCCATATATATCTTTTAACGTGAAGGATGGAGTGGCAAGTCGGCCGTTCGATTGCGGAGGCGTCTAGACACGTGGAAGATTTCTTTTTCGTTTGTGAAAGGTAGGAGATCTGCAACGTGACAAAAAGGATAACGTTGCCAACTATTTACAAGAGACGACTGATTACTGAGGGAATAACAATAATGATGATATTTATGACTGTTCTTCTTAGTAATCGAGAAAAGGAAGAATAAAAACATAAACAGTTTTCATAAACATGACTAATTTTATATTCTGGTTTTCGTCGAGATCGGAAGTGCAAAGATGCAAGGTTTCCGTCGGCATTCCCCTCTTGGGGCGTCACATTCCAGTAAGATCATAGAGTGAAAATAAAAGAAAGCGAAAGGAGAGGCAAATGCCTGGAGTGTGCCAGGGACTTGAAAAAAGGCTATGAAACATGCAGGTGACAGTAATACCGATTGTAGTTGGTACACTTGGAACAGTCCCCAAAGGCTTGGAAAAGAGACTGGTTGGACTGGACATTAGAAGAAAAATCGATTATTAAGACTAGTAAAACATTTTAAAAAACACCCTCCGGGCGATGTGAAAATAGATTTTTGAAACATATTGCCTGAGGGGTGGGAGTAAAAAATTCAATGTCAGCGAGTTTGTACCCTGAGTAAGTAAAATCATCAAATTCATTAAAGGATTAAAAAATAAAACAATTTGAAATGTAAACTTTAATTATGTTTTAAAATAAAACAAACTATATATAGATGACCAAACATGACCAATTTTATATTCTGGTTTTCGTCGAGATCGGAAGAAACGATGGAAACGTGAGAGCTGCAATTCCCTCACAGTGACAGAACAAAATCATAAGTCATTTTTGCATTTAAAGGTGGAAAGCAAAAAGTTTCATCAGTTATTTTCGACATTTCTGGTTCCTTCATTTTGACTACTGATTAACATTTCAGGCTTAAGTACATATACTTACTCGTCTCCCACATAAGTAGACAATGTCAAAACAAAGATCTTGGAACTTTTTTTCAACGTAAAAATGGTGTTACCTGTCAACCAACAAACATAGCTTATCCATAAATAAAACTGATACAGAAACAAACCAAGTTCGCAATCAGACGCTGCTTCCGAGTGCACTTTAAATATAGTGTCAGCTTCAAATCAGACTTTTTTTTACAATTGGTGTCCGTCGCTTCACCCACCACAATTAAAATACGGTGAATGTATGCTCAGTACAGAGACCACCCCCACAAAAAAAGGTTTATTTGAATCGTATAACATTAAACTGCATCTGTTGATAAGTGTGTATGTTATCCTATACTAGTCACGGTACTAGATGCAACATGGGTCTCCGGCTAGTTGCTCTGTCGATGTTTTCTGTGCCCACGTTGTGATTTCCTTTGATCCGCAAGATTTGGATCGACGCAATTTGGTCGGAGTATCTTTGTGAGAGGCCAGGAGATTAGTGAAAAAAGAGTTGGCGTACTTGTTGGCAACTAAAGAAAAAAATGCAGTACCTTCCATAGTCACGAGACCTAGTTCAGTCCTCCCTTCTCATTTTTTCCAACTGAAAATGAATCAATGTTAGGATTTCAGGATGGGGATGACATTATAAGAAGTATGGCAGTGCAGCAATATCTAAAAAATATGAGTTTCTCAGGTGTAAACTCGCTGCAATATGTGGGTCGATTACTAAAGGTACTACGGTGGTTTGAAATATACAGCATTAGTCATGATAATTTTTCGACATACTACTTCTTAAAACCATCTTCGATATTGTAACGATTAAACCATGCCGTATAAATTCCCGACTTAAAAGAAATTTGTATAATGAAATTGTTTCGAAAAATGAAATAAATAGAAACATTTTTGGACATTTGTTTGTTAGTCCCTTGCTGTCCACTGTCCTGAGTAGTTAACTAATGTGTTGTACTTATTTACAAAGCGTTGCTTTCTTGTGGAGTTGATGTGTTGTAGGAAGTAGTTATTTGAGTAGACACATGAACATGTTTTTGGTAATCATTGATTATTTGAATATTGTTATAAAAAATCATCTTCTGTTGAGGATTGAGCATTATTTCATACAATAACAGTATATCAAGGGAAAAGTATTATAAAAGGTCATAAAATCATCATCCAGCCTAGTCACGTAATAGAAAAGTTAACATTGATTTTGGCTACTTATCTAACTACAAAAAAAGTAAAAATAGATTAAAACACCTGGCTGTGTTGATTGTTACGTTTCCATGATGGTCTCAACCCGTTTCTTAAAGCCGTATCCAACAACAGCTTTAAACAAATAATGTTTAGCGACTTTATTAGTATTTGCCAGTAAGGACACATGTGCGAAAGCATGTAACTTGCTGCAGAAGATTACTATCAATAAGTGCAGTTGCACATACAGGGATCAAGCTTATTCCTTGAGAAGAATTAGAATTTACGTTTTTATTTGAGGTAGGACTTCATTGAAGCTCGTCAATCTATTAGCAGTTTCTATCTATATTAAGGAAAATTGCGTTAAGTTCCAATTTCATTATTTTGAAGTAGATTTTCTTTTTCTATAGAAAGATAAAAATAAGAAAGAAGAGAAAAGAAAGCATCATGTCTAATCTGATTAATTTCCTTGAAATTAACTACTATTTACTTTTTTCTAAGGACTCTTACTAAACAGTGTCATGGGTATGACGTTCAACTGCATCAAATGGTGAAGTTCCAATTTTGGAACTCTGGGAAGTGTGGAGCAGCCCTTCATTGCCATTACTCCCAGTTTCACTCTGACCCGAAGTGGTAATACTTGGTAGGGTCCCATCTATGGGTTGAAAATATAAAACATGAGTTTAAAAAGAAATCGAGTTTTAAAAAACTGTATACCCAACAAAAATGAATAAAATCAAAACGCTTTCGATACAAAATAACCCAAGTGTTAAAATGCCATAAAATCCAACCAACGTTAGTAAACAGGGATCAAAACCTAAAATCACTATTGGTGGGGCTCACAATTGGCTGACTGAATCCTCTTAAGATGGGTAAGACACCACCCAATATAGACGGCCTAGATAGGACACTAAACTGCATCTGATGGTGAGGCTTGGGTTAGTTTTGTTTATCTTCCAGAGGGCACGTCATACTTCTTTGAATTTGAAATTCATAAATTTATAATATAGTTTATGACATAATATATATTCTATTTTTATGGATTGTTTATAAATATATGGAGGAAAACGACTCCTTCCGGAGGCCTTCCCAGTAAATATCAACAAAGATGGGTAATTGATATCGTTAACGAATGCAAAGTGACAACCGCGTATACAGCTTACCTTCTACAATGTCTACCCTTCTTCAATGAAAATCCTATGCCAAGAACATCGGGACAACATCATCTCCTGGGAAATTGTCATTACAATATGGTTATGGGCTATGAATGTCCAAAGAAGCACCTGCACAAAATCCCTGGAATTTATTGTAATAGGATCAAAAACTACCGAGCTCGAATGAGTCACCACTGCGCAAACCTACTTGATAAACTGTGGGTGGATCTTCAAAATACAAGGCTCGGAGCCCTAAGATATGGCAAGCAATTGAAGGAGCTAAGGATCCTCACCAAAAATAGAGTAGCTTAAAAGAGGAAGGAAAAAATGCTGTTTTAGGATATTCCAAACTACAGTAGCAGAATACATTAAATCACCATCATCATAAAATACCTATATGAGTTGACATGCCGAACAATGCTATTAATCAATCAACCAAACCATGATACACGTTTGCATCATTGAATCTCAAACTTGAATTTAGAATTTGTAATTAATTTCTAAACAATTATAGCTTCTTGTAACAATACTTAAAAAAAGTAATTTATATACGATTATATCATATAATCGTGTATAAATTACTTTTTTTTTGGCAAGTATTCCCATCTGATACAAATAATTTGTATACTATTATATGGTCCCAGATATTTTACACAGTTAAATTGCAGTCAGCTTAGCTTGGTATAATATATGGGCAATTGAAAACGAGGCCGTCCTTTTTTTTGAAGTGATTAATTAATTATTGCTTCTCATAACTATTCTTGAAACAAATACTGGTTTAGTTCAGTCGGTAGAGCATTTGTCTCGGAATCGCAATGTTTCGGATTCGATACCGGTCTTCGTTAACTCAGCGTATTAAGAGCACAGTTAGGGTAATTTAATCTGTGAGGTAAAGTAGCGAGGTATGGCTCACCGCCTGGCAAAACAATATCCTTGGTCTAGTATGAGTGAAAAGGGGATAGACTCCCTGTCCGGCTGATACCACTGACTACTATACTTTAGTATGGTTTCAAGTATTCCTATTTAAATAATTTGTATACTATAATTTGGTCTCCGGTATTTCAAGCAACTATATTACTCTGTAGTTAGTTTAGTTTGGCATAATGCAAGGACAAATGGAAATGAGATTAGAAAAAAGCCCTTGAGATTCAAGTGTGCCAAACCTTCAACTAGTGAGTCTCCGTTCTTTGAAAATCCACATTCCTGACTTGGAAATAAAACAATCATCCTTTTTATTAAAGAGGTTTAATCACATTGTCATTTATAATTAAAGTTGATTGGAATATATTAGGTTTTTTGCATGGATTTGCCGCATGTCGTCTTTTCTCAAACGATTATATAGTTTCAAGTAACTAATGTAATTTGGAAACAATCATAATTCATGCAATAATTATGATAATTATATATCTATAAACACTAATAGCTTCTAGTAACTATTCTTAATAAATATAATTTATGCACGGTTATATGGTTTAAAGTATTCTTATCTAATACAAATAACTTGCACTCAATTATATGGTTTCTAATAAAAAAAATAATTTGCATACAGTAATATGGTCTTCACACATTTTAAACAATGACATGATTTCAGTGGTTTTCCCCCTCATCAATAGACGCTACTCTTATAGATGTGTTTCCCGACAGAACTGTTGGATCCTGGCCGTTGACTTATGAAGTTCAGTTCAGCATTTGGTGAAACGTGCCGTTGATCCGGTTTTGGGTTCATCCACCTTGATTTACATTCAACATTCGATGGTTTCAAATACTATACGCTTGTATGACGCGTATAATATGACGAGTTATACATATTCGCTTACTACAAAATGATAGAGTTTTGATAATGTGGGTTTTCCTCCTCAAAATTTTTATGACTTAATCCAGAGTGTCATTACATTAAAGAGATTAGTCTGATTGTTAAGGATTGAATTGGCGGCCTCTCGTTTTTAAATGGCCGGTTTAAAGTCGTTAAGAATAAACTAAGGCAATTTCTTACTATCAATACCCCCTCCTTTACAGACTACATAATTAAAAATAATTTGCAACAATTATCTAAACATTGGACAAAATTAGTTACTCGTCTTATCTTCCTTAATTCCAAATATAGTATTTTGAGGCTGATTTAGCAAGCAGAGGCTTTTTAGAAATAAAAAGACAAGAAACAGATATTCCACTGAAACTACTATAGATGCAGACTATGTGGATGATCTAGCACTTCTCTGGAATAGGCAACAAGTGGCATTGGCCTCTCCATGAACTCAGATAAAACAGAGTTCATTTGTTTTAAATAAGATAAAGCCCTCGTCCCATTGCATGACAAGCTTTCAAAACTAGTGGACCAATTCCCATACATAGGTAGCAATATCTCATCTACTGATCAGGGTCATTTTAAATTTTTTTTGTTTGTAAAGACAATTTGAGTGCTAATTTTTGTTGCATACAATTAACAATTAGTTTAAAAACAAATGATTTACCTACGAACTATTCCTTTACAAACTATAAGTTAAAATAAGTTTTGGAATTAAA
>CM042140.1:121369106-121406606 GCA_023376005.1 Doryteuthis pealeii
AACTCAGCGCACACACACATACATATATATGTATATCTATACACATACATATATATTATATATATAAACACACACACAAACATATATATATATATATATATATATATATATATATATATATATATATATAAACATACATACACATGCACATATATATATTTACATCTATACATATATATATATATTATATAATATACAAACATATATATACATATAAATATACATGCACACACAAATATATATATATATATATCTGTGTTCATATGAATATATACGTATGTCATATGTATGGGTATATTCCCATACATGACTGTATATTCGCGTACATAGATATTTTCCTACTTTATTTGTATTTGCCCTACATATACACTCACATACGTATGTATGCAAAGACACACATAACAATGAAAACGAAAATAACATAAAAATAAATATGTTTGATAGCAGGTAATTATCGAACTAAACGGAAGAAAAAACATTCTAAAACACGTTCTATTTGCATAAGTCCCTCGAATAATGTTCAACCTATTGTTTAAATTCGCGATAACCATCCATTAAAGAATTATCCTTTCAAAATGCAAAATCGATTCGTTCAATTAGAAACAACAACTGGAAATAAAATATAAACGAATAAAACGAATATTGAAAATGACGAACGGAGCTGCATTTATGCGTGTCGTCTTATTTTTTCGTCTTTTTTATCTTGTATTTAATGAATCTAATTTTGGGCATTTTCGGTAATTCTTTGACGAAGCCAACTTAAAAAAACATGTTATTAATGTATTCTTTCTTTTAGTTAAAGTATTCGAATCTGAAATTCAAATGTTGTTTCAGAAGATTCATCGAAATTATATTGGTCTACAAGAAACAAGATTCTCTTGCTGATTTAACAAAAAATACAATGTTATTTATCTTCAATAAAGAATTCATTAGAAAATCAAGAATGCCTCTCAGGATTCGATGGAAAAAAACAAGATTCTTTTACTGGTTGACTACTGCCGATAATATAACGTGACTAATTTTGTGAATGAGACATTTGCACTTTCTAATGTATCTCCCCAGTATTATTCCGACTCGTAGACATGGTTTAGCACATAACACACTGACCGTATATCGAAGCAGAGGGGTAAGACAACCACAAAATTGAGTGTCCTGTTTATGACACTAAACTGCATCTGACGGTTAGATTTCAGTTTTGGACATCTAGGGACCGTGAAGTACCCCTTCATTGCCATTACCCCCAGATCTATCCTGACCTAGAGTGCTAATACCAGTTAGTGTCTCATCTATTAGTAAAAAAGATATTATTGACTGAATGTGATGTGTACTATTGAATTGATGTGTACTATTTTGATTTTTCGGACAGTTATCCTCATCTTTATTGTGGCAAGTAAAAACACAATTTTCCGCTGATTTATCCTCCGGTCTTTTCAAGCGTTCTTTGTCTATACGAACATAGAAATGACCCAACCTGGGAAATCATTTTGAATTATTTGGTTGTTGATCAAACAATTTGTCGAAGAACTGCATGCCTATCAATCCGAGAAGCCTCGCAAGAAGAGTCATGATCATTAAAGTATTGTTTATTGGTGTTTACTTCGCAACTCGAAAGAATAGGAAATGCTTACAGTATAATGCTTAATGTATTTTTCAATGATCATGACGCTTCTCTTGTCACTTCTCAGATTGATAGGCATAGAAAAATAACGACGTTATTATTTTGAACTACAAACATAGACATTAATTTTGATAATTTGATGAGCGTGTTCAATAATTAGATGGGTGGTTGTTTAAGCAACAGCAGGTACTGTTAACAACCTGATATCAAAATGACTTAATTCGACTTTAAATGATCCGGAAATGATTGATATGCCGGGAAAAACAGCCAACCATATATATATATATATGTGTATGTGTGTGTGTGTGTGTGTGTGTGTGTGTGTGTGTGTGTGTGTGTGACCTCGCGCGTCAGTGTATGTGACATACTATATTCAGACCCTAACATGAAGGTAGGTGAATTAAGCGCCGATTAACTATTTAACCAATATATTTGACACGTGGTCAGTTTAAGAAAGGTTTCCAATCACGCAGTTCAGTCGAAAATATCCCCAGCCCCAGATATCACTGTCATGTTGGCGTCGGACTCCTCTGACTTCCCCTTTCGTACAAGGAGAAGGTGCAGTCATTGGGATGGAATACTTCCGACCAGGTACATCTAAAATTTAGCGTTTTGTTGAGGAGAAACAGATTCAGCACTTTAATTCCAACCTTAAACTCGAGAGGTGAGTTTCTCTTTCTAGTAGAAGTGTTAAGTAACAACAATTAGAACTTAGGAAGAGAGCATAGATAATAAACTTTGATCTTAGACAAAGTATCAATTGATATGTAAATAACCTTGTTATGTTTGGCGAAAACTACACTAAAAATAATATTTGTTATACTTGTCAATTGATATATTTTGAATACATTCTCAATTATTGATGTATTTATATTCTCTTTTAATGTCAAAAGAATTATTTATAAAAACCTTTGTGAATGAATTCAGAAACAACAAAATTATTAGCCATAAATCTCCAAAGCATATGTCTTTTTGACATACCATATCACCTAAATAATATAGTGCTCATCGTATATAATCGAAAGTTATGAGAAATTCTTTTCAAAGTAACTTCAAACATATTCCTTCCCTTGCAAGAACGTTTAACTCTTCTTTTTAACTGATACTTGCTGAAGTATCCGTCTCCTCCGGCTAAGAGATCAACACTTGGATAAAATAGTGACGTCTATATTTCTAGAGTTAGTGCCAGTTCTAGATACTTTTGGGTCAATAGTTTTGATATTGCTTTATGAACTGTTGTTAGCGAAATAAAGGGATTATGTAATGCAACATTCTTTATACTGAATTGGACTTTTTCTTCTTTTCTAAACAGAAAATTAATCTCATTGTCAACATTTAATGATGTGGAGGGTGGAGGACATGAAAAAATAAAATCACCAACAATGTCTTCTACATACGAAATATGGTCAGGCCGTATCAAGAATGAACCTTTATTTATTTTTTAAATTCAAAATTCATTTAATTTAAATAGATCTAAACTGATGCCTAGATGAGTCAGTGTTAATTCTCAATAGTTTTAATCAACAATCTCGATACTTTTTGATCATCCTGTCTCCATACTTTTAACACATTTTACATTCTAATTTATATTTTAAAATATATTTTAGTCATTAAAATTTGTACAAAGTGAATAACAAAAAATCAGTTTTCTCTAACAGTTCGTCAGTGACAAAGATAATCTTTGTTTACCTCAAAAGCTACAAGAACTATGTATATTAATTGTTCATTTCAGTAAAACTTAAACTATTTATCTTTTTGTATTGCATTCACTATCTATATATAGTTATCTTTTGAATCAACCTCAGTAAGAAGAGTAGGATATTCTGAAGCACAGCCTGCTAATCAGTATTCAACTAGGAGGTGTGCCCCTCAATATTGAGCATTCATATACGCGTATGCACACAAATGTTTGTCACTGTCTCTCTCTTTCTTTCTTTCACATTTATATATATATATATATATATATATATATATATATATATATATATATATATATATATATATATATATATATATATCTTTGTTTGTTTTATGGACTCCATGATAATGTTAAAACTTGTCATGTGAAATCCTTTCACCTTAAAAGAGTTTCTTAATGGCATTCGAGAATAAAATAGGGAATGAATCCGACGCTATGTCGAAAATAGAAAAACAAAGTATTCCAAAGAGATGAATTTATTCTTTATGGGGAGGTCGACGTAATAGCGTTTCGGTTTTTGCAACCGCCGTCAGGACTTTAATTGTGTAGAATGTTTGGACGACTTGCGAAAAATGAGAGAATTGTAATGTATGTGGAGAAAGGGACGTAACCCAGTCTGGCCTGGCATGATTTCTGATTTATGTGCAGGTATTTCTTGAAACGATGAGAAAGTGAGTTATGCATCTAGAGGCATGTAGATATGGGATGAGAGATGTCAACTCTTTTTTGAGTTAGTACCATTAAGCTCTAGTTAAAGAGATTGACGGCAAAGATTGTAATAATGTTTAGGGTGGGACGTTAATTTCTTTCAATAAGTATTGATTTGGGAGTGATAAGATCATGGCTTTTTGGGTATATGTTTGCTAGTAGTAAAATTCAGAGTGGTGGATGGCGACTTTCGTTAGTGTGTGGGTGGGGCGGATTAGTTAAATTTAGTGTTCGGTAACTATCTAGGACTACTTTATCCGGAATGGTGAAAAGTGTTTGTAGTGTATAGAGAGCATAAAGGTGTGAGGTGGGACATGATCAACATTTCGTTTAAGTTAATATCGTTAGGCACTAGTGAAAGGAATTTGAGGTAAAGGTTGTAAAAGAATATACTTTGAGACGTCTAATTATTTAAGATGTGTTGTGCTTCGATTTCCGCAAATTTGTAAGTGCTCGCTGTAGCAATGGTGAATTGTGGTGTGCGTTAGTGCAAAGGGTGGATTAGTTAAATGTTGGTGTTTTGTAAATATCTAGAAATACTTTTCCCAGGAATGGAGAAATGTTGAAAAAACCCGGCCTAGTGTTTATTGTGAGTAAGATGGCGATGGTCCCAGCTTCGTATATCTGTCTTAATCTTTTGTTGTGAATGTAAGCTAACACTGAAGCATTATTGAAATCAAAGTTGAGATTAGTTTCTGATGTGTGTTAAAAGGAACCATTGTTTAAATTCAGTTGTTTAAAGTCTCGCTTGTGCTCATATATGCATCTCTTGGGGTTTCTCGAAGTTTCTCTTACGTATTTTTTTTATCGCAGACTTTCATGGAATCGCAGTCTTTCATGGAATCATGTCCATGCTGGTCTCAGACTTTTGCATATATTTTGTTAAATATATCTTAGAGGCTAGAGTAAGAGTTTTTATACCCAGGTTATGTAGGTTCTTTTCTAAGGATTCAGAGAAGTTATAAGGTAGAATTATGTGTCTGTGGGGGAGTTTGTGGGTATTCGAGGGTGCGTGAAAGGGGCTTTGGATTGCGTATTGAATAAAGGGTTTAGGATAGAGAAGGTTAAGGAAATAATTTTCTATGTAGTTGAACTCGTCATTTAGGTATTTAGATGTGCAGATGCAAAGTTTCCTAAGGTAAAAACCCTTTCATAATTTCTCTCTTGGTGTTGGTGTTGTGATGTGAGTAGAAATGTATGTCATTTTTGGAGGTGGGCTTGTGGTTATTCCTTGTGAGTAAAATATCTAAAAAAAGGTAACGCATTGTTGGCTTCTAACTCATGAATAAACTGTATGGTGAGTTTGATTCTATTTAGTCTATCCGCAATCTCGGTTATATTAAGTTTTCTAGGGTAAATGAGAAGGATGTCGACTATGTATCGAAGATAGCGAGAGTTCCTGGATATGATATATCTAAAAGGGTCGGATTCTAAGAATTGAGGTATATACATGGTAAAACACCACTGAGGGGGTACCCCGTAGGTAGATCGAATTTCTTTTTACAGAAAACGTTGATGTGTTGGAAATAATGTGCACAGAGTATACATTTTGATTATTTTAGAAATGGATAAGGAACAAGTTAACTTGTTTTAAACACTTGTCAACCGGTATGTTGGTGTATAAAGACTCTATTCCAAAACTGGCTAGCGATTTGTTTTCTATATTAGTTAACAATTTTATTAAGGAGTGAACCAGAGTTACTTATGTGTGCATCACCAATGATACCTAGTAAGGGGGATATGGCTTTAGCTAGAATTAATGGCATTTGCTGGCTACTTGGCCACTTTATTTGGGAAAGTGTTCACGGCATTCTAGCTTAAGATTGATTATGTAAGGTCTATTTTGTCTATAAAGAAAATGAAATTGAGATCTGTATGAATGCCTTTCCAGCGAGTAGACTTTCTGTAATGAGAATTCCTAACCAACCAGCATATTCTTTGGTTTAAAAGCAAACCATGTTGGAAACTGCCTGTGAAATCTTTTGGTCTCTAGGAGTTTCAAGACATCTGAATAGGAGTGACACAGTGGACACCATCCGGCTCAAGGAAATGCCTGGAAGAGTTTTAACTCTTAACTGACCACGAGACTCTAATTCACGAAAAAAGGAAATACAATTACCATATGTATGGGCGTCTTCACCAACAATCCGGCGCAATAACTGGGGCTTATGACTTTTTTTTAAAAGAAAATGAATAAAATTGGACGCATTTCTAGAGAAATCAGAAAATTTAATGAATATTTGTTTGAAATAAATTACTTTAGTATATTATTTTCTTTATCCCGGGTAACGCAGCATTTTCCTTATATATATATATATATATATATATATATATATATATTATATATATATATATATATATATATAAGGTTTTATATATCTCATTCGTTTTTCCCGGTTGCCCAACACCAGTCAGAAATAATCCAAAATTCGATTTGTCATTCTAAAATAGACGATTTCGGGCGCCAATTTACACATACAATCTATTTCCTGGCAATAGCGATCCGCCTACACAATTTCAAGTATTGGGATTTTGGCGCATTCCGTTTGGCTAAGTTATCATTTACCGTTTCTTAGTGGCAATGTCAACGGAAGAAGAAAAGCAGAAAATTAATGGAAGATTCTGGGCAAGATTTATATGACTCCAAGATTGGCGAGGGAGCAGAACAGTGAGACTGGAGCGTATTTACAAGAAAAGTTTCTTTCATACTGCTTCTATGAAAAGTCGCGGGGAGTCAGCCAACAGTCGTTTTCCTCTTCTTTTCTTGAGCCATTGTTAGACACTCTTACACTGCCAAACCTGTTGCAACTGGTTTTAATCCGGACCTTTCCTTCTCCTAGACCAGTTACCCACCAAGTTCTTAAATTCCAGTTTTCCCTACTATTTACCCGTTGCTAAGGTGGTTGTCCAGAAGAAATAGTTGTTGGTTGTTTGGATTTTATGGCATGTAAACCTGCCGAAGATGCTTTTGTTTTATTCATTCTTATTGGGTATTCAAATTTTTAAAACACTTTTTTAAATACATTTTTAAACTTATTTTTTTATCCATTTAGCCCTTTGATGGGACTCTAACAGGTACTATCACTCCAAACAAGGGTGGACCTGGAAGTGATGGTCATGAAGGGGTACTCCACACTTTACAGAGATCCAGAATTGGAACCACACTCCTAGATGCAGTTTAACGTCATACCCAGGAAGTCTTTTTGTGAATTTATATTTCAATAACAATTCGTATCTAATAAGAATCATTTATTTTTATGCGCTTATAAGGCATCTAGTATTTCAATCTAATAATTCCTATGAATAACCGTTACCCTAAGCGCACCTCACAAAGGCACATGGATAAGAAATGAATGAAATGAGGGGAATAAATGAAAAATCTAGTATTTCAATCTAATAATTCCTATGAATAACCGTTACCCTAAGCGCACCTCACAAAGGCACATGGATAAGAAAGTAGATGACTCATAAACTCATATTCGTATATCTATAAGAATTCATATCTCACTAATGTATAAGTTGTCACATAACTCACATAAGCACTTACTTATCTCTATGAACACTTACTCAAGGTACAATCAAGCAAAGAACATAACTCTTTTCAGATGACGTGCAAATTCACCTGACCACATTCCCGCTGAGATGCAGGTGATGAGTTTTATATCCACCCTCCTTTGTGCATCCCTAATCAATATCTCTCTGATTTTTCTCACACTGTGTTGGTGGATAATGTAAAGACTTCGTGTAATATCAAAGATGAAGAAAGTGGTAATTGGACTGTTGAGACAGCAAAAAAGAAATAAAAACGACTGTCTTAGATGTTTAAAATACTTTTATTCATTTTAGCTTTTTTGGTTGGTTTAATGACACGTCAACTCTTGTTGGTTTATTTCATGCCGGAGCCAGTCTTTTTGTGAATTTATATTTCAATAACAATTCGTATCTAATAAGAATCATTTGTTTTTATGCGCTTATGAGGTATCTAGTATTTCAATCTAATTCATGTTTGCATACAATTAGAGTGAAACTAATGATTACCGTCGTAATAAAGCGAATAGTAAAGCAAATCGGCAACCCAAGTTTAGCGTTTCACTTCGTGCTAATTCACTTGGGAAATAAATAATTTCAACAGTTCTCCCAACAGCGATGCACACAGCCACGGGTAAAAAAAAAACAAGGGGTCATGAATTAAATTCTTAGCCAGCTGCCTGAACAGTTGTCTGAAGTTTGAGTTCACCGTTAATTTAATATATTCAAATTTCCAAATCATAGTCTATATTCATAGAAGTATTTGAATTGTATTTATATATATATATATATATATATATATATATATATATATATATAGTTAAAATTAATGGTAAAATGAATGAATGGATGAAATAAAAATGAATGAAATGAGGGGAATAAATGAAAAATCCTTTCCAAGGAAGTATTAAAACACTTTTTGAGAGTGGGGTCCCTGATAGAAAGCTTTTCTCATCTATTATTAAACTCCTTTGAAGCATCAAGTTTAATATAATCATTCCAAAAGTTATTAGAGAAGATAAAATCCTTTTCTTACCTTTGTAATATCTGTTTAGAATGGGTTTGAATATATATATATATATATATATATATATATATATATATATATATATCTTGTCTGGTTAACTTCCGGTGAATATTGCTACATTTTAACTATCTCGGTTTAGCTCGGTTGGTAGAGCGGAACCACAAATTTCCGGTTTCGATACCGGTCCTCGACCACTGAGCGCATGAGTAGCACAGCTTCTGTGTGGTAAAGCGGGAAGTTGACGGTACGTATGGCGCTCCACTTTAGAGGCATAAAATAATCGTGTCGGTCTAGCGCTAGCTTAAAGGGCATAGACTCCCTTCTGTCCGGATTATACAGACAATAGGCCACTCCGCCTACTTTACTTACTTGGAATATTAATGTAATAGCCTAATTTATATTAGAGGGTTAAAGTCATAGGTTTTTTTCTATATTGGGCGAATAGATCTTAGTGTAAACAAAATAAAATTCAGATCTGATTTAGAATATCTAAGTACTGGATAGAATAATTAAAATATAATGTAAGGGTCTAATTTATAGTCGAGAGTTAAAATACTAAGGTATTTAATATAGTAGACTTAAGTAGCTATGTTTAAACAAAGTAATTATATAGATTATATGAGCAGAGGATTGAATAAGATTTGTTGTAACGCGCTTAGCGAAATAATAACACGGGTAGTCCAGCTGACGTTAACCATGAGAAGTCATCACTTCCGCCTTTTATTCACAACTCAAAAGGTGGCTGAAACAGTACTTCCGTTTCATAAGAAAAACAATGGTAGAAACGATGCTTCCGTTTCTTAGTATACCACATCCCTCCCCACTTAGCTTGAAACTGAACATACATTCCTAACGACACCAAGAAACATCCATAGGTCCCTCCCCGGAACTCCGGTAAGAACACCTATTACTTGTAGGAAGCGTTGTCCGACTCTCGGACATAGTAATATCATCATCATCTGTAGCCTCTTGAGATTTCTGAACAGCAATTTCCTCAGCAGGGCCTGGCACTGGGTCGTTTCTCTTTTGTGTCTGGTTTCATGTTGGTGCGCTGTCTTTTGGTTTTATTCTCAGCATTGTTCCTTCTTTCTTCTTCTTTGCGTTTCTGAAAACGTGTTCTCATGTGAGTTCTAGGATGTTCATCTTCCAAGCTGTCGCCGGTTGTTGAGAGACTGCTATCTCTGTAGGGTGTAGGAAGCTGTGCAACAGATGTTGGGTGCCCTGTAACTGTTTGTCCCCGACTCCCCAGAGGCTGCCTGGATTCTTCTGGACCTCTCACGACAGGTTCTGTTGGAATATTCACACGAATATGATCCACATGTCTTTTCCATAAGCGACCATCCTCTAATTGCACTCTAAAAGTCAGTGGACCAAGCTGCTCCTCTAAAACTCCGGACAGCCATTTTGGCCCCCCTTAAAAATTCACCACACTAACGCTATCTCCAATATGGAACATCCTTTCACTACGATATTTATCTTAAAGTACCATCTATTTTTGTGGTGACTTGGGTAGATAAATCTGGATACACAAGGTCTAGACGAGATCGATGGCCCATTAATAGCATTGCTGGTGATTGACCCGTTGTTGATTGCGGAAATAAACGGTATCGGGCTAATACACGCAATAATCATGTTTCCAAATCTCCAGTAACTTTTTAAAGACCACTCTTAATGGTTTGCACTGCACGCTCAGCCAGTCCATTCGAGGAGGGGTGGTATGGTGCACATCTAACATGCTTAATGCCATTTAGGGTACAGAACCTGGAAAATTCCTTACTAGTAAAACTGCTAGCATTGTCAGATACGATCACACGTGGACTCCCATGTGTGGCAAATGTGCGTCGCAACATCCTTTCTGTTTCTTTTGCAATTCAGTTGCATTAGATTCCGCACACATTTTATTTACTTCATCCGTCTCTTTTTCCTTTAAATGTGCAACGTCACTCATTACTAATTCTATAGCTGTGGCCATTTTAACAGCTTCTTCTAACGACATGTCTTCGGACAATAGTTTTTCCAGAATTTCCCCTCTTTTAACCCACACACAAATTTGTCACCCAATGCTCTTTTTAAAAATGACCCAAATTCGCATGTAGAAGCCATATGTTTATGGCGAACAAGAAAATTAGAAATTGACTCACCCACCTCTTGTTTTGCATTATGAAAACGAAAACTCTCGGCTACTATTAGTCGTTTAGGTTTAAAATGCTCCAACAACAACTGCGTAATTTCCTCCAGAGACTTGTCGCTTGGTTTTTGAGGGGTACATAAATCCTCCAAGACTCTGTAAGTCTTTTCTCCAATTGTACTCAGTAAAATTGCTTTGCATTTTGTTTGGCTTTCACGCCCGATATCGTTTGCGATAAAAAACAAAGACTGTTCCACGCGGTCTAGGTACATCGAGATATTTCTTGACTCCGTACAGAATTCTTCTATAAAGTGCTCAGTACGTTAGTAGAGCACATTTATTATCATAAAGGTACACGGTAATTACCTACTCGAGTTTCACCACAAGGATCTTCAGGGTTAAATCCACTGGATTAATCAAGATATTGATTAATTGCAGTCGATTTCACGTGTGTGTTTTTTCGCGATAAACGGTTAATTATAGGTCCGTGGTCGAAGGACGCTGATTTTAAATTCAAAAAGAGCGGAAGCTGCAATTCTTTTCAAAGGATCAAAATATAAACATTGTTAGAAATCCGCTTTGAGCTATTGTTTTAATGGTTTATGATAATAATGAGGAATGTCTATATTATTATAGAGTCTGTGGCGATTAAACCTGGTTTTATTAATATATGTCTAAAGTTATTTATTTTAATTAAAGTCAATAGAATGTGTATATATGTATACACACATGAAGGTGTATTTTTACCATTCCAAGGGTCTTATTATTACAATATATATATATATATACATATATATATATATATATATATATATATATATATATATATATATATATATATATATATAATGAATAAATAAAAAAGTAAAAAATAAATAAAATAAAATAATAGATTATTATAATTACTTACATTCGTGGGATATGAGGTTTTATTAATGTGTGCTTAAATTATTTTTGTTTTTATTCTTTTCATTTTATCTTCATTTTTTACATTTTTATTCCTTTATTCCATTTCAAGCACTATCTTTTTGAATATAAACTACGAGTTAGAATTTGGATAGATTGAAATAACGTTGAACTCAATCTTTAGACAACTGGACAGACAGCTGGCCTAGAATTTAATTTATGACAGACTGATTTCATGACTCGGGCATGAAAAACAAACATGTGGCTATGAAGCAATTCTGTTCTCGACCGCAATAAGAATAATAAAGTATTCCTCATTCTGTGTCTGATGATGGTGCCAGGAGGAATAACCATTCCTCTATGTCTCCTGGAATAGTCTGTTATGCTTTTAATCTTAATCTTCTTCGTTATTTTCTCATAATATAATTTTGCTCTGTGACTCTAACAATAAGAGAACACATTGAGCTCTGTAAATTACGACTATTGAAAAACTACTACGTCGTAAGGGAGATTTCTTCACTCAATCTTTAGATTATATATATATATATATATATATATACAAGGTGTGTCATAAAAGTATCGAGATTGAAGCTGTATTTACCAAGATAGAAATGAACAATGAATGGGACGTTAATTTTCAGAATACAAGATGTGTCATAGAGTATCGAGTTTAAAGCTGTATTTACCAAGACAGAAATGAACAATGAATGTAATGTTAATTTTCTTCAGAATACAAGGTGTGTCAAAATGTTCTAAAAATATCGATACTTTTTTTAACCCACATTATATATATATATATATATATATATATATATATATATATATATATATATATAATATGGGTTCTAACCCCTCTGCTAGGGATACAGTCAGTATATTCTAAACACCACCGAAAGCGTACACATTTTATTATGTAGGTGATGAATAATGGAAACACAGATTTCTTAAGCAAATATATTTCTAAAACAGTGAGATATACATAAATTAGACCCCAACCAGTATCGTTTGGAAAGTTATAAAAACTAAGAAAAAAAAAAAAAAATACGCACAAACACCTTATAAAGATGTTTTGAAAAAGAAAGTAAATTATAGAAAATTGAACCCCTGCAATTACGTTATTTTGCGTTGTTCCGAAATTACATGAAGTGCTATTTCAGATCCTCCGTCCTGTGATTTCTTTGCTTTATTTCTGAGACACCATTAAAAGTGCTTTGAATCCGTAAGATTTTGGCCAAAGTAAAAGATATGTAAATGTGATAGAAGCGTGAGCATCACGTATCCTGTATCCAATAAGGCTGTTTTGAATGGGCCGGTACTAGTAATCAAGGCACGTAAAGAGACACAAATGATAGCTGAAATGACGAAAGAAGCCATGAAGAGAAAATAAAGTCTGTCCGAATGGAGGTAATATGTGTACACTATGGAGAAAGACGGCAAAAAATAATAGGCTGCATCCCTTTTATTGAAATATAAAAGCAAAATCTCTTGGTCACATGCCCATGCAGCAACAAAGATAGCAAAAGCGTATATATATATATATATATATATATATATATATATATACATTTTTCTTGTTTTGCAAAATAACATTCTGTGCAGAAAATATAAGAAATATGAAGTTATATTTGAGTAATAAACTGAATTGGCCTCATATATATATATATATATATATATATATATATATATATATATATATATATATATATATATATATCCCCTCAGAAATGGTGGGTTTATTCATATATGGATCAGCACTCAATTTTTTAATTTTTACTTTCTATCTTCCCTATGTCACTTTATATTCTTATTGTCTTTTTCTATTTATCTTTCACTTTAGTGAAGTTAAATTAAGTTAATGTTTCTTCTTTTTCTCTTCCGATCATTTTCCTTTGTTTCTTTCTTTCTTTAAGGCAGTCCTCAATAAATATAATTTATTTTCAAATTGCCAATTTTATTATCCAAGTACATTTTGTTCCAATATAAATGTCACTATAAGCGGCTGTGATTGCTGGGCTACAGTTACATACGTGCATATAATCAAACATAAATAGGATTTGAATTTTTGACAAATATATATATATATATATATATATATATATATATATATATATATATATATATATATATCAGAGAGAGAGAGAGAGAGAGAGAGAGAGAGAGAGAGAGAGAGAGAGAGAGAAAGAAAGGGAGGGTGATAACATTATCTATGTAGAATATTGTCCCGATTTGTAGCTGAATTACGTTGATGCCTACATTAATGCTCAGTATTTTTACGTCGTCATCTCATCAGTTAATTCAACTCTTGTAATATTGAATAAAGGTTTCACCCTGGGTTCGTTTACATTTTCATCTGACATTCCCACAATGTCACGGAAAACGAAAAGCTATCATAAGATAATGCTCCGATTTAGTGATAAACATACATTATATATAAGATATATTGTAATTGACAAGAAGACCCTATAAACAATGGAATGTTTTATATGAAAAGTTCTTCAGAGTTCTGAATAACATAAACAGAAAAACTAACTGTAATTTGCTTGTTCAAGCACTTCGTTATTTAAACGAAAAGAATTTCTATTTTGCCTTTGTTTTCCCCCCCAGAACTTCGGATCGTGTAGACGAAGAACAACATTGAACGTGTTTTGATTCATGTCAATTATATGCTTGCTACAGTCCCAAGCCACATTTATTTCTATATGATCAGTTAAAACAGACTTCACAACATCATCGACCGTTCGAAAATATTGTCTGTCTTATCTCAAGGGCAGCAGTTCTTGGAACAAATATAATCCCATGAAATATTTTACTAGATTTTCTGATAAGTAGATGACACTTATCTTCTCAACGTCAACATCCTTGTCATTATTTCACACATGGATTTACGCTTTCATTTTTATCTTAATTCTGGTTGAATGCTTCAAATTTTCCACCAGCTCTAAAAAAAATGTCAAATCTTTTTTACTAATGACTATCCGTGTGTTGTCATTTAAATGCGAATTAGTCCGGAAATTGATTTATACAAGGATATTGCTGTCATAAGAATGTTGCTACGATGTTTTCTGTAGGGTACGGTTATATAGATATATACAAATCAATAAAATAAAAAATAAATTAAAGATACAATGTAAGTAAAAAAAGTGCATAAAAATTGTTCCATCCTGCTATGACTAAGCAGATCTAAAACCTAAAATAATAAAATTATGTATACATAAAGTCTGTTACTTAGTTTCATGTGGATTACACAATCGTTAGACGGAAATCAATATTCAAGGTGTGAGCAATGTTTTTGTTTGTTCATTAAATATATACATATTGTACTGTTGTGGTATATTTTCACGGTACCAAAATGATATAAGTAACGTGGCGGCGGCGGCGATATATTCACCGTACTAAAAATGTCTTCGGCACGTGGCGGCGGCGGCGGCGGTGTATACTATGTAGCGGGTCTCGTCCACGTTCCTCCAAATTCACAGTGCTAAAATGGTGTTGATAGAAATTATTAACATGAGAAATATGTCGTCACAACTGCTAGCCTTTATTTCCAGGGTAGGTTCGTCTCGTGTGCTGTATCGGAGAGGAGGAAAGGCAGAGAGAAAGAGAGAGAGAACACTACTTGATTACTGTGACCCCATACTAGCTACTAGAGGCCCCATCCGTACCCTACGACGGCGGAAAGCAAAAAGAGAACGATACCTTTCTTCATTGCCCCACGTCACCACGTGACATCCGGTTCCGGTCAACACCCGAAACTCAATTCTCCATTCGGAGTCACGCTACGGTCAAACTATCGTTCATCCTGTTTTGGCTCATCACTATTTTTTAAACCTTTAACATCTCTTATTTCTTCTTCCTCCTTTTCTAATATAGTAGTTCTCGCTCACAAAAGCCAGGACCTTCATTATCTCGTTACAATATATGTATAATCTAATTTATAATATTTAAAAATATTTTCTTGTAATTTTGATAGATATATCTTATAAGAGAGATATCAGTATTATTTCTATTTTTGCCCTAATTTCATCGACAATTTATCCATCGCACGCACACACACACATACACGCAGACTATATATATATATATATATATATATATATATATATTGAGAAGTAAATGACAGGTTAACAAAAAACATCATAGTTACCTTCTTTTTTCTTTACACTCGCATTGTGATAGCCTTCAAAACCAACCAACAAACCATATATATATATATATATATATATAATATGTGTGTGTGTGTGTGTGTGTGTGTATGTGTGTGCGTGCGCATGTGCACGTGTGTGTGCGCGCGCGCACGCGTGCGTGTGTGTGTGTGTGTGTGTGTGTGTGTGTGTGTGTGTGTGACTAAAAACCCTATATCATACCCGAATTTACAAGGTAGAGTTTGTGTTTATTTTTGTGTCTGCACCAATTTTTTTTTTTTTTTTTTTTAGCTCTGACCGAGTGTTCACAGCTACATGAAACTCGAGTCGGTCTGGTTTTTGACCATTCAGTTCTTAATCGAATATTTACCTCCTCTTACTGATCACTTTTGCATGGTTTTTGACCTGTAAATCCTGAAGTATTCAAATTTGGATATTTGGATCATCTACTATGCTATATATATATATATATATATATATATATATATATATATATATATATATATATATTATAAGTCAAAAAAGTCAAAACATATTAAAGTATACAACAAAGTCAAAACATATTAAAGTATACAACATAATTGCTATTATAAATCTCAGTCAACAAAAGGGAGATTTATAGTTTGCAAATAAACATGTGTAAGCACTAATGGTGCTTGACAATATAAAAAAATGTTATTTTCATTTGGAAACTTTCTCTAACGGTGTTATTGTACATCTGTATCTGTTGTAGTTTTCATAAAAAATAAAAAGACCTAATTTCGCAACGACATTCGTAAAAAAAATATGATCTTATTTTTAACTCAAATTTTGAAAAAAAAGTTTCATAACTTAAAATTTGGTCTGATTCTTAATAAGTTGCAATGTCACTTTAGAACCTATATATTCTGCACATCTACTGTTGTCAAATGGAAAACATGTCACTTGACTCAAATTGATAGCATCTTGACATATCTATTCCACAGCTAGGGTTTGGCCATCACATCTGTCAAGCACGTTCACTACAATTCTCATATCACATCCCAACTTTCGATCAAAATTGAGAATGTTAAAACTTAACTGATCCATTGGAAAACTGACTCTTTCAGAACAAAGATCATTGTCTTAGGCTGTCAAATTTACAAATCGGCTTAGCGATCGAGGGTTCTTCAAGATACTATTAAAATGATAGTCTGGTATGATAAGGATGTGCATGTTATATGTTGGTTCAAGGTATGTGAAATGTAACATCAAAGAAACAAGCAAAACAATACAAATAATGAACAAAGAATTTGGAGTCATAACAATATTTGCCCTTTATATGTGTATTATAAATTGTATTAAATGAACAACAAGTTATAAAGTTGTGGTTTAGTTTATGAATTTTCCCTTTTACAAAATCTTTTTAGTGTTAAAGCTTACTTGTATTTTTGTTTACCCGGTTCTAAGAGGACTGGTATTCGTGACTGGTCCTTTCACTAGCCACTGCCTTTCTGCCCTCTGCTATGAGAAAAAATCCTTTCCTTCCCCCGCTCTCAGAATTTCCGTTAGTTCGCGGGAGTTTTGAATTTTGGCGTCGGTCAGTCGGCCTTTGTTTATTCTTAGAATACAATCTTTTTTCTTTGTTCCATGAACCTGCCCTAACAAGAATCTACAGCTTATGAACCATTACACGCACATCAGGAGTAGTAAAAATAAGAAAAACAATAATAATTATAATAATAATAATGTTTATATTGGAGGTATATATTTATCTAAACGAAAAATCTTATAGGCATAAATTCTTTAAATTATGGAATTTAATATATATAATCGGAATTTCAAATTTTGCCAAAATAAAATGATAATTTAATAAATAAGATTCCAGTTTTTGACAAGTTGGTCAACAATTTTAAAAACTTAGATAAATACAACAATGCTTGGCCTTGACTCGTTTGAGTTGGAAAAAAACAAAATGGAAAGATACAAGGTAGGCTGGCACAAGGTCATTTAGAAACGTAGGCAATTGTATCGAGTGGCTGGCCAATCAGAGACATATGTTAGGGTGGGGAGGTCTGGATCCCATAAATAACAGACCAGATAGAAGAAGAGAACAGACCGGAGAAGAGACCGGGACAGACCGGAGACAGACCGAAGAAGAGAGAAGCGGAGTCAGACACTCCGAATTAGGGAGCTCGCCATGGCTCGGGGCCCTTGATACAACTTTACCGATACACTCTGAGATCTTGCCACTCGGTATGAAATTGATAACTTAGCCAAAAACTAGCTGTAGATCGCCAATCAACAGATAAAGAAATCACCTCGCTCCTTTGTAAAATGAATGTATATATTTTGTACATAAGCATAAAAAAGGCGTTGTGTTCAATTGTTTTGTTGATCCGTTGACAGCTTTTGGTTATTTAATCGTATTTCAGCCGAGTTGGTAAAAGGAATGAAACAAGCTCTTTTTCAGCCTTCCTGTAAATCAAAAGACAACATAAGAACGGGAGGTTGGAACGGGCAGTTTCGACGACTGTAATACTGAGCCGGAGCATCGTTCTCAAACATAACATACATACATTGAGACGGTGCCCCAGCACATAGTATTATACTAAATATTGACGACCTTATTTAGGTTAAAATGCAAAATATGTTTTGGTTTAAATTCAATCACACTCCAGAAACACTTCATCAATCGACAGAGATAAGCACAATAACGGAACATCATTACATTTATTAATGAATTGTCTCGTACATCTTTTCTCATTATTGTTTTTATCAGTGAATTCTCTAGTCTTATTTGACAATTTGCAATTACAGTCACTGTGTCGGTCTGACTGAATGTTCGTTTGTTTCCTAGCCCAATTTCTATATGAGATTGTGTCATCAAAATGGCTGCTTCGTCCCAACTCAAACACAATTCAATGGTGTAGATTAGTTATTCTGACTGTATACCCTGCAAGAGGTAAGACACCCACAAATAAAAGGGTGTTATCGATATGAAACTAAACTACATTTAATGTTGAGGCTTTAGTTCTGGAGATTTGGGGAGTGCGGAATAGTCTTTCATTGTCATTACTCCCAGATTCACTATAACACGGAATGCTAAATCAAATAGATGTTTAAAATTATTCGTATTCGACAGTGTGCAGAGAAAAACTCTTAGAAGTTACATAAAATTGTAAATATGAACGTACAATTAACGCAATTCCTTGACCTCTCGGCATTAAATAACCCAAGACGACATAACAGGCTGGTAAAATCAATCCATGAAACAGTTTTTCCAGTATCCTGCCCACATGGTCGGCTGGGACTGAAGAATACACCGACTGCACCTTAGCAGAAGGATAAGACATTCTAATGGGCCACCTGTTAGCCGTGGGTGACTGAAGGTTTTAGTATCCTGGATATGATGTTAAACTGTATCTAGTGGCGAGTTTCCAATTCTGGAACACTGAGGAGTGTGGAATACTCCTTCGTTACCATTACTCCTAGTTCTACTCTGACCCGGGGTACCTGTTATGGTACCATCTATGGGCTAAATAAATTTGATTGCCCCTGTACAAATAATAACCATATTCAACAAAAAATTAATAAAACGATTTTTGTGGCCATTTTAGGCTTCAAGTGAGAGCACTTTACAGTGAAGATCTCTTGTGTTAAGCAGAGGCTGATCTTTAGTGAAGAATCCTATAGTTGTTTTTCTGTGTCCCTTAGTGTTGGGTAGAATCCTTCGGTTGAGCAAAGTCCTTTGTTGCAGGTCCGTTCGGCAATGACGAATACGTGCAAATGAACGGCTTTCCAAATCGGCGATTAAATAGTTAAATAACCACGTATTCGAGCTTTTGATTGGCTGGATTTAATTCACGTGCCCACGCCGAGTCTATAAGTAAGTGGCGGTTTCCAACACACCTGAATAAAGGGTTGACATGCCGTAAAATCCAACCAACCAACAAGTAGCTTGCTATAAAATTTGACAGAAGTAGCGATTTTTTGCCTAATGGAGTGAACTAATTTCTATATTTCCTTTAAAAGTCATTTATTTAAAAAAACATAAAAAATGAACAAATATATTCATTAATCTATTTTCAACGTATTTTATTATTAACTTATTTTACTTTTTATTTGTTAAAGTATTGTTTCGTTGATAACTTTTATAATTAATATTGGAATAACCATATTTATCAACAGAAGGGAAATACTTTCTTTACAAAATCGTCTCTTCAATGTTTCCATTCAAGTTATTTTGTTCTTATTCTATACGTTTTGTTAACAATTCACTAAATTTTAGAATATAGGCATAGCAGAATATTATATATAGTTTAAATTCATGCAATTATTATGCTTGTATTGCTGTACAACTAGTACACGTACACACATAGCTGTGTGTATATACACATACACACATACACACACACACACACACACACATGTATATATATATATATATTGCATTAATATCATATGTATTCATATTACATTATATATATGTAATATAGATATATATCACATACACACACAACATATACATATATATATATATATATATATATATATATATATATAATGTGTACGTATAACATTTCCTTACGCCATCAACAGTAACCATAACAACGTCATTTTTGTAACCTTTAAGTATCCCGGAATTGATCTTCTTTTTTCATCCAAGGCACATATTTTGTTTTAAACTTTTGTTTGTCATTTCAAGTGTTATTTACGGACTGGATCCAATACGCTTTGTTATCAGTATTTTTCTTTACTCGTTCTTATTTTAGATCATTTCAAATCAAAAGAGTCGAATCTTTTTGTAACTCTAAAGGAACCATATTCAAATCATATCTAACACAAGCACTGCACTGAAGATTATATTGATTTAAGACAAGGGACAATAGTGACTAATGGTTTAACAACTAAATTATTTTTCTGAATATAAACTGAGCCGTACGAAAAAGGAAGTAATAACAACCGCAAATTCTCTCAGTCATTTTAAAGATAAAATTTGGTTGAAGCTATCAATAACATATATTTACAAGGAACAGAATCATCGTTGAATCCATTGGGTTCTCGATTGAACATCGCTCTATGATTATATATGGGCTTTTAAAATATGCAGGAATAAAGTGTTCGCATTAGTATTTCATAGTTATCTCTTTTCAAGAGGAAAATATCATCGAAAATGTTTTTTGAACGTGTTTCATGACATCGCTCCTTAATATTGCCCTAATGATGATCATTATATTCTATAAGTATAAAAACCGAAACGCTAGTACGAAGGCTGAACTATCCATTCATATTTCATGTATGTTATATTTTATTTATATATACTATATGATGCAAGTGTATATATATATATATATATATATATATATATATATATATATCGTGTACATGCGCGCGTATGTGCATATATGTGTGTGTGCGTGCATGCATGTATGAGCGTGTGCATGCGCGCGTATATGCGTACATCTGTGTGCGTGCATGCATGTGTCTTTGTGCACATATGCGTATGTATGTTCCTACGTATATGCGCGCGTGTATATATGTATGCATGTATATGTATGTGTGCCTGTACGTGGGCGTGTGAGTGTATGTGCATAAATTTGTATGAGTACGTATATGCGTGTCTGTCTGTGTGTACATGTGTGCGTATGTGCGTATATATGTACATGTGGAGCCCATAGTAGTATGCGTATGCGCTTCAGTATGTATATGTAAGGCTTACCCAGCAAATATAGTGACATGTGTGTGCATATAAATATGTATGAATATTATTTTGTATGCGTGTATATGTCGCGAGTATATGTAACCACGTGCAACCACGTCCGGTTGTCAACGCAACACCTTGTAATAGACAACACCGAAGTTCAAAGCCCCACGACCCACCCACCCATAATATACAACATTTACAACCTTAAAATTAATATTATCCAACCACACTCCCCAACTATCACGACCCGTCCGTATACATCATACACGGCCTACGCATCAGATAGAAAGAAAACAAGCACGCACACACACACATACATGTATAGACACGAGCGCTCGCACGTAAGCACTATTAAAATACCGCACACTAAAGATCAACGTATTATGAGTGTGACCAGTCACTACGCGTACGCAACCTTTATACTGCCCATAAACACTCTCATGCATTCAATTCACCTTCACATACATACACACATCATTTTATCCAATCATACGCATCCCATGTCTATTGAATTTTTTTTTTTGAAATCTTTTCGATTTTCCTCACATTTGAAACATCTTCACCTGATGAATGCATCGCATGAAACCAATATGGTTGTGAAAGTTCCTTTGTCACCCAATAAATAGATATGTAAAACCTATATATTTATCTTATTATATTATATATATATATATATATATATATATATATATATATATATATTGGTAATATAGAGTACTATATTTATAAGTAATAAAACTTAATGTCGGGGATAGAAGTGAAAACTTAATTCAATATTACCAGAGTTGAATTAACTGACGAGATGACGAAGTACATTAATTTGGGCTTTAACGTAGACGTAATGTTCAACTGAAAATTGGGACAATATTCTATATGGACAATGTTATCTCTCTCTCTCTCTCTCTCTCTCTCTCTCTCTCTCTCTCTCTCTCTCTCTCTCCTCTCTCTCTCTCTCTCTCTCTCCTTCTCACTCATACACACTCACTCTGATTTGAAGAACTGGAAAGAGTTCCACAAATTGATTGATATTTGTTTAATTATTGAATTATATTACTTCATCAGTAAAACCAAAACTAAATTTAGTAGTTTCTTAATTATGGCATATTAAGGTGTATACGAGATTTCAGTGCTGAATGGCATCTCTTTTTGGAGTTATAAGACAACATGCACGTACTACCACATCCATGTATATATATATATATATATATATATATATATATAAAAGTAATTGGTAATTTGCTTGAAGCATTGTTAAGTATGTTATAAAATAATAAAATTCGAAGGCAATACAATGCGTAAAAAATAAAGACATAGACATATAAACATCTTTTTGTCTTTATTTTTTACGCATTGTATTGCCTTCGAATTTTATTATTTATATATATATATATTATATATATATATATATATATATATATATGTGTGTGTGTGTGTGTGTGTGTGTGAGAGAGAGAGAGAGAGGGAGAGGGGAGAGAGAGAGACTGACAGACTGAAACAGAGATACAGACAGTTTAAAATTCTAGTCGACGTCGATACACTGATCATAGTGGCCAGGTGTGTAAACAGGTGTCTATTGACCAGTCCAGTGTTGTTTATGCAAGTGTAATTTAAGAAGAATTTGCAAATTGAATCATATACATAAAGAAAAATCAGATAGTCATAGTGAGACAGTGGCAGAGACTTAAAGGAGGAGAGAGAGACATACACTGGCACACAACCATATCTTTATACAGAAATGCACTAAAACGTCAGTGTAACACAAACGTTATTTAGTCTGTCCTCACACACACAAACACGCACACCATTCGTTCAATTTCTTTATTTAGACACTATCGACTATTTTATCTGGCTGTCTGTGTAATTACCCGCCTACCACCTCTGTTCATTTTCGGATGCTGACTGCGTAACCGGTGGAATCCGTTCCGGGGCAAAAGATGAAATGGCTTGTCACATCTTTGGACAGTTTCATGTCGATGGGCTTGGATCTAACATGCAAGCAAAGGAAGTGACTAAAGGCTTAGGGAAGCTGTGCCATTGATCAGAGCCTTCATGTCCTGAAGTGAGTCGGCATGTTGCAATCAAAAGTGAAAACTGACATGTTCCACATCTCTTTCAAGGGTAGAGAGAATGGCTCAGCCGGCAAGAAAAAAGATTGATTACATTTTTTTGGTTAAATAGCTGGTTCGACTTTGATACCTGGGCGTGTGTAATTTACTAAGCCGGATGTTACCAGTGGCAATATGCACAAACGCACCTTATCATACATAAATCAAGTTGATTCATGATCATTAGAGCAGCCTTAAGAACACTGTACAAACTAAATAGTTATATTTATTATTATATATATATATATATATATATACATATATATATATATATATAACTACTTAGTGTGTACAGTGTTCTTAAGACTTGTCTAATCATCATGTATGTATATATATATATATATATATATATATATATATATATATATATATATATATCAATAGATATGTAGGACATTAAGCAGAGTAAAAACTTACGACACCGTGATTCACAGTTGCGATTGTCAGGTGAACTGGTATTTCACAGGTTTGAATTATTAAGAGTATAAAAGAAGTGTACCATAGTTGTATTGAAAAAGTCAAAACTGTAGCATAGTTGTATTGAATAAGTCAAAAGTGGGAAATAGCTCTTCTGACAATCATAACCAGGAAATACCGAGTCATGAGCTTTTGCCTTATTTTACTCTTACATTGTGTACGTCTTCTGTATACTTTTTCAATTGAAAATATATTTTTATATTACCCTGTATTTTTATGCGTTGGGCACTGTAAGGATTTGCGAATTAGAATAGCTTTTAGCGTTCAATTTCCATAATATATATATATATATATATATATATATATATATATATATATATATATATATATAACGAACCCGAATATTTATGACAACAAATAATAAAATAATAAGTGAATCCAATACTCCATAACATCGAGTTCATTCATTTATTTTTAGATACTTCGTAATAACGCCCAACTTAAAAAAACATTAAAAAACATATATATATATATATATATATATATATATATATATATATATATATATATATATATAAGAATTTATTTTTTTGTATATAAACTTTCTTAGGTAGACTTTTTTTACGAAGCTATAATATAGCAATCTCTGTTTCTTTCTCTCTTATAGAGTAATAACATATGATTGATTGATTGATTTTAATGACATGTAAACCTGTCTAGGATTATTTTATGCCTAGAGATTGGGGAAATCGCATTCCTTGTACATTCATATTTATATTTCCTTGTGTAGTTGTTTTATTTTGCACACGGTCCTATCGAATACGAATAATTTTTAAACAGATCTGTTTTAGACATAGATAGAACCCTTACAGGTACTAGCACTCTGAGAACAAGTGGACCTGTGAGTAAATACAATGAAGGGGTTTTCCACATACCCCAGATCTTTAGAACCGGAACCTCCCACATAAGATACAGTTTGGGCAGGAATTACCTATTTGTATGGGATGCAGCCAGCGTAGTCTAAGCCCTGCCTAATAATAATATAGGATAAAAACTCACCTAATAGGCATTTATTAGGCTATGACCTTCTTGATTTACCTCCGTATACAAGTTATTGCAATACAATGAACTGGTCTCCTTTTCTGTGATCGATATATTGATAGGGTAGAGTCGTGGAGAATGCTATTTTTAATTCGAGTCAATTTATTTTAATATGCTGATAAAATAATTCTCAAAGGTTTCTAGAAATGCCGAAAGTCACGAGCATAAAGAGTTTCCTACGTTCCATTCAGAGTGAAAAAGCTTACTGCTTAAACAAAACAAAACAATAATGTAACAATAAAAATTTATCATATAATTTAGCATAGTTCAAATTAACTTGTATGAGCAATATTGGAATTATAAACCAATGAGAATGCAGCTGGAGCTAAACTACAAAGCGTTATTAAAATAATTCACGGTGTTTTACCGGCTTTAACAACGAGCGAATTGCATCACCTGTTACTCTGTGTATTACTCCGCGTATAAAATATAAAAATACTAAATATAAACAACATTAAAATTAAAAGAGAAAAAATGTATAAAAATGCATTACAGCCTAGTGTGTTTCATATACGGTTCGGCTTCATAAACTAAGCCTACATTTCATATTATATTTTTATAGAGACTAAAATCTGTACAAATTATGACCAAAATATAATACAGATGTTTCGATTTTATTTTATATTTAGTAATACAAAACAATTTACGTAAACATTCTATTTCAAGCCAGGAAGAGAATTCAACTTTGATCATATGAAAAACTGGACAGGAGATTGTGGAGATTATTTTACCTTCTGCAGGAATAGATTCCATATGTTGTAACTGAATAAGTAAATGCGTCTGGATTTAAACATAGAATAATCTGATTACTCGCAACTTAACGATCAAATAAAAGTAATGGATTCTAAAAATATTGAAAAACGAACTAATCGGATCTAAAGAAGATTAAAGACAAAAAGAAAACATGTGCAAGTTGCATAATGATGGTTAATACTCGTTATGATGGGTTTTTTTAAAATATGTATATACTTTCAACAAGCAAGAAAAAAACTTTTATATCTATGTTTAGATAGTTTGATTATAGCTCTATAAAATGGGTGTTTCAGGTAAAACTTTGAACATCAATTATATGAACAGTTATGCTACCCCCTCCCCACTAGAAAGATAAACACTCATCATCAGCATCATTGCACGCAATTAGCACTGATATCCATGATAATTTCTCGCCAACCTTCTCTATCACTCACAGTCTCTGGGAAGTCCTCTGCGCAGCATACAGTATCCATGCAGAGCTGGTCAATGTAGACCCTTGTTGGACGGCTCTGTGCTGGTTTCCACAGGAGAACGTCGCTTATGAGTTCGTCCTTGCTTCTCCAGCAGTTTCCAGCATTTGTTCGTCTCACTCGGATGGTTTGTGAGATTATGGGTAAGTGTCCGTACAGCTGCTTCCTTGTCGGGTGTTGTTTCCACGAATTGTTCAAGATCGCACGCAGCATTCTCGTGCAGCTCCCATCTAGCTTATTAGGGTCCAAGTGGTGCAGCCATACAGCAGCACTGATACAACTATAAGGAGGGTGCAAAGTTATTAGATACTTTGCATACAAATAACTCCGACGAAGGTTAATAGACAAACATTTAATATATACAGCACATGGATAACAGTAGATACAACGTACATAGTAAAAGAGTACATACAAAAAGGGGTACACAAATAAAGATAAAGACACATTCATGAATGATACAGATATACATATATGAGTACAGACATGAGACTAGCGATAGTCCATGCTGTGAATAACTTACAGTAATGTAAGGGGGCTGAGCCCCAACGAGAGGGGTTAGATAAAATCTACCCCATGTGGCTCGTAGTTACTGAAACAGGAAAAAGAGAGCGAAAGTGTTTGAAACCGGCGCTTAAATACTATGGTGCCCTAGCGGGCACCAACGAACTAAAAGGGGCAGACAACTCCACCAGGCGAATACAAACTAACGCTACACAACCACAGCTTGAAAGAATTGTTGTTTTAACTTGTCAGTAAGATTGGATTTCCATATGACTGATAATCTGTTTATTGCAGACCATTCCTTCCCGTTAACATCGCTCTATACACCATTAATGCATCAGTTCATGTATTCGTATGATACAAAAATACATGACACCCATTTAGTGTTAATTATTTAAAAACATATTCTAAATGGCTAATAAAATGCTCGCTTAGCTCAGTCGGTAGAGCATCCGATTAGAAGCCACAAGGTTACTGGTTTGATACCGGCCCTCGCAAACTCAGCGTATGACTAGCACAGGGATCTGTGCGGTAAAGTGAAGTGCTGGCGGTAGGTGTGGCGCTCCACCTCAGACACAAAAGCAATCTACTTGGTCTAGCGCTTGTGAAAAGGGGACAGTCTCCCTCGATGTCTGCCTGATACTGACATTAGGCCACACCGACGACTTTACTTTTTAAAACTGTTAAATGAAGGATTACAATTTTGTAGCCAGTCTCAGTTTTAAGGAAGACACAAATAATTTGGAGTAATGGGATCTATGCATGTATGTATGTATGTATCTATCGACGAATCTATTGTATTGTCAGGTCGCTTAATGGGCTACTGGTACTATGTAATCCAGTACAACCTGTTTCATAGTCGGGTCATCGGCGACTAAACCGGTAACCCCACAGATTTTATCTGGTGAGGAGAGTGGCTAGACATCCTGCAGGACGAAAAACAAGACCTGTTCAAAGGGCGGAGGAAGCTATTAGCTCAACGGCCATCTAGAACTTTTTTGTTGTTGTTGGGAGTGTTGGACCCCTTATTCCTTGTTACGTTATCCATTTAGGAGAAGGACAACTCTGATTTAACACCTGCGATTGACATGCTTACCAGTTATCTTGCTTAGGCTTGTCACTGGACAACAACCATGAAAATTTAGAGAGTGGTATTCGTGTTGTACAAGCGTTTACCACTATAATATCATGATGTACAAATGTTCCCTTCTGTTTTGCTTTGCTTTGCGATCTATCGTGAGCTTATTTAAAGATAGAAAAGCAAATTATGTCATTTAGTACCAACTCATTCATACACACATATCAGCACATGTATCTGCCTATGCCAATCAATCTATCTACTGGGTTATCTACACTTTCCTGCAAGATGAATATTCCAAACGATCATTAGGGAGTTGCATAAGTAGTTGTCATAAAAACACAGAAAAGGTGCAATTACGATGCAGCATTGTGTTGCCAGTACTACACGGTACACATATGCAAATTCTGATTACAAATAGAAGTAAGCAAAGAAAATTATTACCAATTACATGAAATAATTCGTGTGCCTTAGAGAGAGAGAGAGAGAGAGAGAGAGAGAGAGAGAGAGAGAGAGAGAGAGAGAGAGTGTGTGTGTGTGTGTGTGTGTGTGTGTGTGTGTGTGTGTGAGAGAGAGAGTGTGAGAGAGAGAGAGAGAGACAGAGACAGAGAGAGAGATTTTATTTTCACATTTTTGCTCTTATGGGGTTACACATCAATAAAGTTGTTCATTTATAAGAATTTTCTTTTGGATTTCTTGTTGAACAGACCATTATCTTATTTTATGAGCATTATGAGTTGTAAACAACATTAATTCGATTATTTCTATCTATCTATATCATTCTGCTATTATCCATTTATCTCATTCTACTAATATATATATGAAGAAAAAAAAAACATCTGATGTTATACGCTATATATTCGTGCAAAAGGCCAACTGCTTTCGATCGAAGCTTTGTTTTACTAATCTGTGAAAACAACGACTATCAATCAATAAATCAATTAATCTTCCAATTAACATTGTTCATCTCTGTATTTGCCGCGTATCGATGAAAGACTTCTCTCAGCTTCTTGTTGCCAACCAGCTTTTTCTTGCAAGTCCATCAGTTTGTCTACAAGTCAACACATTGATTATATTTTTGTATCTTGAACCAGAGATGAGGCCTTTTCGCTAGCTACAGTGTGTCTTCATCCACCTTTTTATTGATTAACTTCTAAAACTCCAAATAATCACAGAAGAAATCAGTAAAAGAGGCTGTCATGAGTTCTAAATAACACACTGATTCCGTCGTGTGTTTATGTGTGTATGTACTTTTCTTAATTCCAACTTTTACCAAAACAAATAGCCGATATGTGGAAGGAGTCCGTTAAAGAAAAACAACTCACGTAATATTCAAATATTCACAGAAGAAATCGTTCAAAGAATTATATATCCTGAGGACTATATCGGCATTTTAAAATCTTTGGTTCCTGTACAAAACGTTAGATCAATGAAAGATATCTAAATAAGCTATTGATTGCTTTTTTTTTCTCTGTGAGAAATATTCGAGCTATTTCTTTGAAAATTTGGTATGGTATAAACATTATCGGTGAAGAAAATGGAATCTTCAAGTTTCGTTTGCGCTCGTCTGCGTCTACTTCAATCAAATGCTCTTCATACAGGCACGGACCACCGATTTTGTTCCCATGAATAGTTTCATAAGAAAACAGCTGATCTCCTTAGCCGTATAAATGCCGTTCAAGTAATTTACTCTGTGAGAAAAAAGACAAATGTTGAAGGCTACATCGGTTGTCCCATTCTACTTCGGCCAGATCAGAATCACTGAAATTCACAGATTTCTGATAAAGGAAGCTGTGAAGAACCATTATCCAATACGCCCTAAAGTGGCGTGTGTGTGGTGGAGTAAGTGCGTGGGTGTGAGATAGAGAAGGGGCACAAATATTATGCAAATAAAGTATGTTGCTGATAATAAAACAAGGCAATTCCGCAGGGTTTTAAATAGATTGACTGTATCTTCTGCCTCCGCAAAAGGTGTATACTAGGTATGACCCTAAACTGCATCCAGTGGTGAGGCTCACTTTTTGGGATCTGAGCAGCGTGGAGTAGTCTTCATTAGTACTATTTGGATTATTCGGACTATTATCCTCATCTTCATTGTTAACTCCGGCCTTCTTCAGGTATTTCTTGTCGGACTCAAGAGCCTTCTTGAACATGGGAACCTTCTTTTCGAACTCGGGAACCTTCTTGTCGTAATCGGGAGCCATCACAGAACTTTCATGTCCCATAGGTCCACTATGACGCGGTGGTAGTACATGTTATGATCCCAGGCCATAATAGCAACTGAAATACATGGCTGCTGCTGCTTATATGTAACACCTGCTCCCCGCAACCAGTGCCTGCGTGGCGGCATTTTTAAATCTTGGAGATCATTCCGCTGGACCCTGTATACATATTTATCTCATGGCAATTAAATGACATCAAAATTCTAATAATTTTACTTAGAATAGACGCCAGGAGTTACATGAATAATCAATCGTAACAAGAGAACATTCCGAAAAATATTTTTCAGTCTGATAAGTACTCATGGATATTGATAGAGTTAAATATTGTGAAGTAATAGTCATTACCTAAGCTTATTTTGGCCAGGAACATGGGGCATCAATGCGAAACGAACTCATGTAATGTGGTCTCAGACCTAAAATGAATGTTTGTAGCGTGGTCAGGCTACTTATTGGCTAGTAAGGCAAAACAAACTCCACTGTCAGGAACCTTCTTTGCTGTATTCTCTCGGCGTTCTGTCTCTAAGGCCATAAAAGCAGGAATATATATATATATATATATATATATATATATATATATATATAATGAAAAAATAAAGGAAAGAAAATGTTGAATGGATAAAATATGATTTATTTTATTTCATTGACACGTGTTTCGGCCAGGAGTTTATCTATGTATAGATGTATTCTATCTATTATTATTTTAAATACAAAATAAAATAGAATAACAATAATAGCAAAAACTACAGAAATGTTTAGTATACAAAGAAATAGCGGCCTTCGTCAGAGTAAATTCTTATTGTTTTAAATGAAATCGGTTGAAATACTGAGAATTTCATATATATATATATATATATATATATATATATATATATATATATATATATATATATAGGGATTCACAGAATACCTCACTGCACGTTCGTTTCGAGTATTTGGCACTTTTAATGGAAGTATTGTAGTGGCTTTGTTGGGTTTAATGCTACGTATTTGGAGAATAGCCACGATAAAACGAGGAACGTTGAAGTAAAAATGTTTGTAAACGGAATTACCGTCGAACAAGAGATTAGAAACCTAGGCTCCTTTCAAGAATACATTCAGACATTTTGATTGTAACTCAAGAAGTTTTGGTGCGACCGCTAAACAGTAATGAGATACAAAAAAATTACTATAGGAAAATGAAAAGTTTTGTGTGGATTATAATTCTTATAGTCAGTACCTATATGAGAAATTTCCTTTTTGCAGTTAATCGTGTTCAAAATTATAGATATGTCTTTAAGTATGAAATCTATTTCTACTTTGTATTGTGTATCATTGTGTCGTGTTGTCTGTATAGTGTACCATGAGGTCTCCAGACGAACGAAAACAGGTCCTTGTTATGATTGCTTGCTGGAGAAATGAGCATTTATTCATTTGGTACCATTGATTTTATACTGGAGTGTATCTCTATGGCTACGGAGGGTCTGTTGGAAGGAAGGGGTGTAATGTCATAGTATTACTTACTAGTATGCAAACGTTATTCACTAGAAGGAAGAAGAAGGAAATCGTTTTTAAACAAAGAATTCACCTGCATATATTGCACAAACTAGTAATAAAGACGAGAGAAGAAAAATATTTCCCCTTTCTTAATTCCGATGTCAGGTCTAAATCTGTCAGAGGAAGTATGGGGTCATATTTAACCAAGAAATGTTGGAAAGAAGTTTGACAATGCAAAATAAGTCTGAGGAGCCATTGTTATATACTGACTTTTCACGATACCAAATCAGCATATAACGTTATATACCTTTCTTACTTCTTACTCTGTCGTCTATTCTTCTGGCCGGCTTTGCTTCTGATCGTCTATCATTTATCTTGGTCTGGTATATCTTCTAAGGTCTGGTCTTCTGGCTATGTTCCTGCTGGCTGGTCGTCCTGGATTCATTTCTTAGTCTTGTTACCAAGACATTCATCAACCACAAGAACATTTTACTTATATAAACTTTTATTTCCTTAACTATACATTTCACGTAACTAAATATCTGACTAACATAGCGCGCGCGAGTCCCAGCCTTAGGCAGAGCACAAAATGGCCGACTGCTCTGCCTGACGTCCAACTGCAAACTGGGGACTCTGAAAAAGGTCCCACGTGACTTCACATATTTGGTGGACTTCTGTAATTTTCCATAGAAGGACCCGACCATGGTTGAAAGGCGTCATCCCCTCAGAATTACAGGGGATTGACAATAATCTTATGCAACCACATAGATTATGTAACACCATTAAAAAGGAATTGTATAATATTATAGCCGTATAAAATATGACGGCACTGGTTCACACCGAATCAAAAGAAGGGCCTTTACTTCGGCAAATGGGAAACTCATCAGAATAAGTATGTTGAAGTATTTTAAAGACAGCATTTCAAGCATTGTTCATTTCTGTCTTGGTTAATTCTATTTCAACCTCAATACGTTTGAACACACTAATTATATACACGCTCACACACACACACACTTACACGCTCACACACACAAACATACACGCTCTCACACACACACATACACACACACACACACACACACACACACATATATATATATATATATATATATATATATATATATATATATATATATATATAGATAGATAGATAGATAGATAGATAGTGAGACTAACAAGTTATTTACACTTTTGCCATAAGAGGAGTGGTATATATTTTTATTTTTAGGTATAAGAAGCTTTTTGTGTTAAATGATAGAAGTCTGAATATTTTGTTTGGTATGTAGTGTAAGTTTAAAAAATGTAATAGTTCAGGTTCCACTAAGTGTAATTGACAGGTGATGACCCCGAGATCATTTGAGAATTTAGCTGGGACTGGATAATCTGTCATGTGATTGAGTGATTCTAGAAAGTAAGAAGATATTGATCTTGAAAAAATCAGGAATCATCAATAACTTAAAATTGGTTGACTTTAAGACATTTTTAAATATAATTTCTGGATTCCATGGGCCAAGTTGCTTTTATAAACCAATTTTTAGTAGTAGGGAAGCTCTAGAACTCATTTTACAGACAAAATAGGGTACAAAAAGTCGCCATTTGTTACGCCCCCTCAAATTTAGAAAGTTAAAAATCGACACAACTTCGCTAATTTTTGGAATCGGAAGCTCAAATTTTGTCTAATTTGATCATAATCCATACTTGGACAAAAATTAGAATTTTAACGAGTCAAAAGAAAAGCCGTCACGATAATTCGCAAAACGGGTATTATGTAAAAGACGAAGTAATAATGTTATATGCTCATAAAATGTGGTGTCTTTATTCATCCTGTTGAATCAGCGGCTGACTGCAAGAGAAGGCGAAGTCATATCAAGAACAAAAAGATAGCTTCGCTAGAGACATAGCGGACTACAAAAAAAAGACAAAGTATAGGGATAAGGATAGAATGAAGACGATAGAATGTAACACTTGTGAGTTTGAACAGCTATCTTCTTAAAGAAATCTAAAGATGATAAAATACCACATTGATTTTCTGATGTTAATTTTGTCTAATTCTTTGCAGTTATTTACTCCACCATCACCACCACCACCCACGGACACAAACATCTTTCAGCTATGTCGACATTTCTCTTCAGGGGCGCCTGAGGCACCGGGAAATCAGCCAAGCCCTTAACGTTTTTATGTGATGAAGCAGGTGCTCGAGCCATTAGCGATATCACAGATACCACACGGCACGAATAGTAGTTATATGCAATTCTCATGCAAAGTATAAAAAACTGACTTGTTTAATTTTACCACAGAATGTGTAGAAATAAGGGGGTAATCAAAAAGTATCGAAACTGAATCTTTAACTTATTTTAATTCTAAATAATAGATTTAAATGAAAATGTTCATAGCTGAACAACTTGTAAAATGATAATGTGTAGATGTCTCGACTGCTGCGTAAACAAGTAGATTTTCCAACGAAGTCAGTGCCAATTTGAATACACACACACACACACACACACACACACACACACACATATATATATATATATATATATATATATATAGTGAATGTGTGTGTGTGTATGTGTGAGGGAGAGAGAGGGACAAGCAAACAGATGTTCTTATGTGAGCAATTTAAAGTATTTTTATGTATCTCATAAGGAAACAAGGGGTGATATAATGGTTATAACAATGCTTCAATTTCACTTGCGTCAATTTGCTTTCACGTTGCACTAAAATAAAACGGCCGATTGGTATCCAGTTTAGGAGAAGGGTGAATCTGATTTTAAATCCTAGAGAAGATTGGGAAATATTCTACCACAATATTGCATATTAATTTCCAGTTTGCAGAGAAAGATAGCTGGGAAGAGGCATGATCACCCAAGTCTTGAAAATATATTACACTAGCAATTTATCTTGCAAATTACTGTTTTGTAGGTAAATCAGATAGTCGCTGTATTTCTTTTGCTTTTAAACTGTACTTATTAGTTGGAAAGTATTTATAGTGATGCATAATGTCTCGTGCTAAAAAAAAATATTTTCTTCCTCAAATTTACGCTTAGCTGCTCCCCTGATCGATTGTTTTATTTTTAATCCTCCGGAGACTAAATTGCACAAACGCTCAATCATATGTGTGGGTGTGTGCGCATGTGAATGTGTTTGTGAACACATGCGCCTTTTGACATTTCTGTTTTAGACGGACGCAGAAAACAATCTACCAAATAAATTATGTTAGCATAAAGAAATGCTATATTCGTGTCAGAAAGGCGGATAGTGTAACTCCACCAATCTAGTTTGGATTCCAGGGGTCAAAGTTATAAATGTCCGGGCAACGTTTAGATTATTATAGTCTGACGAAAAGCAAAGACTGTTCTTATACTTATTTCCCCGCCCATAGTCAGGCGGTTCCCTGTCATCATTTTCCTAGCCGACCAAAGAATCCTGACCCCCTGGCTATACGAGTGCTATTTATATTTTGACATTTTCTCTTTCCAAAGACGATGATTTGATTCCACTTTTGGACTTTGACTCGACAAAAATTGACCAAAATAAAACATCTGCTAACTATTCCGCTAAATGACAGCAATCAACCACAAAATTGCATTTTTACTTGACACTTATTGTTATTTATTTGGTAAAAGCTAGACTAACATGTACTTTCAGGAAGAAGATATTACATCATCTTCTGAGATACCAATCATAAAGTTTTGACGTATGTAACTATTACCTACTAGATAATGTCTCCTTTGGAAGAGCATTGAAAATACAATCGCATCAAGGCAATATTTGATATATTATAAGTATTAGCTGAAAACTTGAGATCTTCATTTAAATAATTTGACAATGAATTAAACAGTCCTTTTTTATTGAAGACACAACACACGCATAAAACCAATCTATTTTGTGCGCACATATTAGTTGAAAAACATTGTCGAGAGGTTATCATTTATCGTACCTCGTGGCCATTGTTTGTACTTGGAATTAGTCTAGTGGACTAATGAAGTGGAGGAGGAGTAGGAAGGACAGAAGGAGCTCTCAAAGTAGTAGAATTCAGAGTTTTCCTTCTCTTAGACCCGTTGCCATACCAAGTTTAAGTAGTCTGCCCTACTATTCACCCATAGCTGAAGGGAGAATAGTTGGATTCGTACCTTTTCATAAATGGTATTAGCGCTGTGAAATGAAAACTGAACTCGTCTCGCCATATTCATTTCCTACGACGGTAACTATTACAACACACGACTAATCTTTTAGTTGTATTTAATTAATCCTCACGCATCATTGAAAACTAAAGTGATTATTGTCAATGTCTGATCTTAAAAAACATCTACGGCAAAAACTTACTAAGCTTTTTTGCAAATACTTTCATTTTTTATGGCACGGTTATAACAACATGACAAGTATGCTTTTTTATATACTCTGGCAACCACAGGGTCCTAAGTAGCCACTTATATCGCTTATACCTTGATATTTCCGGCCTGTTCAGTTTTTCGTAAAACATATTGCTGTCGATACTCATAAAAGTCACAGGTCTTAAGCAATATTATTATTATTTACGCTTATATTACTTATATTCAGGTTGATTTTAATCGGTCTACAAATACAAATATAAAAATGACCTTTAAAAATACTGATCTTTTTACTGGAAGAAATCACAGCAAAAACAAGTTTTAACTTCACTTTCTGGAATGGAATTTTCAGTTAGATGTCTGAAATATATCGATTCAGTTAAATCACCTGACGGACATAAGCCAAAACCCCTTTTTAGCATTATTTCGTAAATCAAAACACTCATTAAATTCTTGAAAAGTTTTTAATTTTCAAAAACTAATAGACTAAAAACATGCATGGGACTCAATTTGTAACCATAAATAAAACGTAGTGTCTGTAGCTCTATCCTTGCTTTATACAATAAAAGATAAAAAATATATTTAGTGAATTATATTAATATGTATTGAACTTCAAGTTAATACATTTCAATCAATAGAGGTGATATGAGTGGTCATTTATAAATTTTGATTGTTGCGTTCAAAAAAACAAATTTTCATTGTGTGAGATATTTTCATACATTTTCAGTACAGGAATTTACAACCTGTCAGTTTATCATTCATGTATCTTAAAAGTAAATATAGTTTGTATATTTTCCGTGCCACAAAGTTCAGTGCAAAAATAGTCACACTAGACAGAATCTGTTCCCCTTGGCTTCTGTCTGATGAAGTAAAAATAAGACATCATTATCGGCTAAGTTCCAATTTTGACTCCGTATTAGATTAGATTACAAAGGTGGAATAGAAATAATAGTGTAACTTTCTAAATAAAATCATTGGTCAGCAAATATGGTATATCTACAGAGTAATGAAAAGTTCCGTTGTTATGGTAACGCAAAGCATTTCTAAGCTTTACTGTGCCATGTTTTCTAAACCCAGACACATTCACATTTGTACACGAAGCTTCATAGACAATACTAAAGTGTCTAGATATAACCGTTTAATTACATATATATATATATATATATATATATATATATATATATATATATATATATATATATATATATATATATATCACTAGTTGTGCAGTCATCATCA
Source organism: Doryteuthis pealeii (assembly GCA_023376005.1). Lineage (NCBI taxonomy): Eukaryota > Metazoa > Mollusca > Cephalopoda > Myopsida > Loliginidae > Doryteuthis > Doryteuthis pealeii. The sequence goes on from CM042140.1 coordinate 121,406,218, forward strand.
TTCAAATGTTCAAATCTAAATTTTAAAAAGTAAACATTATGTCTCAATACTTGATCAAATCAAAATGTATGTATGTTCTAAGCCATTATATCATTGGGATACCATGCTGAGTATTTTTCTTCGTGGCAGTTAGCAGAGCCCATCTTATATATAACAAGCAACATAATATACAGAATTACCCGTGACCAGCTGTTAGGGATTGACTTATTGACCTTACCTATGTTCTTGTTTTAGATTTTTTTAAATATATATCTTATTTCAATATTTAGTGTTTCGATATCCATATAACTCCGCCAATTTAATTTTATGTAATTTTTTAATTAAAGATTTTAATAATTCAATCAAAAACTTTACAAAAGAGAAAGCTCGTTTCACACAAATCCATTATA
>CM042140.1:121411606-121571606 GCA_023376005.1 Doryteuthis pealeii
GTTAACTAATTTCATGTCTCATTCATGTCTTATTCGTATGATTTTAATAGAATCATCTATTTAACCATAGATGCTGGTCAATCGACCCATGAACAGATAATTTTATTGGATACTACCCGGCACAGATGTCAGTCGGGGTGGGGGGGCACCAAATATTTCGCACTAACACGATTCTTAAACCTTGATTTCGAAGAAATAATTATATAAACTAGCAAATATATGCACCCTCCGGGTGCAAGTATTTAAGTTTTAATGTAATAATATATTATATTAAATTAGAAAGGCTAATGAAACTAAATAAGAATGCAGATAAAAAGATTTGAAACAGAGGGGGGTATAATCGAAAAATAGAACAACTGAAACTTACTCTTCCATCACGCTCGTCTTTCATTGTTATTTTTTCTAATTTAAGTATTTAGTTAAAATAGGAAGTGAAGAATAAAATGACAGTTATCTTTTCTTGTTAATGGATTTCATTTAAGATTCATTGAAGAGATTTTTGCTTATATTCATTAAAATAAAACCAAACAGTTAGAAATCAATAATACTAAGCACATATTTATTAAATTCGATTTTTTAATATTAATATGCAAATTAGCCTTCCCGTTCACACTGTAAACCGCTATTTTGTTGTATATATAAATATAATTGCATATTTTTAGTATGTAGATATGATTAACAGTATAAATAATATAAAACAATTTTATTAATAATTGAGGTTTAAATAAAAATACAATCATGGAAAATGTGATGTCAATAACTAAGGGAATAGTGATATGAGTAGTAATATAGTTTCGGTTACAGACAGAAAAGCACACAATCTCCATTATAATAAGATATCATGGTGAAAAAGACTATTTTAGTTACATGTGTAAATTATACGGTTAAACAAAAAGTTAAATATTCGGTTTAGACTTCCTCGACATTATACAAAAATCAGACCACCTATTAAATTCATTTTTAATTTTCTAATTTTCTAAAACCAATATATAAAGATACAGCTTTGGGACCCCATTAATAACAACAGAATGACGGACATAGCTTTAACATTTATGCAATGACAGACAAAAAAGTTTGTTGGATTATAAGATGTTTACAAGTCATAGAACTCATAATTAAATATACATATTACACATTATATATATATATATATATAATATATATATATATATATATATATATATATATATATAATATATATACAGTATCCTGTGTAATAATTATTTTGAAACTTAAAACTAATGATGAACTTATTGAATAAGAGTAAATCAAATGTCTTTATTAACAGCAAACAGGCGTCGACGTTTGTACTAATCGACAACTTTCAGTGGTTTTCAAAACATTAAATGGCAACCAAATGATGTATCGTTTGAAATCGTTCCATAATTAAGAGATGAGGTGTATATAATGTGTCAAACAGGAAACTCTTATTCTATTGGTGATTTCCGCTTTATATGAATGTCTAATGCAGACTTGTGCGCATAATTTAGATGTATATATATTTAAATATGGACAAAAATGTTTTTCATTCGAGGTGTTTTCTTCTGTACAAGCAGCCGAGTTTGAATATAAAAGTGAAATTTTATTTAAAAACCTTTTAAAGGGATGCCCTTTATTTCTGTTGGAACTTATACCGTTTCACCTTTCCAGAAAGCGCTGCACTTAAACGAAAGCGTCATCACAAGGAATCATTTATTACACAAAAGATATGTTTCTACTTAAGCATCTTAGATTTTTATGCATTTATTAGCATCAAACGCTTATTGTATTGAAATGAGAAAGAATGCTTAATAGCGTTGGCAGAGAGGAGCACATACACACATATACATACATGTACATAAAAACACACACATAAACACAAACACACACAAAACACACACACACGCACACGCACACACATAGAGGCACAAATATAAGCATACACTCATAAACACCCCCACAAAAACACACACATAGACACAACCAAACGTACAAAAATACACAGACACACATAAACACATGCACAGACACGCGTACACACACACATGCATACACACATAAACACACATCTACGAACACTTACACATAAGAACACATACACACAAAAACACTCACACATGCAGAAAAAGAATTTCGCGCACACACACACACACACACACACACACACACACAGACACAGCACAACACACAACACAACACAAACACAAACAAGAACACTAACACGCAAATACACACATACAGACATATAAACACACACAACCACACATACATATATACAAAAACACGTAAACGAAGAAATGCACGCAATCATACACACACGCATATATATATATATATATGTGTGCGTGTGTGTGTGTGTGTGTGTGTGTATGTGTTTGTGTGTGTGTGTGCGTGCGTGCGTGCGTGTATGTATGTGTGTGATCACGAAATATGATGTATTTTGTATACATTGCCTTTCGGCATGTTGTCGAGAGATAAGTGATAAGTGGTTTTAGTTATTAGAATGAAAAGGAACAGAAGTAGAAATAACGAAGTGGTATCAGAATAAGTGTTGTCTGTAATGATGATGTAGACAAAAAAGAAGCGAGTGAGGGAAGATTAAAAGTGAATGAAAGAAGAGAAACGTATTAGAGATACAAGATGCAAGAAAACAGGAAAAATAATGTAATACAGTTTACAGGAATAGCGATTTGAGTGAAAGTGTGTGGAGTGTTGAATGAAAGTACAGAAATGAAAAAGTAGAAAATAAGTTGAAAAAATAGGAACAGAGAACAAAGAAAAAAAAAATGAAAGAAAAACAATAATTGAACAAAATCTTATGAGGCATAAAGATGAAAAAGAAACTTGAAAAAATGAGCGCGAAATAAAAAGAATAAAAGAAAATAAGAAAACATCGTTCAATAAGAAATATATATTCTTCCCAAAGATGCACCCCATTTTTAGGGCTGTTGTACCTGATATTAAATTCAGCCCTTTCATTTATTAAGCTTAACTTATTTTAGCACAAGGCCAGAAATATGTGGACCCAGTGAGCATCAAAATTATTGTCGTCCAATCAATTTTGCGCGATAAATATACCATAACGGGAAAGGTTTGAAAAAAAAACATTTATAAGATTTATTTTATCGTAAAAAATCTTTGTATAATCTGAAAAATATAAGATTAAAGAAACTCGAATTCAGGAAATCGTGTTTTAAATTAATGTTTACGTCGAATTTTGACCGCTCAAAAAAGGGAACGTAATAATTACCACTATATATTGAAAAACAAAATTGTCGAAAATATCATTTAAAACCTGTTAAACTTCAATTAAAATTGACCTTGTGCCTCACTCTGCTTGTGTCGTAAGAGATATAAACAATAATATGAAGCATGACAAAAGAAATATATTAGGTGATTGGATAATTAGAAGTGAAAAGAATGGAGGAATCGAGTGGAGAAATTTAATAAGTAAAGAGAACGAAAACAGAAGACAAGATGAAGAAAAGAGAGATAAACATAGTGAGACACTTCGAGAGAAAAAGTAAAAAGAGAATTACAAAATCATAAAAGGTAATACGTACAAAAAATTGTTGCACATGTTGAGTTCAAATTGTAAAGTGGTTCATGATTATATTGAGGCTTCTATTTAGGAGGGTGTGAACGATTGTAATTTGCATCTCATTATCATCTCTATTATGTCGAGAACTGGAATAATAAAAATGATGTTCATCGTCTCAATATTATCATTCAGTTACGAATTTAGCTGGAAATTGCTTATTCTCTAAGTTAGAGAATGTTACGTAATGCTCTCATAATGTATTCATGGTGTGTTGTTTCTGCACATCCGGAACACACACACACACACACACACACACACACACACACACATATATATATATATATATATATATATATATATATATATATATATATATATATATATATATATATAGTATCTGTGTTTGTATGCGTGTATTTCGGCATCAAGTTTAAACAGGTTTGGTTAAATACCACAGAGTATTTCTAAATGATTTTCAGTTGTTTACGTTCAATTCCTCGTGTAATTTTCCTTATATCGGGGTAGAGAATGTGCCCATATTTTCCCGAGCCCTTTCGACCACGTCCATGTTCGTCTTTAGGAGGATTATGTGTTATAATATTTTTTTCGAAGTTATTTCTTTTTGTTTTGTTTTCTTGTTATTTTGAGGCGCGAATGTTTAGTCAGTTGGTAGGGTTATTTTGGAATTCTTTGTGGTTGCAAGTTTATTCAACTAGGAGGATTTATTGTTATTTTATTGAGGATATTAGTATTATTAATGAGGATTTTTCTCATATCGGCGGATGTGAATTTGTCAGTGCTATGTTTTAGTGAGATGTTTTATGGTGCTAGTATCTGAAAAATGGTATGTAAGGTGACGACAGAGGGTGGCTGGAGTGTGGACAATGTAGATATCAATTTTTAATTGTTTTTCGAGAGGCACTCTCGAAATGGGCATATGAATTTATAAACTACGTTCGTTTGTTTTAGGAAGATTTTAGGGGAGTTAGTGTCCCTAGTACTTATGAGGCTTTATGTTTTGAATTCAGTGTAGTAGATAATATATCTTATTTGTTTTGATTGTTCGATGGAATTAAGGTATCTGTTTATCATATTGTTCAAATAGTTTGTAGTTTTTGAGCATTTGATATCTGTAACATGAATTAATTGTGTTATTGTTGTTGTTGTTTGTTATTTTGGTGGATGGTATAGAAATAAAGTTTTATTTGCGATTCGATTAGTATATTAGGTTGATTATTTTGTTTTATAATTGTGAGTTCTTTGTAAAATATTGTTCTTGATGAGGATGTGTAAAAGACTTTATGGATTAAGATTTTTATCATGGATATCTTATATTTTTGCGGACATTCGCTGTGACAGTTGGGTAAAGTGGAATTGTGACTAGTTGTTTTATATAGGGATATAGTGAATTTGTCATTGGTGATGGAGTCGGTTAGTACATATTGAAATAATACATTTTAAAAAAGAACCTCGCACCACAAAAACAAAAAACTACAAGAAATAATCCCACTGAAGAAAATACTGAACATGGCCAAGAGCACCTAAGAGAAATATGGAGAGTTTTTTCTATCACTTGGATCCCGATAAAAGAGAACACTGCTCGAGTGCTTGAACTTATGTAACTGAAAATGATTAAGGAGAAATATTCCGTTGTATTCAACCAAACCTGTTGATATATATATATATATATATATATATATATATATATATATATATATATATATAGAGAGAGAGAGAGATGTGTGTGTGCGTGTTTAGTTTATATATATATATATATATATATATATATATATATATATATATTGATGTGTACAAGGTGGGTGTATGCCCAAGAACCAGTAGAGGGTGATATTTCTTGAAGTGCAATACCTGTGTGTGTCTAATGACAAAGATAAAAAAACAGAGGGACTTTGTAGTGAAGAAAGTATGCATTTATATGAGAACATAAAGAATGATTTGAGTAGTACGTGTATGTGTGTATGAGGAGATAGATAGATAGATAGATAGATAGATAGATAGATAGATGTGGAGAAAGGGGGAAGGGTGAAAGGAAAAATAATTTTTGGTTATCTAACCTGCGGGACTTTCGTATAGATAATAAAGACTTTCGGGTCCGATAAAGTGTACATTTCTATTTGATGTCTTAAAGGTTCTTCTCTCAGAAAAAACACTTCAAATGGAAACTTCTTTGTTTGGTTTAAACTTTCTTATAGCTGCGAGTGTCATCACTTGTGTCCAAACGCGCTGAATCGTAGGTATCATATATAACACAACAAATATGCATATATAAATATATCAAACAATATAGAAAGGTATTCAAGTACATTGAGTTAAACTAGTGATATATGCTTGTCCATTCATATCAAATTCTGTGAATTAATAACTTTATCTACCTTTACTTCTCATTCCATATTCTTCTTTTAAGCATTTGAAATATGTTTCAATCTATTTATTTATTTCTACATTATTTTGATAAAATGAACAACTGTGTCGAATCCCCGTCAACATGACATTTAGAATCTGGAGAGAAGGATTGTTTTTTCATCCTTCTAAGAATAATCGTTTTTCATCACCATTGCTTCACTCTTTCAATGGACGAGACTTAAATTAAAACGATAAAATACTTAGGTTTCCATTTTACCCTTGATTTAAAGTGGGGCACCTATATTACAACATATGAACGTATATATATGCTCGTGCATATATGTATATCTATTATTCCAACTGAATATGTGCATCCAAGGAAAGAAGAGCTTATAGTGTCACAGGTGTATCTGATAGATCTACATTAGCATGCTGTTCTCATACCTGAGAAATTTGCACTCAGTTTATTTTGTTTACTTTGAATAAAGTGCATAACTTTTTACGTGGCACTCAACTCGTTACTTCAGCCCTTTTTGAATCTTTACCTGTATAGAAGGTTCAGATCCGCTGCATTCATTGGTTTTACCCATTCGAGAGATTTCAGTAAACATTCATTTTTCTGTTTCTCTTCTTTCTGAATCTACCTCACAATATACGCATGCTCTATTGGAACAACTGTAAACAACTCGTTATTTTTTTATTTCAGCTCCAACTCTAGAATATTTATGTCCATAATTAATATTTCTACTCTGTCTTTGGGTTTCGGTCTGCTCGTTCTTTATATACTAATTCTATCATCCTTGCCCTTCAGTTTTCATTTGCTTATAGGATGAATGTTTACCAAAAGCATATAACTTAGAACTCTTTAAGTTCAAGGTCATTAAGAGTCTTTCATACTTTCCAAACATTCTTTCTATTCATTTGCTACATCTCATTGCCATACCATCGTGACCCTTTGTTGAGTCATAGCAAATTTTAACTTGCTACAAAAGTAGCTAGAAACATGATAACTCATGTTAAACAATAGCAGTGCAGATTTTAATAAACCTAACAAGTATGTTTATGCAGAAGTTTGAATGAAACAAAGTTTGTTATGTTCTTTGAGTTCTGTGAAAGTGAACAATGAATTTGGTTGCTTTGGTTTCTTTGTCATATCAACCTCCATTGGTTATTTAATACAAAAGCCATTCTTTCAGAAGAACAGTACTGATACTATTTAACCCAATAGCTGGGAGGATGACGGGTTCATATCTATTCCAAAGATATTAGTCCGAATGTGAATGTAATAGCATGATGGAAGTTTGAATTCGCTTACTACGATGTTGCAGTCATCATGTTAGCCACTATGCCATGGGCATACCTTTCTGAAAAATCAAGATTGATGGAAGAAATATACATCATTTTTGAAAAGGAGATCTGTAATGAGTTGCAAGCTGAGAAGATGTTTTTTTCAGAATCAAATTATGTTTATTTTTAATTTTACCTAATATTTCCTTTTGACTTAGCATGTTTAAGAAAGAAAAGGATAACAGGAAACAAAAAAAAAAGAAAAAGAAAAATCTCATGCTATACAAAGGAATTTGGGATACTACCGCTCACTGCAGTCCTTCCAAATTACACACTTGACAATTTCAAACTTCTGTTGATCCTCTAGTCATAATACCAGCGAATGGGACACTGTGAAATTGACATAGAATTATTTTAATGCTAAATGTGCGTCTTATATGATGGGAAATACGATATTTACTTGAGTTGGTTTAGTTTTGTCTGATGCAGAGTTTCAAGTGTCAGATAATCTGCGATGATTAAATTCATTGCCATTGTAATAATTCCGGGTTAGACTTTTTTTTACTTTATTTTACTCATTCAAAGGTGCATTTACTTTTCATTACTTTATTTGATAAATAAGATTCATTTTTGTAAGATTCAATGTTGTAAGGTAATCAATTTACCAGTTAATCATTTATTGCTAACTCATATTTGCAAATAAATACTTTCAAAGATGCTGCCTGTTGTTTTGAACAAATCTTGAACGCAGCATCCTACAAAACAGCAGATGTACGGCAATTTACCTCCCTGATCACAAAACATGCAAGAATGACAAGTAAAATATGCTAGGTACTGTTGGAGAAAAAAGATGAACTCTTAAGCAACGATAACTTATTGAATCCTAAAGATAAACCAGTGTTCGCCAAAGAGCAACAATTTACATTCATCAGCTCTGTACGGACAGTGGGTGTCATCTAGAAGACTTGCTAAAAGCAATGGCCGATAGAGACGGATGGCAAGAGAGAATAAAAAGAATTGATGCTGTCAGCATGCCTTACTGATATACAAAGTGTGTATTTTTGACATACCTTATATATATATATATATATATATATATGTGTGTGTGTGTGTGTGTGTGTGTGTGTGTGCGTGTGCGTGCGTGCGTATGTGTGTGTGCGTATGTGTGTGTGTGTGTGTGTGTGTGTGTGTGTGTGTGTGTGTGTGTGATTAAGGTAACTTCTATTCGAATATTGTTAAATGGCTTCATTTGCTTTCTGTTTTATTTCTATTCCTATTCTAATGTTACCTGCTTACAATTAAAGCACATTTTAGCAGATCCGACGAGAGATTTGCATATCTATTTAAGGTACACGAAGAATAATGCAATTAAAAAGAAAGGCGAATTCTAAATTAACTTATATTCGTTACTCGATTAGTAATGATATGCTCGGGAAGTTAGAAAACCACTGGTCGATGATCTTAATCGATTTGAATTCGAAAATACATTCCTTAGCGTTTAATCTTTCGAACAGATTCAAAGAATATGTACATGCCTACATACTCACATTAAAGTGGTTTTCACAGATGATCTGGAAGGAAGGTTTGTTGCTTGAATTCTATTACAACTAAAAATCCTATTTCACTTAAATTATGATTATAATAATCATTTATACCGCATGTTGGACCATAGCAATGAAAATTTTAATAAACACAATTAAGTTGTATGCAGATATCTAAATGAAGTGCAGAGAAGTCAGCGAAACACAACTCGTCTTAAGAGAGAGAGAGAGAGAGAGAGAGAGAGAGAGAGAGAGCGAGAGAGAGAGAGAGAGAGAGAAATCTGTCATCTTATTATATCGGGGTTCACAGAACAGCTCACTTCCACTTCGGGTGAATGACATTGGCCTACCAGGACTAGTTACCATTTAATGGCCGATGGCTGGGGATCTCGATTGCTGGGGTGCTCGATCAACCATATCGTACTACACTTAGCCCACAGGCGAGATGTTAAAATTTGTCAATTGTCAATAACATTAATTCGCAACCCGGGACAATTTGCTTACAATGTTAATGGAAGTAGAGTCGTTTTTCTTAGATTTTCGTGAAAGTGGAAAATGAAGGGTGGTATAATAAATGCATGATATTTTTTAAAGTGTCCTCTGCAATGGCTTGAAGTATTAGAAGATATGATTTTTTTCACATCTTTTGACAACTATATTTATGTGTGGAGTTAGATTTTTGTTGCCATTACCCCCAGGTCCACTCTGATACTGAGTAGTAGTGCCTGTTATGGAACCATATATTGTTCAGATTCGTTTGGAAATTGTTAGTATTAGATAATAATAATTCAATCCATATAAGTCTGTGTAAGCATATTATTATTATTTCACTCCTTGTGAGTTTTTCACACCAGCGTTAGTTGATGGTATTTCACTGGTGTCTGAGTGACCACAAGTCCCCTCAGGTCTCCAGGACTCTTATGAGTATTCTAGATGATTGCAGCAATGCAATTGTCTGGATTGTCTCAATTCTCGCTCTGATTTCCAGTTCCTCCAGTCTTTTTTCCAAGTTTTTTGAGACCGTTCCAAGTGCACCAACTACAATTGGTATCACTTTGACCCTCATATTCCACAGCTTTTTCAATTCTCTGGCAATGTTCAGGTATTTGTCCATCTTTTCGTTTTCCTTCATATTCACCCTGTGATCTGCTGGAACCGCAAAATCTACCAGTTGACAAGTTCTCTTTTTTTAATCAATACTAGGTCTGGTCTCCTAGCTGGGATAAGGTGATCCGTCTTTATATCGAAGTCCTAGAGAATTGTATGCATTTCATTCTCAAGAACAGATTCTGGTTTATTCATATACCATTTTTCCCCAATGGATCACCTTCCAAACCCGGTCATGCGTAGATTTGTATTCCCGTTGTGCTAGTTTGCTATATTGACTTAATACGTGGTTTACAGTTTCATCTCTGTCAACACGTAGTCTACATTTACTGTTCTGTTCTATTTTATCAATTTTTGCTTTGATATAATTTGTTCTTATGGCATTATTTTGTGCAGCAATTATTAGTGAGTCAATTTCTCTCTTGAGGTTTCCAATTCTTAACCATGTTCAAGTCTTTTCATGTGCAACCTCTCCGATTTCTCGTTTAACCTCCTGTTATTGGCTGCCATAAGTAATCCTACTTTGCTCTTTTTTGTGTATTCTTCGAGTTCTTGGATTGTGGTTTCTACACAGTTCTCTGTGTTGGCAAGACCTCTTCCACCTTCCTTTTTTGATACATATAGCCTATCTCTATCGTCTCTAGGGCGTAAAGCTTTGTACATTGTCATTAATTTTCTAGTCCTTTGGTCAATCTGTCTGAGTTCTTCTTTTGTCCATTTTACGAATGACACAGAGTATCTTATAATGGGGACATCCCAGGTACGTATTCCTGTGATAAGATTTCTGCTGTTGAGCTTGGTTTCTAGGAGTTTTCTTGTTCTCCTGAGGTATTCATTTTTAACTTTTTTTCATCTCTGTTTGCCTGATATTGTCTGCTTCTAAATCCCCTAAGTATTTGTAACCTTATTTTTCTTTAAGTGATTTTATAGTGTCTTGATTTGGTAGTTGTATTCCGTCCATTATTCCCCCCTGTTTTATTACTAGCATATCATTATTATTATTATTCCTTTTGAGTTTTCACATCAGTGTTAGCTGATGGTCTTTCACTGGAGTCTGAGTGACAGCAAGTCTCCTCAGGTCTCCAGGACTCTTCTGAGTATTCTGGCAGATTGCAGCAGTGCAGTGTTCTGAATCGTTTCAATCCTTCCTCTGATATCCAAACTTTCCAAACCCTTTTCTAATCCTTTTTGGGACTGTTCCAAGTGCACCAACTACAATTGGTATAACTTTCACTTTCATATTCCATAACTTTTTCAGTTCTCTGGCAAGGTCCAGATATTTGTCAATTTTTTCATTTTCCTTTAACTTCACCCTGTGATCCGCTGGCACTGCAAAATCCACCAGTTTTCTTTCTTTTTTAATCAGCACTAGGTCTGGTCTTCTTGCTGGGATAAGGTGATCCGTTTTAATTTCAAAGTCCCAGAGAATTTTGTGCGTTTCGTTCTCAAGAACAGATTCTGGTTTATGCATATACCATTTTGTTGTGTGGTCAAAATTTAATTTCTTGCATAATTCCCAGTGGATCAGCTTCCCAACCCAGTCGTGTCTAGTTTTGTATTCTCGTTGTGCTAGTTTGCTACATTCGCAGAGTATATGGTTAACAGTCTCATCTCTATTACCGCAAAGTCTACATTTACTATTTTGTTGGGTCTTATCAATTTTCGCTTTGATGTAGTTTGTCCTTATGGCATTATTTTTGTGCAGCAATTTTATTATTATTATTATTATTATTATTATTATTATTATTATTATTATTATTATTATTATTAGATAGTAACTTGGAACCAAATAATTCTGCACAGATGATACGTATTAATAAGTTATTTGAATGCGCACTTTGCGTAATGGTTATGGTAGTAGGGAATAGAATTTGTAACGAGTTGAAATCCTGTACAAGACTTTTTTTCACTCCTCGCTATTGCACTTGGTAAGGCATGAATCCATATGTTATTCTCTCAGTTATGCATAAAGAATAGATAAATAGACGAGAAGATTGGATTATTTGGTTTTGAATATTGTTGAAATTCCCACCGTAGATGTGCTGTTTTTGTTTATGCCTAATTTGTACATTTAATTCCCTGTGCCCAACCGCCTTGTCGGCTTAGGATATAGAATACACCGACTGTACCTCTACAGAAGGCTAATACCCCTCCTCAATGAGACCATCTGTTGGCCGTGGGTTGTGACCCGTGATTCTTAAGGACGGAACCCCGGTGGCTGAGCAGTCTATCATGACATGCAACACTCCACTTTGGTCCTTACTTAGACTAGACGTTCGGTCGGAAAGGCCCCCTCTGATCAATCGGCTAGCACCTATAGGATTATCCCTACCGTGTTGGCCTTATGGCAAACCCCAACCCTTTATTATATACATGCTAGAAGGCGGTGACTGAGGGTCTTATTTTCTTGGATATAACGTGAAGTTAACTGATAACTGATAGTGAAGTTCCAGTTCTGAAGCTCTGGGGAAAGTGGAGTACACCTTCATCACCATTACTCCCAGGTTCACCATGATCCGGAGTGGTAGTACCTGTTAGGGTCCCATCTATGAGTTAAATAGAAAAAAATGAGTTCAATATATGTGCATAAAAATTCTTGAGAAAAGTAAGTTTAAAAATAAATGAGTACCTATCAAGAATGAATAAAACAAAAACATCTTCGGCATAAAATGACAATCAACCAATCGAAAAACCAATCAACCAACCAATTTATGCCCAAATTCTACGTTTCAGAACAACATTTTTTCGCTGGTGTCTCTTTTTGCTTTCCTTCAACTTATTTCCCATCTTTGACATTTGACGGTACTATTGAATCGAATCACTTATTCGCCCGCCAAGTAGATCAAATAGGTCAACGAGTTATGAAGAAATGAGTTCAAAAGATTCATGGTCAATCCAGAATGAAAACTACGCATCAAGAGGTGCTACAAAACAGTAGAGTCCTCTTACCTGCCTATGACTCAAAACAGCTGTCAACACATCAGACTCCATTAAAAAATAATTGTGTTTTAAAGGAGAAAGAAAATTCTAGGTTAAAAGAAAATGGCACCAAATGAGAGGAGTATAATCATTTTTGAATCTGCTTTAATAATTGAATTTCGAATTATTGTTAGAAGACTTTTTCAATACAAATTTGTAAGAATTATAGAAATTATTAACAAATTGAATCAATGTGCATAGGTGAAATTAACACCCTGATAATAAATTTAAATCAAAATTACTTGTCTATTTAACTATAAGTAAATTAATGCCCTTTTTAATATTATCACAGGAAATCTTTGATAAGAAATTTTTAAAACTGAAACTTTATCTGACTTTTTAATTTTGGCCAAATCAATAAAATGAAATAATAATGATGTCGGTTTCTCTCTTTCACTTTCTTTTACCCTCCATATATATATATATATATATATATATATATATATATATATATATATATATATATATCGGTGTGCGTAAAATTATAAGACAGAACATACGTAGATGCCATTTACTCGTTATTATGGATATTCCTACCCATGAATCCTAGTATTTCTAAAAGGATGACGGTAATACATCATTTAGCATGTATTTCCATAATCATTTATGTTTTGTGTTCAAAAATGTATATGTGCACATAAAATATTAAACTAGGTCAATGGTCTTATTCAAAGGTCTGCAACGAATGTAATATACACTGAAGAAAACTTATTCATTTAAAAGTTATACAGTTTTTTGAACACAAAAGGCATTAAACCGATTGAAATTCATCAGCAACTAACGGAAACGTATGACCGGTCGTGCGCGGAAAAATGTCTGCAAGTGGTGTAGGGACTTTGCAACGACGATGAGGTTCAGCGCTTTCTCAATGATATGATGACAAGCTGGTATAACATGGGCACATAAGAACAGTGACAGACAAAGATGCATCGACTGAAATTGCCATTATGTAGAAATATAGATACAAGTTGAAACTTTAAAATGATGTAAACATCATTGATAATAAATATTAACATTTTCTGTGATTTCTTGATATTTTGGAGATCTTACCTTTGGGATTATCCACATATATTGTTTCGGAGAAAACCTGTTGTGCATTTTTAATATTGTATAAAGATCTACGAGTAGATTGATTATATCTCATAAATCCTGCTGAAATTGTCCCCATTATGTTATTTCATACAAGTTTGCCACTTCTGCAACAGTGGGAAACAGTACTCATAGGAAACTAAGATAAAGAATAAGCTCCTGGTAAAACCTGAATACAAGACATCCAATGTTCGCCTCCTGGAAACCTGGTTTCACATAGCAGCTTTGATACAAATTTAATCACATGACCATGGATAGTACTAATCCTAGGATAAAACTACTACAAATGGAATTAGGATACTTAGAGGATATACTAATTCCATTTATCTCAATATTGGATTATTCTTGCAAAAATATAACCCTAATTTAAATAGTTTAATCAAATGTGTTATGATATTCAACTAACAAAGAAACATGTTTTGCGTATTACCTGTTATTAGTTTATTTACTGCTAAATAAAAAAAGCTTAAGGAAACATCCTCTAAATGTAATAATTTCATAATTGTTTCACTGAGTAGTATTACTAAAGTCCAAATAATACCTATAAAGACACTCAATACCCATGTTTCCGATTATTCAGCGCAGTATTTCTTTTATTGATTTATGCACCAAAATGTTTTTTTTTTATTCCAATGTGCATTATTCCTTATGATCAAAGAAGTGGCGATACGAGCAAATTGCGATAAAAGGCAACTATAATTTTGGTGATAAAAGATAATACTAGTAGAAATATAATAATAATGCTTAACAGAGCTTTACACCCCCCCCCACATATATATATATATATATATATATATATATATATATATATATATATATATATATATATGGGCTGATGTAATCTGTGCCTTTAGTTGCATAATTTATCCAGTAGAAAAGAGTTCCTACATTATCGGTATTCCTGGATTAATGCTGCTTACCGAATCTTTAGCACACCTATCCATCTCAGGGTTTCAGACAATTTAAATATGAGACTAAATCCCAACTAAGAAACGGGAGAACATAGCAAGAGGCAACAAGTATCTTTCATCGAAATAAATATCGATTAACGTGAGTCTCATGACTCAGGGGTTTGAGTTGAAGTTAATGTCAATTTAAATATCTCCGGTTTCACATTCAGTCGATGTTTAAGTATATAGGACAGGAGTTAACATTCTCTCATTCGAAACATTATTCTCTTATTGTACTTGGTGATGTTTATGTACATAAAAACTTTCACAAAGATACAACCGACTGTTTTACAGCTTTTACTAAAACTATTTTTAAAGGGACAAATTAAGAGTAACCCATTGAAACACTATTGAAACCATCATTTTAAGTTTGCAACAATTGTTAAACGTGTTTTCCTTTAACTTGGATGCAGATTTGAACCTGTTTCGTTACATTTGCAGAGTGAGCTTTGTGGATCCTTTAAACCCTATATTTACAAAGTTCACGCAATATTTTCAATTTGTTGGGAATATTTCTGATTAAAGTTGTACGCCGGAAATTTGTAAGATTTATATGAGAACTAAATTTCAGAATATAAATAAGTTTTCTCCTTGGAATCGAAATAGCTGAAACAGCATAGAGGAATAGATAATCGAAATATTCTTTTATCTGATAATTTCTGTTGTCTCTGAGTACAATGTTTTGACGGGTTTGATATCATAGCATAAAAAGTTGATTCTACCCTCTTATGATTAGGGTTGCATCTTATATAATTTAACGTTTTGAATGCTTTTCATTTTTTCATTTTATGATATTGAATTATGTCAAAGATTTGGAACAAATAAATTACTAACATCATTCAGTTTAATGACACAAATCCACACCATGACGTTACGACGCAAAATGATTCTCCTGCTAGAAAACTACAAAAGTCAGGTAACCAGTTGCAAGTTCATTTTCAGACGGCGATATGATGAAATCAAACGTACCACTATATATATATATATATATATATATATATATATATATATATATATATATATATATATATATATATATATATATATATTAGAGATATTTAATGTCGATTTTGAACAAACAATTTTTAAAATAATTTAACATCTATCCCTTTTAAACCTATTGAAACCATCATTTTAAGTTTGCAACAATTGTTAAACGTGTTTTCCTTTAACTTGGATGCAGATTTGAACCTGTTTCGTTACATTTGCAGAGTGAGCTTTATGGATCCTTTAAACTCTATATTTACAAAGTTCACGCAATATTTTCAATTTGTTGGGAATATTTCTGATTAAATTTGTACGCCGGAAATTTGTAAGATTTATATGAGAACTAAATTTCAGAATATAAATAAGTTTTCTCCTTGGAATCGAAATAGCTGAAACAGCATAGAGGAATAGATAATCGAAAGAGGCCGACTCAATTCTTTCATTTGATAATTTCTGTTGTCTCTGAGTACAATGTTTTGACATGTTTGATATCATAGCATAAAATGTTGATTCTACCCTCTTATGATTAGGGTTGCAACTTATATAATTTAACGTTTTGAATGCTTTAACATTTTTCATTTTATGATATTGAATTATGTCAAAGATTTGGAACAAATAAATTATTAACATCATTCAGTTTAATGACACAAATCCACACCATGACGTTACGACGCAAAATGATTCTCCTGCTAGAAAACTACAAAAGTCAGGTAACCAGTTGCAAGTTCATTTTCAGACGGCGATATGATAAAATCCAACGTACTACTATATATATATATATATATATATATATATATATATATATATATATTAAAGAGATTTAATGTCGATTTTGAACAAACAATTTTTAAAATAATTTAACATCTATCCATAAGAAATTATATATTGTTCGAGTAAGACCAATTCCTGTTTTTTTGTTTTTCTTTTTTGTTTATTTGTTTTTTATCATCATAGTTGGGTGCCAGTAGCATTTGACACTCTATCCTTGTGTTTACACACACACACACACACACACACACACACACACACACACACACATATATATATATATATATATATATATACATATAAAATTATATCATTTTATTATCTAATAACTTGAGCAATTCTCGTTTAAGTGATCTCTACTGTAAACAACATGTGTAGAAACAACTCAAAATTCTATTAATGTTTTATGTTTAATTTTTTCAAGTATAGAAATGTTATTAGCAAGGAAATGAGAAGCGTTTAAACATTAAACATAATTTTGTTTTTTTTCTACAAACACAAACAAACATACACACACACACACACATATATATATATATATAATATATATATATATATATATATATATATATATATATATATATATATATATATATATATATAGTAAATAATTTTATCCAATAAATTTCTTATGGATAGATGTTAAATTATTTTTAAAATTGTTTGTTCAAACTCGACATTAAATCTCTTTAACTTATCTCTTTATGCCAGAAATGTCACCTATTCTACTTACACATAAGTTTTATTGTTTTGTTTGGTCACTAATTGTCTTTTTTTTTCTTTTCTAACAGTTGTGTCTGATGAGAGCTGATACTGTCATCTCCGGACTTACAGCCACAATTCTGGATTACAGAAGGGTTGATGATAAGCACGCTCCCCTCAAGTTCCGGACAGAAACTGATTTCTTTGATATGATGTTCAATGTTTCACTCATCGAAAAATCGCAAGTATTTTTCCCAATTATTTAGAATGTTCATCATAAATGTTTAGGAATAATTTTAAGAAATATTCCAGAATAAAATTTCAACAATTTGAAAAACAACATAGGGAGGGGAGATAGAACTCATTATAATTAAGTGATGCTAGATATAAAAAAAAGTGTTACCTTAATATACAAGGTGTGTCATAAAATATCGAAATTGAAGCGGTATTTGCCAACATAGAAATGAATAATGAATGGAACATTCATTTATTCAGAAAAGGTGTGTCAAAAACTACAAAAAATCTCGATACTTTTTTGAAACACCTTGTATATTAAGCTAAGAATTTTCAGCTGATCCAAATTTTAGAGGCGCTAAAAGAAAGAATATTTTTAGAAAAGCAAGTAAAATATTTTATTTTCAAATCTGTCTTTAAAGCGATATTTAAAAAATTAAATAATTAAAAAAAAAACGAATCAATAAATGAGTATAGAATTCTTCGCCTTCCCAGGATATTTATTTACAGAAACGTATTTTATTAACTTACACCCATATATATATATATATATATATATATATATATATATATATATATATATATATATATATATACGCGCGTGTGTGTGTGAGTGTGTAATTCGAAAATATTAAAAATACTAAAACAGTCCTATGTAATCAATAAAAGGGAAAAAAGTTGAAATAAATTTAGCTGCCTATCTTAAATCCATTCATTGTCCAAGTGCCAAACTGAAAAGCTTGAAATAAGCTGCTCAAAATGGAGATCGAGTATGGCAAGTTAAACGATTGTCCTTTTACGGTAAACTTGTCATAATAATGGATCCGCTCCTAATCGTTTAGTTCCGGTGAATGTTCGGTCGTTTACAAATCAATACATGTCATTTATTGGCAAATATCGATAAGGTTCGGGCTCAATGAATCTAACACATTTCCTTATAATTGCGAGTCCTTCACCATCTTTTCCTCCGACAAGAAAAAAAGAGGCGTCCACTTGTTATTACTCAGATCCCTTGTGTCTTAGCAATTATTTTCTTTTCCTTGTGGCTCCCACCAAAAAGCAATTGCTATCGACATGTAGCAGCCTTTCCAGTTGACATACCTCATATTGCGAAAGACTATGTCAGAATTATTAACTTTCCGTTTTTCAGCGCGGTATAGAGCTGAGACCGATGAAACGAGAAACTGAAGTTCAATCTTCAATAGAAGCCAATATATCCGTAGGCTTGTTGAATGGAAAAAATATATTATAAAAAAGAAGAGACAAAAATCATTTCAGTTAATAAAAGAGTTCATTTTACTACCGGCAGTGATGGGGATCTTTATTAACTGAATTTTATACGAGCTGATGTATCTACCTACGCAAGGTAAGACGACAAGATTTGGATGGAAACTGCTAATTCTATGTTATCAATAAAAGATTCACATCGAACAGTTTCAACCGGGAATTATTACTATAAAATATAAATGCACATTTAAAGATTTAACAATGATATTATCTCTCTTCCTCCCCCTCTTCATATATATATATATATATATATATATATATATATATATATATATATATATATATATATATAACTGAATATACAACATACGCTGGTATGTTACCAGGTAATTTGGTATTAGGATGTTTCTAAGCTAGTCCTTTCTTTCAACCGTAAAATGTTAGAGAGTTCAGGTACAATTTGAGACCTCCATGTTTAATTCTTTATAAACAGAGCAATATAATTAGTACAGAAAAAAGCTTAGAAATCGGCTATTATGAGGTTATGGTACCATTTCTACTCACAGGTATCTGAATATACCCATGAGCTTCACCATACCATCTTTATTAAAAATGGTATACAGATAAATTCTGAGGTTCCTTTTATATATTTTCTCTTGATCCCTGTGATGGTATCGGGTTTCAATTCATCTTATCTTTTTAAGAGGTGGTTATGTTTCTGACCTGGTGGAAGATGTTTATCTGGATGGCTTAAAGCATTCCTCAGCATAGGAAAGGGCTAGTTGGCGGCTTAATGTTTGTTCTGTTAGGGATTTTTCAAACAGGTCATTTTCAGTTCAAAGTTTTCTATTATTTTTTCTCCCGTTTCTTATCATGTGGACTCATCAATTTGAATGTACCCAAATAGACCCCACCTTTTTGTAAGATTAAAATTGATGAGTCCACATGATATGAAACGTGAGAAGATAAAAAAAAACTCTGTACAGCATCCAGTATCCGTGCAGAGCTGGTCAATGTACGTCATTGCTGGACGACTTGCACTGAGTTCGTCCTTGCTTCTCTAGCAGTGTCCAGCGTGTCTTGTTTGTCTTAATCTGATGGTTTGGGTGACATGGACAAGTGATCGTACAGCTATTTTCTTGTGGGGTGTTGTTTCCAGGTATTGTTTAAGAGTGCACGCAGCATTCTTGTGCAGCTCCCATCTAGCTTATTCTCCAGGCGCTTCGTTAGGGTCTAAATAGTACTCCGATACAACTACAACTTGGAAGAATTATCGCGTTAACTTGTCTGTGAGATCAAGTATCCATATGAATGATAATCTGTTTATAGCAGAGCATAGCTTTCATATGTGTGCATTAAAATCGCTTTCTGTGGATGAGATATTACTGTCTAGATTAAATTCAATGAGCACAGTTTTATCGGAGTTCACGTATAGGCCGATGTTCCGTGCTGCCTTTTCTAGGCTGTGTAATTTGAAAGAAGTGCCAAATAATATTTGCGAATATCATATGCTTCTTGCCTTTTTTAATGTGAGGGCTTATTTTTTATGGTATCTAATGATGTTCTGAGTACGTAGTCTAGGCATATTATAAATATATATGGCGCAAGCGTATCTCCTTGTAGGACTCCAGCAACTATATGAGAAGGAATCCGTGTCGCCAACAGGTGTTAGTACCATTGCTTTAGTGATTTGGTTGAGTAGCCTTATGGCGGTAACTGTTTCTTTGGGGAGACCGTCTGCCAGTAGTATTAGCTCTATATTTCCTCTGTGTATGGAATAAACTGCCTT
The DNA here is from genome assembly GCA_023376005.1 of Doryteuthis pealeii. Classification (NCBI taxonomy): domain Eukaryota; kingdom Metazoa; phylum Mollusca; class Cephalopoda; order Myopsida; family Loliginidae; genus Doryteuthis; species Doryteuthis pealeii. The sequence goes on from CM042140.1 coordinate 121,432,151, forward strand.
GGAGAAATCAACAAATAATAGGATTACCTCAAGATTCTTTGCTTGAATCCCTTCTATGATTCAACGAATAGTCAGGACTGAGAACTTGCGGATCGATTTCTGCGGAATGCGTTTTGTTTTGTTTTTTTTTTTTTTTTCTAAGGATTTTCTCCATTTCAGTTCTTATGCGATTGAGAAGAAGAGGATTATATATCTTAGAAGCAATAGCAGTAAGAGTTATGCAGCTGTAGTTCTTAGCGATTCCGAGGTCTACTTTTTGAGGAACAGAAGGATGCAACAATTCGTCCAATTTTATCGTATTTTGTTTGTATACTGCATTGCATAGTCTAAGTAGTATGTCATCGAGTTTTTATTTTATTTTCCAGAACCCAGTCGGTATTTCATCGAAGCCTGCAACCTTTCTATATTTTTGTTTTCTTAGTACTTCATTAAGTTATTCCATCATAAAGTCTCATAGCTTAATGTTTAGTTGGTTATTAATTATTTTGGGGGGTGCTATTTTCTAGGATTTTAGGGGGTTCCTATCAGTTTCTGGAAGTTGTCCTTCCATTTATTGAGTCTATATTTTTATTGGTTGCCTTTAACTGTTATATAGAGGTACTTTTCCTACGACTAATTTCATTTAGTGCTTGCTATGTTAATCGCGACTGTCTGTTTCTACTGCCTGTATGATTTTATTTATTTGTTCTTGAGTGTATTCTATCTTTTATTTTTTGTGTGTTTTAATTAATTCTACCTGGCTTGTCTTAAGATTTTCTATGTTGGTATTAGTTAGATTTGTTTTATTGTGTTAGGATGCTTTTTAACATCATTTCTCTTTGCTCTAATTGCTTCTGTCTCTCAGGGACAGTGTGGTTGGCTCTTAGCTTGGTCGGTTTGCATTCTGGTGAAGTTTTTAGGTGGCACTGTTGATGCTGTTGTTGTTGTTGTTGCTGCTGTTGTAATGGCTCGACTTTGTCGCTCTATAGCTATCAACGTCTACTTTGCCTCGATAGATCCAGCTTTTTTTTCAACATCTTTCTATATCTAGGCAAAGTCGTTGTTGATGGCTATAGAGTGATAACTTCGGGCCATAAAAACAGCAACAGAAATAAACATCATCCTTAAAAAACAAACGCACACACATCAAGCACCCACAAATGACCCACACTCCTCCCTTCTCCTATATTTCCTCACACATCACAGCATCAAACGTGACCTAAAACCATTCCCCTTACCATGACTACATGAACCATATCCTACTGTCGCCACTGCCCCTATAATAAACCCATGCCCCCCATCTCAAATATTCATCCCGCATCAACAGCAGTTAACCAACACTCTTCCTCCCACTCGCGACTCAAGATACTCGTCAGAAAGAGAATTGAATTCTTCAACACAAAAACTCATCTCATGTCCTGAAGAAGGTCAGGAAGACCGAATCATTACAGTGTCGACATTATCCCAAGAAAAAATATTCATCCAATGTAACATCCCGTGATTGTCTACACTATTACACACAAACAACACACACACACACACATATATATATATATATATATATGTGTGTGTGTGTGTGTGTGTGTGTAATTCGAAAATATTAAAAATACTAAGACAGTCCTATGTAATCAATAAAAGGGGAAAAAAGTTGAAATAAATTTAGCTGCCTATCTTAAATCCATTCATTGTCCAAGTGCCAAACTGAAAAGCTTGAAATAAGCTGCTCAAAATGGAGGTCGAGTATGGCAAGGCGGTATCGCCCTATTCATCATATGTGACAAAACATTTGACAAAAATATACTATCATACTGATTAAAAGGGCAATACTTTATTATAAATGATATATTGACTTTCTTTATCGTAGTTTTAAATAAAATTAGCATTCTATCATCAATACACTCTTTACGTACTTTAAACTCCAGGATGGTGGTTAAATATGAACACTTTTCGAAGGCTGGTAAAGATATAGTCATATAAATGGTAATATGACATTGTTAAATCGATGCTTTTCTGAGTACTGGTATAACTAGATTTATATCCAGACAAATTAGAATAGGTTGAAACTGTCAGAGAATGAAAGAAATCCGCTGGAAGACATTGTTGGAAGTAAATAGATAATTAGGTTAGAAAGTAGACGTAACTTTACAAGTAATAACACCGACCAATGGGTCGAGACATTGGGAAATATAGAGGTTACTAGGTACTTTGTTGGAAGCCAAACAATGAAAATTGATGGTTCGATAAATCGATTGATCAATTAATAACTTTGAGTTGCATAAATCGTGAGTGGGTGTTTGTACGTGTTTGTCTCTATTCTTTTCTGGTGCGTTAATATTGAGTTTAAGCATCAGTTTGTATTTTTACTATATAACTATTCCCCCTCCCAAAAACGACCCCCCCCAAAAAAAAACCACACACACACTATAATATTAATTGTGTTTAGATTAACAGCAAGAGGTAGTCTGTAATTTGAGATAAAAATGATAGTAATGTTATTATATTAGCTTAAATTAACTTTGGTTAGTTTGGTTTAGTTTGATTGACTGATTTATTGGTTTTAACGGCATTTCAATCGGTCTAGGATTATTCTATGCGAAGAGGTTAGAGAATCGCGTTCATTTTACATTCATATTTATATTTACTGTTTAGTTCTTTCTTAAGAGTGTTTTTTTTGCACAAGGTCCTATCGAATATGAATCATTTTTAAACAGATCTATTTGACCTATAGATGGAATCCTAACAGGTACTATCACCCCCGGTACAAACTGGACTAAAGAATAATTGCAATAAAGGGGTACACACTCTAGATCTAAAAAATAACTGGAGCCACATCAAAATTTGGTTTAGTGTCATCTACGATACCCCTTTTTGCGAGTGGGTCTTACCTTTCTGCAGGAGATAAAGTTTGAATTTGTGCTTTCTAAGTACTACCAACAGGGCAGTTGTTTTAGATTGGTTTACTTTTACTTTTTGTTTATTAGTTTAAATGCATGTCATCTCCTCATGGGTTATTTAGTGCCAAACTTTGATTAATTTGTAAATATTTTGAACACAATTAAATGGTTTTAAGTAAGTATTCCTATTTTCACACAGTCATTTAATTTCAACTATTCTGATCTAATACTGATACTTTTCCAACAAATGCTTTCAAGTATTTCAAGTAATTATATTTTTTCAAGTGTCTAATAATATATTCCTTTTTCCTGCAATCACACTTAGTTTTAATTTTTTAAATGTTCTTATTCATCATTATTTCTCATGTATTCCTATTCAATATTGATAATCTAAGTTTGGATGTATAAATAAATACACCCAAACTTAGATTATATAAATATATATATCAGCATATAGAAATAACGGATATACATATTTACCAAGCCTTCTGCACGATTAGGATATGACACAAGGTCATTTTCTTAAGCGGAGTTTAACAGATTTCCCTTTTCCTAGATTGGTCGCTAAACCAAGGTTAAAGAATCTAGTTTATACTACTATTAACCCATAGCTTGGGGGAGCAAAAATGTATATATACCTTTTTCCAATGGTTTTAATGGAAATGTAAACAACCTTGTCCAGGAATTGAACTCGTTTTTCTGTGTCCATTTCCTACGACGGTAAAAATTACACCACATGATGCCTCCATAAGGGTTATTTAAAGCAGAAATCTGATTCATTTGTAAATGTTTGATTATAATAAATGTTTATATTCTCAATGTTCAAATTTCACCCTTTTTAAATCACACTTCTTTTATTTCTCAACTATAAGCAGTTGTTGTCACAATTATATGGTATAAAGTACTCACATCTAATACAAATAATTTGCACAAGTATTCCCATCCAATACTAATATATTTCAAACATATTTATTAGACGCATAAATTGACATTAGCTTCACCGAGTCCGAGTAGACCCAGGAGAACAGAAATGAACCATTCTCACTGGATACAGTATAGTGTTCTACCGAGAATATCCACACTTTGGGGTTTTACTTAGTAGAATATGCAGTCATATTTGTTAAGTATCTGGTCGGTATCCTTAGTTCCAGATGTAATAAGTAAGTAAGCAAGCCAATAAGAATCCGGTTTTAGAGTATTCTTTGTAAGTCCTACGTCCAAGAGAATCCAAGTGTCAATGACATAAGTTTAGAATGGTGCCTCTATTAATACAGCAGAAGCAGCAGCAGCAGTGCCAGTGATTGGACAATAGAAATCTACCCCAGGTCACGTGGTAGTCAACGCGTCTATATTTAGGAGTGACCATTTGCCCCATGCCTTATATCAATATAATTCAACAATATTATTGTGGAAAATGGGTACTTAGAATTTAATTTTACGCATCAGATATACTGGCCCAGTAGTTCAGAGAGAGAGAGAGAACCGTTAAACTACCTACATAGCTGATTTGAAGGCATGTCCCACATTTTGAATATGTTAACAAAATAATGCTGCTCCAACGTGTTACAAATTCTTCCTGCTTACATTTTCCAGGTTTCGAATTCTGAATTGTTCCTTGTTTGGTTGCTTTACTAAAACTAAAGAATCCAGTCTGTTCTACTGTTTACACAAAACGGGGATGGGGAATAAGAGAAAGTTGTAAACATTTCCCAAGGGCATTAGTGCTAGGTGAAAACAGCCTTATTCAGAATCTCGGCTCATCGAATCGATTTAATTATGTCAATAACCGTTATATAGGCTTCATACACACAGACACACACATATATATATATATATATAGAGAGAGAGAGAGACCTGCATATATTTATATATATATATATATATATATATATATATATATATATATATATATATTATCTCTATTAACGCTGAAGGTGGATATACAGTGTAATAACACGATGCCTGGTTTCTGTTGACACATCCTTTCTTTGGGAAACTGTGTTGGTATTGATCTGTGTATGCCATCATTTATTGTAATTCAGCAATTCCTATGACAGACATTTGACTAAAATATTAAATTCATATATTGATGTGAAACGTAAGAATAGTTTTAAATTTAGATGAAGACGAATTCACATTTGAGAAATTCATGCAATAAAATGATAACATATATACGTCAAGTCAGGGTGCCCCATCGTGCTGTAAGGGTTAGCAAGCTAGTCTCACCGATCCTTTATTACTGAATAGCGATTTCAATCCTCATTGGATGTCAATAACCTTGCTTGACATCATACCCGTGGCGAATGGGTTGGATAAATACGTATAGACGCCAATACAGCAATATAGTATAGTCAATCAAATATATGAAGCGGGTTTCGAAACTTCTGTTAGGAGTATTTGATAAAAGACAAGATTGTGCAAGTGAATCATCCTTTCCACTCACCAAACTTAGCAACGTGTGACTTTCCTTGTTTCTTTAACTGTGAATTCATTTCAAGGATGAGATATTAGGACGTAGACAACCTGTGAGTCTGTAGGATTTCCGTTGTACCAGCTGCCATGATGCTATTGTTGTGTCTATTTAGGAAAGGATGAAGAAATATAATTAGAATTTTGTAGTTATCCCCGCCATATTGAGAATTTGAATGTTCAACAATTGATGTTCTGTGTGACTCTAACTCTACCATATTATCATTCCGTTTTAAATTGGTTTGGAAATTCGTTTATTTACTAAGCTAGATCAATTTAAGTTTAGATTTGTAATACAAATGATTCATTTACTGATAAACATTGCTGCTGGGTTATGTATACATATGTACATAGTGAGAATTTTAGTAGTATATAGATTATACATATATGTCAAAATACTAAAACAATAGGATATATATCAATCTATTCGATTTATCATAGTATTACCTCATTTGTCTGGTTAACATATAAAAATATTTTATTCGTTAAACATTGTTATTAAAATTCACTTTTGTTTCTTTATTTCTTCTTTCTAGTTCAATTAGAACAACATCTTATGATCAAAATTAATACACCCCAATTCCATTTTTAACTGATAGAAATGTATATCCGTCTTAGCTCATTAAACCCTTCGTAGAATTATTTTCGAAGAATCATTGTTATAACATTTAATTCATTTGTTGAATGATATAAAGAAACAAAATCGGCAAAGGGTCCTATTGACGGTATCAATCAAACAGCAAGGGAGTCTATCCCATTTTCGCAAGCGCTAGAGCAGGGAGATTGTTTTGATGAGGTGGAACGCCACACCTACTGTCAGCTTCTCACTTTACTACACAGATAGATTACCAAAGCTGTGCTATCGATGCGCTGAGTTGGTGAGGACCTGTATCGAACCTGAAACCTTGCGATTCCTAGGCAAATTTTCTACTCATCGTTGACTTATTCACTTTTATTTTCTTATTTTCCAGTTCATTTTTCAATAAACTCAGAATCTTGAGATTAATGTTATTCTACTTTTTTTTTTCTTAACAGCTGGAAGCATAAGAAACAGCAACTGCGCAATTGCACGTTGTTGTGTATTATTATATTAAAAATAAATGAATCTTTTATTGACATGTAAACTCTTGATGTTTTTGCTTTAGGTTAGAAAACTATTGATGCACATCTTGTGTATCAAATAAATTCTACTTCTCATCTTGGTAATTGTCTTATATTACATAATGCCTACTCTATAGAAAAATGATGTTTAATGGAAATATACCTGTTACCAATGTTTCATATTATTGCTAAAATATTAGACATACTTCAATGTTAATACGATTCATCTGTTTCTAAGTAATAGATTATTATTTTAAATATTAGACAGGAAACTATTTTTTACCATTTAACACGGGTTTTTGTTAGTGAAATTTCGTTTACAAACAATAGAATTAAAATAGGAAGTTTAAGATAAAGCATAAAATCCACAATTACCTTCTTCTTCTCTTTTGTAAACTTTTTGATTATTAAAATACTTAATTAAAAAATTACATAAAATTAAAATTTGTTTTATATTACATAATGCCTACTCTACAGAAAAAAGATGTTTAACAGAAATATCCTTTTACCATTGCTTCATATTATTGCTAATATATTAGACATATTCATCAGGGTGGCCTAAAGTCGATATCAGCCAATCAGTGAGGGAGTCTAACCCCTTTTCACTAGCGCCAAACCAAATATTAAACATACTTCAATGTTAATTCGATTCATGTTTTACTAAGTCGATTTTATTTTTAAATATTACCCAAGAAACTTAAGTTTGTTTGTACTATTTTGTTTGTTAAATGCCGTTGATTAACAATAAATTTAAAACAAGAAGTCCAAGATAAAAGATAAAATGATATCCACAATTTCCTTTCTTTCGTTTTTGTAATGTTTTTGAATAAATGATTAATTAAAAAAAATCCTTACATAGATTAAAAAGGCAGTTACGATAGATATTTGCCAAGTCCATTCACTACGCGTAGGATGCAACACAAGATCATAGGCATGAGGCACTCAGTGAGGATCGAACTCATTATTCTAGTAGTAATGGATCTGTGGGAAACGAACATGCTAACCATTACATCATGATGGGGTGCCAAAATCGACAGCTTAGATAAATGGATATCGAAACACTGAATATTGAAATGAAGTATTTTTTTAATCTAAAAAACAAAAAACAAAAATTATTTTAGTAATTTTAGTATTTTTAGTAATATTAGTTATTTACTAAGCTTAGCTTAGATGTGGCACAAGGTGTGAGGTATGGGGCGCTCAATGAGAATCAAACTCTCTAACAATGGTCAGCAAATCTAGCTTGCTAACAAGTACACCACGTGATGTGCCCAAACAAACAAAATATCGATTAGGTCAATAATAATCCCATACTGTTGGCCACAGGTGTAACTCAGCATATTATATTGCCTGTTATGTGAAGAGCATATGTGCACTCCGAACAAACCGATACGACGAAGAGAAATACTCAGCGCGGTATCCTAATGACATAATGAATTTGCATACATGAGGGTTGATCAAAAAGTATCGAGACCTAATGTTTACATTTTATAAATTCTGATATTAAAAATAAAATGAAGATATGTGCTCAGATAAGCAATTTATATAATAAAGCGATTATATCTAGATGCTTTGAGTGTAATCTAGACATCTCTTTCGATAAACCAATACTAATAATTTATACTTTATGATTAACAGAATTGAACAACAGTAGAATTCTTCATACTCACCAAACCTAGCTATCAAGTGCATTTTTCATGCTTCATAATCAGAAAAATTACATCAAGAGTAGGATTTAAAGATTATGGAACATATTACATCAATTACGACGAATTGCGTACATCAAAAGAAGAATGTCAGAGTTGCTTCAAAACATGATGAAAAATACACTAGAATAAATGAAACTGAATGTGAAGAAGATTAATTTGAAGAAAGTTATAGTTTCCTTCATTTCTCATTCCTTTCTTTATAAATACAGCTTCAGTTTCAATACTTTTTTAAAAGATATTTGGTATATAGGTAGTCTACATGAATTAACGTATCGGAAACCGTTGTTAATATATGCATAAGAAAGGCTTGGCCTTTTAGAAACAGGTTATTGATTATATTGAAATCTGATCTCTCTGATAAGTTAAAGCGAAAATTCTTCCCAGCTGTAGTCGTGTCAGTGCTCCTGTATAGTTGCGCGACATGGACTCTAACGAAGAGTTTAGAGACAAGAATTGATGGAAGCTGTACTAGGAAACTGTGCACTGCTTTGAAAATAGCCTGGAAGCAGCACACCACAAGAAAGCAGCTGTACAGTCTCATTCCTCTTATCATTCTAATCATCCGAGTAAGCCGAACAAGAAATGGTGGACACTGCTGGAGAAGCAAGAACGAACTCATCAGTGACGTCTTCTGTAAACACATACACATGGACAAATCAGTGTAGGCCGACCAGCATCGATCAGCTCTGTATGGATTCTGAATGCTGCGCAAACCTTCGAAAAGGACGGTTGGAGAGAGAGAGAGAGAGAGAGAGAGAGAGAGAGAGAGAGAGAGAGAGAGAGAGAGAGAGAGAGAGAGAGAGAGTCATGGTTATTCTTGCTGTCGGCGTGACATAAGAATGGATAATTATAAACATAGGATTTAAAACCTCCAATGAATTCAAATAATTTAGTAAAGGCATAAATACATCAAGCTACAACTTGAGAAAATTCACTTAAAGTAAAGATTTATAGGGTGAAAATCAGAGATGCTAGGTATTACTGGGGGGGGGAGAATGAATAAGATTTTCATAAAGCATTAGCGGATATGAAAATGTAGATTTGCACTTTTATATTTCTATGAATATTTCCATGTTTCTCTTTTTTCTTTAAAAAAAATATTTATCTTAATATCGCAGATAGAGAAAACCATTGGAGCTGGGCTAATTCATGTTTTCTATTACAATGTTGTAAGCCATAATGGAATTTCTGCGTTTATGCAGTTTTTGTTCTTTTTCACATCCTGCTTTTTTCTTGGCTGCCCATCCATCTTAGCATCAATCCAATTTCATCGGCTATAATTCTAACATTCAATTTCTCAGATTCAATATTCCGTATTAATAATAAAAAAAAGACTGCAAATTCAGTTTAGGCATTTCATTAAATCTGATTTTCATTCCTTCATTCTTTCATTCCTCTCTCTCTCTCTCTCTCTCTCTCTCTCTCTCTCTCTCTCTCTCTCTCTCTCTCTCTCTCTCTCTCTCTCTCTCTCTCCCTTGATCGATTTTCTTTCATGCGTAACTTATTTTCCAGACCTTTACCCCGCGGTCCAATGGCGAGCAATCGTATGAAGCAGATTTCTCAATATTTTCCCTTTTGTCTCCGATGAGGACCTTATTATTGGAATTTCAAATAAAGCACAAATGCACGATCATTTTTCCTAGACAATTTTCCTATCATCAAAGAAAAAAAAAAGCTCATTCTCGTTCTTAATATTTTTCTCAAACTCATAAATCTTCTTTGATGCTAACAAGAATTGATTTTCCCTGTTTATATTTCCAGCCCTACCTCCACCCCTAAAAAAAGAGATTTGTTCACAGATTATTATTTTTCATTTTCGTATTACATAGATATTCTTTAAAAAATAACTAGTTAGAAAATATAAAGGCTAATTAAACCGCTAAATATCAGTGAATGTTGTAAGTGTTTTGTAATTCTCACTGTTTATATATATATGATCAGGTTCAGTAATGTAAGCAAAAATATCAGTGAAAGATTTTAGCGTCAAGTTATTTCTAAATAAAATAAAAAGAATAAACTCACATTGAATAGGAGTTTCTTTCAATAAGAACTAATTTGTGGGGACATATGTAGCGGTAAGTAATCATACAGATTTAAAGTACCCCCAAAATGAAGAAATATCAAATTGTCTCCCTAAAATGACTATTTAAATAAAATCAAACATTTATGGAGACCTTTGTAACATTTTAAAGATTATGCAATGCAATGCCCTACATATGATATATTTCAATATTCTAAGCTCTGTTGAAAACCTTCGACTCCTTGGTGGTTATATTCACCTCTACTGTGGGTTTTAAAGCGTCATTATCGACAATTGATGGTTATCAATTTCTGGGATTTATTTTACAGAAAAAGTCCCCATCCTTAAAACCTTTAAACTAATTCTAGACAGCACGATAAGATATTGTTTATTTTATCTCCCTGTCCGAATTCTGCAAGCTGCCTCAAAATATGTCAGACTCAGTTTAAGATTGCCAGTATTTGAATTATTGCATCTTATTATCTATGAAAAAAAAGCTGAGCCGCAAAGATAATAATAGAAAGGGTAGAACTGTCCAATCAGAAAAGACTCAAAACAGTAAAATAGAAAACTAAAAATATCTGTGAATATTAGAAGCGGATATCATCAAGCAAACAGAGATGAAAAAAAGGAAGAAAAGGATACCTCAAACGAATAATAGCATTCTCTGAAACGGAATAATAGCATTCCAGTGTATTTCAATGGAAAAAAATTGATTTGATATACGATGAAATTGAGTTACGCTCGGAACGAATTAAACCCGCAAGTCAAGGTAGCACTGTATCTTTAAATGATCAATAAGAATTAGATTTGTTGAACTTTACTTATATTTGTAAACAGACATCTTCCCTTACGTTATAATTGCTTGGTTGACAAGTAAATACAATTAAGCATCTACTAAAACGTATATTCTCATGTTGGTTTAATCAAATAATCGTCTTTGTGTACTTTTACTTTCCAGTTATTAATTATTTTTGCTAATGAACTTCTCCACTTGTTTTGAAAATTATCGTGTAATTAGGCATGTGAAATGCAACATTTTTGGATCAAGTCATAGATATTTTCATGCCAAGGTTTTTCTGTTGTTCATATAAGGTTGGCTTTTGTTTTTCAATTTAAAAATGATGTTATCTAATTATATACTCACCCTAACTTCATACCATGCAGAGGGTTTAAGACCCTCAGTAAGAGTCGATATGACACTAAACTGCATCTGATGATGAGGCTCCAGTTTCGGATAATCTGGGAAGGGACGAGTATCTTCTCATTGCAATTACTCCCAGGCACACACTTACCCAAAGTGGTAGTACCTGTTAGAGTCCCATGTATAGGGGAAATGATTATAAAAATAATCATTTTTATTCTATAAAAACACCCTTAAAAAACAATGAGCAAAAAACAATCTCTTGTAAAACAATGACACAATCAATGTAAATATGAAGGTACAAAAAAAAAAAGCGACACGAAATTCAGTAAAAGAAAAAAAAAAGAAAACAATAACAAAACAGAATGCAATGTTCCGAAATAACGAAACTATTTTTCCATCTGGGAAATCAAAATACAACGGTAAAATAGAATAATCAAGTTTAATCGAAACGATCGTTTTATGAAGCAAAATGTAAAGCGTTAGAAAAGAATATTATATAAAACAGTGTTTGATAGGCCTAAAAACCAACTACATGATCGATGAGGCATATTACAGAAATAAGCATATGCTTTATGAACAACTCAAAGAAAAATGTCAAGCTGGAAATTGTTTGGCCATGATGGAATCCATCGTTTTCGTTAAGGAGATTTCATCTATGCAGGAAAGAATAAACTTAAAGTTACAAAAATATATGAGCAAAGTAGGAATCCTCAAATAGATGAGGAAAAAAGACAAATCGAAAACAACCCTTTAAAAGAAAAAAAAAAGATGCATGTAATATAAAATACTTGCTATATCTCACTGGACAACTTGCCAAGGGAATATACTATTCGCTAGAATGATGAGGATTTTTAGCCAACGAACAGCACAGATATTGGAAATGAGACACCTCTTATTCACAGATAAGAAACTTCTTAGCGAAATATAAATTTATTCTGGTTATGAAACCAAACTGCATCCAGTGGTGAGGCTCCAGATCTGAAGCACTGATGAGTCTGGGGTCATTTCAGTGTTGTTATTACTCCCTGGTCCACTCCGTAGTGGTATTGTCCGTTAGAGTCCTATTTATGTTTGAGATAATTATTAAAATAATTTTAAAGTACATAAATACATTAGTTCTTAAAACAGTGATGTTGGAATAAATTAACACTGTTTACCAGTATACTGATTAATTAGAATTAAAACATTGGTTCTTAAATCAATGAATTACAACTATGAAGTGTCCATCTGTTTAAACTGATTAGGAAGATATATATTTAATCTGAATATAATTGGATTTATTGACTGTTTGATTTGAATGGAATGTCAGCTAGTTTAGGATTATTTTTGTCAAGTTATTAGGGAATCGCGTTCCTTATAGGTTTATATTAACATTAATTGAATTATAATTAATCAGGTATATCTTTTTAAGCTAGCAAGATATTTAACATCTCTGGTTCAAATGTGATATACATATATACATACATATATACATATATGATAACGCATAATCTTTACAGATGACTGATATCCCTCATAGTCCTACAACCTTTCTGCCAAAAATGAACCACAGTTAGCCGCATTGAATGAACCGGGGTTGAGGTTAATGTTTAGTGAAACTTTGAGTCCATTAGTTTGAGTGCGCGGTGCTTTCCCCAAAAGGTCTGCTCAGACACAAGATTCCCCACTGGAGTTAGTCATCGTCACAGAAGGACACAACAATGATGATAGATTAAGACTTCCGCCACCAATGTATAGATATGCAAACACACGCTTCCAACCGGTCAGGTCCGCACGCGCTGGCACAGATCCACCGCCATGGGACTGTTTCAAGAGAAAGGTAGGTAAAACGATCGCAAGGGAACATTTTTACATCATGGTATTGGAATGGCCAACGCTTGTACAACATATATACATGCATACGTATGAGATCTGTTAAAAAATGTGCCATTTGTTTATTAACAAAGAGTGTCCTAAATTGAATACTCATACTTTGGCCTCGAAGTACTTCTCTTAGGATCTTATGCCTTTATCCTAGCACCCCTCCACTTTTTGTTATAGATTGCAAAATTCTCTGGTAGGATCGGGATCACCTGCTTCTTCTCGTTCTATCAAATCTCGCCCACAAAGTAAAATCTGTTTGAAATAGAAAAATGACAGAATACGTATTTATACTGGGACCGGTTTAGCGTAGTCGGTAGAGCATCCGATCATTAAAATCAATCAATCAATCATTTGTGTTGCTTTTACAATTTCTTTTTTGTCCCCCTAGGGTTTTCCTTGACGGAAAATAAAATTAAAAACATGAATATATATTTCAATTTACTTAAGATAAAGCATACAGGTAATATAACTGCATTACAGTCAATGATCACAGAGTTATACGTATCAATTATGTCATAGCCAAATAAACAAATTTAAGATTGGAATGAAGATAGAATAGATATATGCAAATAAGATTTGTTGGGGGGAAAATCTCATTGAAATTAAGCCTCCTTCTTTTCTCAGTATTTAAACTTTTTTAAGTGGCCCGCGACGATTCTTTTAATAAAGATTATAAATTCTCATAACAAATCATAAATCTTGAATATTTACAAAATTAAACCCCAAAATACGAACTCATGTAAAAAAAAAATCAGTATATATGAATTCCAATATGACATAAATCATTATTATTAAGCATAAATAAATGGCTCACATTGACAATTTTTAAAGAAATGGGAATCGTTTGTCTTCTTTTTCCTCTTGTACTATTCTTCGTTGTTGTTGTTGCTGCTGTTATTATTATTATTATTATTATTATTATTATTATTATTATTAGTAGTAGTAGTAGTAGTAGTAGTAGTAGTTCCTGTAGCAGTCATAGTATTAGTGTTGATTGAAAAAAGTAATTTGTTAAAATAACATCTAAGAAAAAAAAGAATAAATGTTTTGATTTATATTTGCTATTTAATTTTCCCAGCTCATAGTTTATTTTGCTTATCTACAAACGCATGCGTGTGTGTATCTTTGTGAGCGTACATTTGTAAGAATGTATGTGTGTGATATTTTTCTTTTCCAGAAATTCGCTTTGTCAACAATCATTCTCCACATCTTGATTTATCATCTTTACTAATACAATATATCTCAGGCGAATTACGCTCACCACTTCCATTACTCCAGAGCCGTTAATAGTAAGGAATAGTAGTTTGTTTAATAATAATAATAATAATAATAATAATAATAATAATAATAATAATAATAATAATAACCAAGCTCTGTAGAAGAAAATCTCATCGAAGGAAAAAACACCTGGGCTGTCTCCCTCATAAGATACTCGGGACCATTACAAAAATCGACAAGAGAGGAGCTCTGACAAATGAAGACCAAAGGATAAGGAAACCTATGACAATGCACAAGGCATTACACCTGAGAGACGACAGAGACAGACTATAAGTACCAAAAAAAGGGGTAAGGGGTCTCGCTAACATTGAAGATAGTGTAGGTACGACAATCCAAGCACTTGAAGAATATACTCATAAAAGTAAGGTAAGGTTAATTGCAGCAGCCAAGAAAAGCAATTGCAACATATTGACCAGCAGAAAAGTAGGTTTGTTATTAAATAGATATTTGTTAGTAGAATCTAAAAATATGAAATTTTAAACTTAAAATTAGGTGTTTCATTAGCTCAGTCGGTAGAGCGTTCGGATAGAAACCAAAAGGTTCCTAGTTCGATTCCGGTCCTCGCCAACTCAGCGTATGAGTAGCACAGGGATCTGTGCGGTAAAGTAAGGAGCTGATAGTAGGTGTGGCGCTCCACGCCAGACGCAAAAAACAATCTCCTTGGTCTAGCGCTAGTGAAAAGGAGATAGACTCCCTCACTGATTGGCTGATACCGACATTAGCCCCCCCCCCCCCCGACGACTATCTATTAATTAGGTATATAGATTGTTTTCTCAAGTCATATATGAGTGCTGCTAACGGTAATATTTATACTAAAGAATTTCAATTCATTTCCATTTAATCAGTTTGATTGAAACGATTCAGTAATTTAAAAGAAATAAATCGCTGATTAAAACTTTATTAAAATCAGATAATTCCCTGATTTTTGGTAATTTTTTGTTTATCAATCCGGGTTAGTGACTTGTCACTTATGACTTTGCGTAGACTCGGGCACATCACGCTAAACTTCTTTTCCTGCAAAAGGTTTCCCTACTAGCCTACTAACGATAAAGAAGTTTTACGAACTGCATGTTTGAAACGAAAAAAATTATATTATGTTTAAATAAATATTAACAAGTACTAATCTTTCTCTACATAGTGTATCTAATGTTTTTTTTCTTTGTTATTGACTTCTAAGAAGAAAATTTAAAAATTGTTTTAAAAGTCTTATAAAAGGCTTTGTTTTGTGTGCATCATAAATCTTCCCTTATCCATTTTTAGCAGAATTTAAGAATTTACGTAATCCTCAATGCTGGCGAATCCTATTTCTCTTTCTTTTTGACACATAGTCTATGTCATCCCTCAGGTGGAAGTCCTAATTTATTGTCAACAGTTTTCTCGTTCTATGCACTATGTTCCTCCTTTATCTATTTGAAAAAATATTATTATTATTATTATTATTATTATTATTATTATTATTATTATTATTATTATTATACATATATATGTATCCATGTTTTACACACACACACGCACACACACACACACACCACACACACATATATATATATATATATATATATATATATATAGCATATCCATCCATTCATATAAACAAGGAAAAGGAAATGAGATTTCCTGTTATCTTTGACAGTAATAAAAAAATTCGCTGATGTAATATTGTGAGATACTCTAGAAACTTACTCGAAAGATCTAACTATTTTCCTTTGCGCTAATCCAATTCATGTTGATTATAGGAAAGGATATTTCATTCTGAGTTGAAAGACGCAGTGCGTGTATACAAGGGGTGTTCGCAAAATATCGAGACTGAAGCTGTAGTCTCAAAGAAACAAAGGAATTTGGAATAAATCTTTAATTTTCTTCAACATCGTCCTCTTGGCCTTCAAAACAACTTACTCCAGGTGATTATAAATTACCGAGAAACTTCATTTACCTGGTCAGAAATGAACAATGAATGAAACCTCTTTGAAATGTTCCCCTTGGCATTAATATATTCTTATTTAATTGAGGGTTCTATTGATGCAAGCACCACTGAAACTTCAATTTCAATGGTGTGAATCTGCGATGAGCCTTTTTCTTTTAGTGTTTTACATGTCTTCAATCTGTAGAGATTAATTTGTGGTTTAGAAAACAAGAAAATAGTCTAGTTGGAGCTAGATCAGAAGAGAATGGAAAGTGCTGCACTTGAATAATCCTGTGTTTCTGTTATGACCTGTTTAAGGGTCAATAAATAGTAACTCAACACGGGTATAAAATGTAGGGAACAGATTGTATTCAGCAATATATATCAACGTACAATGGAAGGGTTTCCTTGTTTTAGCTTACACGAAGAACTGTATCTGGTACGACTCGTTTGAGTAGCTTTACTCTGTTAAATATATACCCTTTGGGTATGTCTATGTTCATGTCATAGATGAGTCACCTACAACAGTTTCATTAAAAACTACTTTTCAAAACTATCAAGACTGACATTTCTAAATTACGTCTAGATTTTTTATATAGTCACTGTTTGTATAATTTGTATAATCAAATATCACTACTACTCATGGGAAAGGTATGAATCCAACTATTCTCCCTTCGGCTATGAATAAATGATAGACTAGACTGGGGTCTTTAACCTTGATAAGGAAACTGGTCTAAGAGAAAGAAAACTGTGAATTTAAACTTGTCAAATTATGCATAAATGACCTTGTGTCACATCCTGCTCGAACAAAGTTAGTGGGTAAATACATAGGAGATAAATCATCTTAAGCTATGAGATGATTTTCTATCCAGTGATATTGTCACGATTCGCAAACTCCTCTTGAACACTTTCAAAGCAAATTTCAAGGACTCACAATCTTTCCATCCGATATTTTCTGTCGCTTTTAGTGAAAAGTAAGTTATCGTGTATATAGTATATATATATATATATATATATATATATATATATATATATTTTGATAATATGGTGTTATTTTTATAAGTAAGTAGGATACAATATGTTGCATTGACCATGTATATCTAACTAGTTTGGATGGCGTGGACATGAGGTCAAAAGAGCTTGGTTACTGACAGTTTCTCGCATATGCATATCTATCTCTCCCTCTTTCTCTCACTACTTCCTCTCTCTCGCACATCTCTCTCTCTCTCTCTCTCTCTCTCTCTCTATATATATATATATATATATATATATATATATATATATATTATATATATATATAATTTTATTTTTGGTTACAGACTTTTACCATTGTCAATTTTGGTAATACATAATACATTTACGTTTTAGCTCCTTACATACATAATAGTACAGTATATGCAGCTAATGCATCCACTCCCCCCAAAAAAACAGCAGCAGCCAAAAAAAACTGCATCATATGATGCGTCTGAGGTCAGGACATTCATATTTATTCATTGACATCCTTCATATATATATATATATATATATATATATATATATATATATATATATATATATATATATATATATAGTCAGTGAATAGATACAACATTGAGTGAGAAGCTCGACACGTAAGAGAAATGGTTTAGCAATATGACTATTCAAATTTGATTACGTTTAATATGAAAAAATGTATATTTTGAAAAAGAAACAGATACAGACCGTATATTTATTAGTCTCTAACTGACTTCAATTTCCGCTTGGACATATACTTTCCATTCTTTTGAACAGAAGGAGATGAGATATAGTAAACAATCTTTTTTGACTCGATATTATCTTATTCACTAGTAACGTTATGTAATTTCCCTCTATATCTATATAGATAATATCTATTCTTTATTTTGATGATGTTGTTAATCTCTTTTTCATCACACTCGGGGCGTTTATCATCTCAAACATTTTTGTCTCTTTTTAACTTTTTAATCATAGTAAATACTTTTTGCCTATGTCCATAATTGGATTTCGTATGATTCGTTACCAATCCAAAAGAAAGAATAATAAATCTGAGAAGAAACGATTACATTGATCTTGATGATGGTCGTGATGAAAAAAATCATGTTAGCAATAAAAACCATATTAGGGGTAATAAAACCATTAGGAATGTATTATTATTATTATTATTATTATTATTATTATTATTATTATACTCCTTGTGAGTTTTTTCCACCAGAGGAAGCTAACGGTCCTTCATTGGAGTCTGAGTGACAACAAGTCTCCTCAGGCCTTCAGGGTATTTTTGCTGATCTTAACAATGCTGTTGTCTGCATGGTCTCATTTCTTCCTCTGATTTCTAATTCCACTAGTCGGTTTGCAAAATTTTGTGGGGCCATTCCGAGTATGCCAATTACAATTGGTACCACTTTCACTCTTAAATTCCACAGGTATTTTTTTCAGTTCTCTGGCGAGGACCAGGTATTTGTCTATTTTCTATCTTTTCATTTTCTTTCATCTTCACCAGTGATATGCTAGGACTACAAAATATACATACTCACATAAAAATGCACATATATGGTCAAAATTTAAATATACAGTTTTATAACAAAGAAAACACTGAATGAATCCCTAATAATTTGTCATTTGTAGATAATTTTATTGAGTAACGAACATTGATCTGAAAAAGTTATTGATTGTTCTATTTTTATTTACCAAACCCTCCACACGGGTAGGATATGACAATTTCTCAAACGAAGTTTAAAAGGTTTGATTTAAGAGTTTTTTCTTCACCTAGGCTAGTTGCGTAACCAATGTTAAAGAGCTCAGTATTTCCTACTATTTAACTAGAGCTAGAAGGAGGATAGTCGGACTTATACTTTGCCCATGGGTATTAGCGCTATGTGAAATGCCTAAACCAGGATTTGAACTCGGGTTAATTCTTGTATAGAAGATGTATGGAACTTATACATATAAAACAATCGTAAGGTGAGAAGTAAGTTACTTTGAGTGTGTGTGTGGGGGGGGTAGAGTGAACATGAAGTCAACCGTATTTGGTTACTGACATTTTTTGTCTATGCGATTCTGAAAACAAACTTTGAGAATCGAATAGGCGAGAATCTGTCAGTTGCCAACCGCCGTTGAGTTCATGTTCACGCTATCCGTTCTCAGATATACATGCTCTATCTACGATATAGAGCACTATCTACTTATAGATATACCTCACTATATATATATATATATATAATCAAAAAGAGATTCCTTACATTTTTTACTCCTATAAAAAAGATGTCAGGAACTGAATGGCACAATCATCAGATAAGGCTTTCTCTTATTTGACGATTCTGCATTTCAATATATATATATATATATATATATATATATATATATATATATATATAGAAATGCAGAATCGTCAAATAAGAGAAAGCCTTATCTGATGATTGTGCCATTCAGTTCCTGACATCTTTTTTATAGGAGTAAAAAATGTGAGGAATCTCTTTTTGATTATATATATATATATATATATATATATATATATATATATATATATATATATAGTACCTCAGAAAGTGGCAAACATAGCGATATTTCATCAGTGCAATTCTCTTTACAATGATCCAACATAAAGCAATTTACATTGCTATTTGCAACTGAATGATAAGTATGTGATTACTGTGTCATTTTTTCTTAATCCTCCAGATTCCCGGTAGAAAGGAGATAAATATGGAATCCTAATGAGAATCCTTCATTCCTTATTAAGTCGTATCATCAATATTCCCATGGTCCGTTGTTACAACGATATCACAGGTCATTTAGTTGATATTGATTTTGAATCGTAGTTCCTTTTCTGTTTTTTGGTTGCAATTTATTTTTTCATTTGATCCCACTCACCCGTTCCGTCACCGAGAGCTTGCTCTTCATTATTTCCGATCTGCGCTGTGTTTTTTTTTTGTGTGTGTGTGTGTTTGTGTTTTTTTTTTTGGTGTTTTTGTTTTTCGAGTTTATAAACTACCACTACCCGAGTGAATTAACAAAAGAAGCAACTCAGGTAAAAGATAAAATAAAATACTAGTCAAAATTACTACTACTTACTACTACTACTACTACTACTACTACTACTGCTGCTGCTGCTGCTGCTGCTGCTGCTGCTACCGAATGCTTAATTTTAAAATAAAAGTAAATAGAATACCTTGTTCAGTGTTTTATTTTCTTAATCATGCATGTGTACATTTTTCTTACTAGTTATAAAATGATTACGAAGTAATTTTATACATGTATGCACATGCATCCTTTAAATGAATGATAAAAAAAGTGATGAAGAGATAGGGATGGGAAAAGAGGCTTACTATGATGTAATGTGTAAAAGAAACTGATGTGAATGACAAGTCGTAAACAGCAAGTGATAAAAGAAATGTGGCTCTTTACTGATTTCCAAATCGTGTTCGGAACTGTAGTTTACAGAACAATCCAAATTACATCAAAGGAAGGAAAGAAGTATTCTTGGAACTGAAAGCAGAGAGGATCAAATAATTCTTAAGGATGCTCAAAGCCACATCTTAGTGCATCAAAAGAAGATCCAACGAAAGTGTGTCTAAAAAAGAAAAAAATGGCATTTATGATAATAAAAAGAATACAACTAATAATTTTCTAAAACAATTTTAAAATCTTGGTAACACCGGTCGAAATGGGAGGGAAACGTTATTGTAACCTTAAATACCATCACAGGTATTTCTGCAAAAATTTCCTTTTATATCACGTCCCTATTTTTCTTGTTATGTTTCTTCTTGTAATCCTTGTTGTTGTTGTTGTTGTTGTTGTTGTTGTTCTTCTTCTTCTTCTTCTTCTTCTTCTTCTTCTTCTTCTTCTTCTTCTCGACACACTTTTATGATATTCAGTCAAGCCTTTCTTCTTAGCAAATAAACAAATTAGAGATATGACACAAAGAAAATTTTGTATAACGATTTAACATTTAGGCTTCATAAAATATACTTCAAATAAATTGCATCATTTAAATTAATGAAATATTATTTTACAAATAATCATTGTTCTTTGCTGTATGACACGATACATTTCGATTCATGTTCTCATTCGATCGACACAAAGATTTGTCAATGATAAAGTCACTTTTCAGCATGTAATAAGATTTTTAGGTAATTATAGAGACTGGTGATGTAAGCTAAATTGCATAATAGTATTGTTTATTTAGGACTAACAATCACAAAAACCAAACATATTGAAGTCGATAAATATCTAAAATTTCACTCATCTAAATTCAACACATTTCTCTACAAAACTCGGTGTATACTTTACTAGAACAATAATGACTTCATTAATATAGTTGTTTTTTTTTTCTTTTATGTGGATATACGTTATATCGTAACAATTATCGTTAGTAATATTTGGTTGAACATTTTTTATCAACAAAGATAGACATTGCCAAGACAAATTTAATACAATATGTGTTCAAAAAGTATCGAAACTGATGCTTTATTTGCCAGAAATATAAATGAACAATAAATGAAATGTTAATTTTTGTCAAAACATTCAATATACTTACGTTAGTGAGATTTCGATTGGTAGAATTAACAATTAATCTCCTCTTTTGATATGGTAAGAACATTTATTCAATGTCCTCTCCGGACTTAAATTTACTGTTGAGGTGAATTTTCAGTTGAGGAAACAAAAATTGTATAATTGTGTGTAAACAAACAATTATAAAAGGAACAGTTATTTGAAGTAGAGGAGATATGTTACTGTTCATCTTTCAGTGTCTATGTTACTTTTGTTGACCTCTTACCAGTAAACGCCAGGTAATTCAGCAAGTATTTTAATAATTAAACAGTGAATAATCATATTATTATTGACGTTGTTGTAATTAGTTTTCCTCTTTTTGCAAGTAAATGGATTCTGTCGATATTTTTACACGTACTTCATTAATTTTCGCCAAAGTTTCGCCCGTCCGTACAATTAAAATGTTCCTATTTTTTGCCAAATTCCAACCAAACTTTCAGGATTTGTTAGATGGTTGATTCATTCGAATGGCATGTCAACCTATCTAGGGTTATTTTCTGCCTAGCAGTTGAGGGATTGCGTTCATATTTGTATTTTTGTGTAGTTGATTTTGTCTATCACAAATACGAATCATTTTTAAACAGAACTGTTCGACCCTTAGGTGTAACCCTAACAGGTACAACAACTCCTGAGTGGACCTAGGTGCTATGGTAATGAAGGGTTACTCCACAACCCCCAGGTCCACAGAATCAGGGCTTCGCCATCAGATGCAGTTTAGTGTCATACCCAGGTTACTTCTGGTTTTGGGGTGGTCTAATCCATTCTATTCTATTCAGCGTATTCTATAAGCCCCACTGACAGGGCTAAGGAATTGTTAGAGTCATCACTTTAAAACTTTAAAAAGGTTTTAAAATGAAACTGACAAATAATGTTTTTCATGTTATCCTCTAAATTGAAACGACTTTCTATGCAAACGATATATGAACACGGTGAATTTAGGAATTAAAGAAATTATCAAGCAATAAGAAAAATACATATCTATTTCTATTGAGAGATTCTTTTACAATGGCAAAATTTGTGATGTTAGATTTTAAAAGTGAGATGGATGTTGGGTATTTATCAACTAAGGAATTTTAACGAAAAGTACTTTATAAACTTCAGTGTCCGTCTTAAAACCCGAATATAACAAGGGGAAGTACTTCGGGTTTGTATGAATTATAAAGATTGTTGCATTATAATGGTTCAATACTTAATTGTGTGACCACTTAAGGAACAGCAGTTAATATGAACAACCTGATTCCTTTGTTTATCCAAATGACTTGATTCAGCATTATATCACCCGAAATGGGTTGATATGCCATAAAAAAGCATTATAATAGCAGCCGTAATGCATACAGACTGAAATTTACAAAAATACTGATTAAGATAAGCAATATAAAAATGATTTATTTGAACAATAATGTCAGACGACGACGACGACGACGATGATGATGATGCTGATGATGATATTTGCTTATTTTATTCTTAAGTTATTAATGTGTGCAGATGTGGAGACAGATCGCCTGTTGGCTATTCAAACTAACACAATCCGGAAATATTAATTCAAAGGTACAAATGCATCAAGAAAATACAATCATATGGACATTCATTAAAGCGAGAATGAAACGTATTCATTTATTTTTATGTATAATTAATGAAATAGAGTGACATAGAAATAAGTCAAGTTTTACAAAAGAGAAAAACAAATATAATAAGATATTTGATTTTATTATATTAGATAATTATTTTAAAGATTTTTTTTCAATAAAAAGACGCGTATTCCGACATTTGTTAAGCACAAATAACAATAGCTTAAACAATGGGTAATATTTGTATGAGATTAATATGGAAATTATTTTAATGAGGAACAAAGGAATTTTCCAACGATTTTGTTTTAATGTAATCCAATATCATGTCTTATATTGATTAAGTTATTTGTAAATGAAAGATAGCAGCGTCTCCAAAAAATAATCAGATTCTCGGTTTCGTTTTCATGTATGTATTTATCCAACCCCTCCACCAGAGCAGGATGCCTGATTGCCTTACTGAGGATAAAGGGTCCAGTATACCTTATTATATAATATATGAATTCATGCATTTCCTACTGTTATTAGTGTGAAGTGAAATGTAATCAGTCTCGTCCAAGATTTGAACTCAGACTCAACGACGATAACCGATACGCAAAGTGCGTGTCGTTTTCAGGTTTGCTGATTTTTTCGCCTTTGCCTGTCATGTCATATACTTTTATTTTACTCTACATAGTATGGTTTATATGATGACTTATTGTCTTTCTTTACATACTATGACGGAGTTGTGATTATTGTACATATAAAAATAACTTTTTGTTGGAAATCGTTTTAAATTTGAAGGAAATTGCTACCCTATTTATTCATTCCTTTATCTATCAACCCTGAGTATATTTGTTTAACTCTTTAGTGAAAAATCTATGATAAAAAGGGTATGAGTCTAGAATAATTCATTGGGGAAATGTCCGCCATAATATAAAATTGGACAGAAATGTAATACTTATATTTTACCATCCAGATAAATGTAAGTTTCAGTCATTTCTACATTTCTTTTAGTAAACAGTTATTTTTAGTCCCAAAAATTAGATATCGATAATTGGTCATAAGTTGCCATCTTCCTAGTTGTGGTGAAAAGGAAAAACTAAAGAAATAAAGAAAGGAGGTTCATTGAAATAAGTTGCAGGCGTGGTTTTAATTGTAAATATTTAGTTAAAAAATGAAGATAATGATTTAAATTTACTGTTATTTGGATAATGAATTCAAGTATTATATTCCTATATAATTTGTTCGTACATTACCACAGATATTCTCTCAGTGGGATATTCTGTACAAGTAAACAATAAGATTTAGGTCAATGCATATTTTGGTACACTTATGTAAAAGTTATATATAAATGATATTATTGTATACAGCCTAACTTATCAATATAGTTTTACAAAATGGTTTCATCCTATCGAGCAGGATTTTTCAAAATACGACCATCAGACGACGAGATTTCATCCCGTTCGAAGAAATTTGAAACCCTGAAATATACATTCTGTTGTCCTCTGCAGTTAATTATTTGATTATTTGGATAATTATATATATATACTGTATAAGTTAAATAAAAGTTAACAATTGCAAAAAGGAGTAATTCTCCTTTTGGTTTCGTTTGCTAATTTGTACTTGGTTTTCAATTCAATTACGTTATTCAAAATATTTATTCATAGCTTCAATCAAGCTATTAATTAGATAAACAAATATAAGTATTTACGTTTTAATGTAATAAAATATTATATTAAATTAGAAAGATTAATGAGAATGAATAAGAATGCAAATAAAAAGATTTGAAACAGAATCGAAAAATAGAACAACTGAAACTTACTCTTCCATTACACCCGTCTTTCATTGCTAAATTTTCCTAATTTAACTATTTAGTTAAAACAGGAAGCAAAGAATAAAATGAAAGTTATTTCATCTTGTTAATGGATTTCTTTTAAGATTTATCTCCGAGATTTTTGCTCATATTCATTAAGATAAAACCAAACAAGTAGAAATCGATAATACTAAGCACATATTTATAAACATCAAATTTGTGATGTCAATATGCAAATTAGCCCTCCCGTTCACACTGTAAACCGCTATTTAGTTGTATATATAAATACAATTGCATGTTATTAGTATGTAGATATGTCCAACATATCTAACTCCAGTTTCGACCGGGGGTCCAGTGGCTTCGGCCCTTGACCGTACAAGCTAACATCGTTGATCCCAGGGGACCATCTCCCCAGGCAACACCTGCCCCCTTGATTTAAAGGGACAGGGCTTGGTTTAATTCCTAGTTCATGAGGCACCCTCCAATGAGGGTGAATACCGACGGGATCAACGCATTTTTGCACCCGCCACTCTTGAACTTCGGTTCGTGGGTTGTCCCACATTAATAGAGCTTTGTGCCTAAACCGTACACGTAGGGTACGTGGTAAATATCTGATATGTAGATATGGTCTACAGTATCAATTATATAAGGCAATTTTATTAATAAGTTAGGTTTAAATAGAAATAAAATCATGAAGAAGGTGGCGTAAATATCAAAGGGAATTGTGACTTGAGTAGGGATATAGTTTCGGTTACAGATAGATAAACACACAATTTTTATTATAATAAGATTAGTAGGATACTAGTTATTATCATTATATCATTCTATCTTCATTATTAACAATGACTACGCCAGCCACAAATCAATAGTCTGAACACCAGTGTTCAAGTTATTTTAAAAATCGTTCAACAGACTTTTTGACATCTTGTTTTCAAAATATTTTAAAGACAACAATGAGAAAAGATAATAATTGCATATACATTTGTACGAACGCATATGTAAAAAATGACCAAGGAATGGCTACTGGAATAAATGTTAGTGTGTGTTGTAATCATATTACCTATCAATTACTGTTATATGTTTTACCATTTCCGTAAAATTTACGGGGTTATGAATTCTATCCTCTTACCCTGTAATGGCTATATCATTTACAAAACACTATATATATATATATATGTATGAATAGGGTAGATTGAAAATGTTCTTACGCATTTATATACTCATTCACTTGACATTCTCTCGCAGCATCTTAGCTATTATTATTTTTAACTTTACAATTTACATTTAACATGATTTTAAAAAAACTGTATGCAGCCTTGTACGAGTTAGTGAGATTTGTAATAGAAATATGGTCGTCATTGAGAAAGAACACAGCTGATCCAGCATAAATAGACGATTAAGACTAGAACTTGCTGCAATATTCACTAAGTACAAATACTCTAATATTCTAACATAGATCCTACACGTTTATTCATTCTCTGTTTTTCCTTATTTTTTCAAGTAACACAGCTCCGTCTTTATAGATGGTGATGATTCCAGTGCAGAGGAATTTGATGCGTACCTTTTCTAGGGACATTTCAAATGACAGAAGCTAAACTGTATCCGTCTGTTGATTTGAATCTTTGCTAATATTTCTGCATTATCTTCATTGAATGCCAGTTAAGAGAAACCCAAAACGTTGAATTGCATCAGGAATTAAATCATTGGAGCGAAAAGAAATTAATTCTGCTCTAATGACGACAGCATCTTAATTGAGAAGAACAATGATTTATCTTAAGCTGTGTGTGCTTATTAAGATAATACAATCATGGAAAGTTGCCTTGTCCTAAATATGACAATTCTTCAAGGTATTAAAGAACTTTTCTAGGATTAGTTATGATATGACAGAAAGCTTTGATTGGATGTATTTATTTACCCAACCCCTCCGCTAAGGGCAATGTATTTCTATGTTAAATTTCACAATCAGCAACCTGGAGCTGTCAAACGTTTCCTTTCTTAGAAAGTTAACAAAATGATTTTAATGTTTCGTCTGGCCGTATTTATTTGCTATCTCCCTTTTCCCTAATCTCAATTATCTACCCAGAGCTGAATGGGTGACCCAATGTGTCAATTTTTGTCTAGTATATATATATATATATATATATATATATATATATATATATATATATATAAGCTCTCCCATCGTACCGTACATAACGTATGTGCCAAATATTGCAGTTGATATCAATCACCAGAATGCTTACGAAGGAATTTTTTTTTATAGAAGTTAAGGCTTATATAGCACCAACCTTACTAACAATAAAGAGCTCGAACTGCCCTACTATTTACCCACATATGAGTGAGAAGAGAAGGATTCGAGTTTTTCCCAAGGCATTAGCGTGAAATGAAACTCGAATAACTTCGTGGAGAATTGGATTTGGACTCGTTATAGTCATTTCTTTATAATGATAACCATTATATCACACACACACACACACACACACACACACACACACACACATATATATATATATATATATATATATATATAGTCCTTAATACGAATACACACAGGCACACCCATTATATATATATATATATATATATATATATATATATAATATAATATATATATATAATGTAATATATATATATATATATATATATATATATATATATATATATATATATATAATGGATGTGCTTGTGTTATTCGTGTTGCGGACTTGTATGCAAGAGGTGAAGTGACCGTTAACGGTGAGGACAAGAGTATTACATTATTCTCAATAATGTCCTTGGGAAAGACATGAATCCACCTCTTGTATCCAATTACTACTGACATAACAAGATGATCGATGAAGAAAAGTGGAATCAAGTCTCGTACACTCGTGGCAGCTACCGTGTAACCAAACTTGTCTCACATTATTTCGAGAGGATATGATCACCGAAAGTAATGTTCTTTGCCCTAGTGACTACGCATGGCGACTCTACAATCTCCCAGACGATCAAACCAACGAACCAAATTACAGATTAGTTGTATTTGGTCGAATAATGAAAGACGTTGCTTATCTGGTTTAATCTTGTTTTGTTTTGTTTTGTTTTTTTTATTTATTTCTTCGAAATAAGCCTCTGACCATGCCCCACCAGGGAAATCAATGCCGGTAAGTGTTATGTGGTAAAATCAACTGATTACAGCTAGACTTTTATACCAACGTCATTGTGTTTGTGGTGAGTTTGTCCGGGGATCCCGACAAGACAGAAAGAACTATGAAACTGATTTTTGTATGTATATTGACTTGACCTTGAGTTTTAATATTATACTATGCAAGGTTGACTTCATTTGAAGTCATCTGAGATCATCAGATGGCAAATATGCCATTCATTGCCAGACGAATGGAATGGATATATATATATATATATATATATATATATATATATATATATATATATATATGAGATTTACACAATCCCCATGCGAGATCAGAGACTATTCTCCCGCTTGATGATTGTGTAATACACATCAAAATTGAGTAACTGTACTATAGTCCTATTATATTATATTCTTGTTTTATGTCTCAAAACTGCTCTGCTATTATAGTATTAACCTACTTTTCTATGCAAATACTTATCTCATTTGTTGTCCGTCATATATATATATATATATATATATATATATATATATATATATATGTATGTGTGTGTGTGTGTGTGTGTGTGTGTGTGCGTGTGTGTATGACTATATATATATATATATATATATATATATATATAGGCCCGTTTTAGCTCAGTCAGTAGAGCGTCCACCTGGAAACCATAGGATTCCTGGCTCGATACCGGCCCTCGTCAACTCAGCGTATTAGTAGCACATGGATTTGTGCGCTGTAAATTGAGGAGTTAGTCGTGGGTGAGGCGCTCCAGCTAAGGCTAAAACCAATATATATATATATATATATATATATATATAT
Source organism: Doryteuthis pealeii (assembly GCA_023376005.1). Taxonomy (NCBI): domain Eukaryota; kingdom Metazoa; phylum Mollusca; class Cephalopoda; order Myopsida; family Loliginidae; genus Doryteuthis; species Doryteuthis pealeii. Next base: position 121,461,362 of record CM042140.1, read on the forward strand.
ATATATATATATAATATTGGCAGTTGGATATTCTCGGAATGAGTCTACATAATTGCAAAAGATGAAAATAAGAAATAATTACTTCAGGCCTTAAACAATTTTTCTTGTATGTTTATATTATGTTAATACACGCTTAGCATAATGATTAGCATCGTAGAAAATGGAATCAGTGACCCGAGTAAAACCAGGATTAGGTTGTTTGATTTTGCACTAATGTCCTTAGGAAAGGCATAAATTCATCTGTTTCCGACATCTATGCTTAAACAGTACGGCCAAACGGGTTCTCTAGCCTTGTTCTCGTAACCAGTCTAGGAAAAATCCAATCCTGAATTCAATTCATTATCCCGCTTAAAAATTGACTATGTCCCATCCAACCCGTGCTAGGGTAAATACGTTTATCAGGTTCATGCGCCTTTATTAATTGTGACCAGTAACGTATCAAGATTAAGTTCTATTCTATTATTCTAAAATTTAATGGAATACAATTCTTAGCAACTTTCCTAATAAAGTGATGATGTACGTTTTTCTGTACGTTTAATCTGCAGTTTCGATCTCTTTTGATGGCAAAACACAGGATTGAGAAAGTCCAATATTCTCCATATTCACCAGACTTTTTTCTGTGCTTCACTTTCGTAAAAAGAAATTTCATCTCAATAGCAAGAACTTGAAGGAAATTGAAAGAATAGCGCAACTTCATTCTATTATTAAAATAGGAGTTTCACAGGTTGAATAAAGTTAAACTAGTTGGAATAAGTGTGTTAAATGCCACAGGGACAGTTCAATTAATGTTTCTTCACTTTTTATTTGCTTTATTAAATAAAGACTCACTCTCGATAATTTAAATATACCTCGTAAATATCAGAATTATTTAATCAAAACATATTTGATTTTCGCTGGCCACACCTGATACTCTTATTAGTCACTATTGCTTGAACGTTTTTAACCTATTTCTTTTTTGCACTTTTAAGCATAAAAGAAAAATTTCATTCAGTGTCAATGTAGCAAACAAAACACTTTCATTTAGATCCTCTTATCTGGTTTATTTCTTGTTGAACAAAATGACATCTGGTGTCAAACATTTACAGTTAAGTGAAGATTCTATCGATTTCGATTCTTAAATACAATTGATCAGAACATCTGAAGTGATGTTTGAGTTTTAACTTGATTTTGACGTGTTTTCATTAGATTTTAACATACACAACTTTTTAAAATTGTCTTTAAAGTTTCAAGTTTGGCACTTAGCATATATAGTGGGATTGTACAGTTTCTTGCTATAAACGCCATTTGTAATGTTATTTTATTAGTTTTAAGAGTTTGTACGCAATGTTGTTTTTTTCTCTCCAGTTTTTTAATAAACTCTTATACATAGAAAAACTGTCTCAATTCGAACGTGCTTTCATTAGATTTTAACATAGACATTTTCCAAGTTAAAAAACTGAACTGTAGTAAATTCAGGGTAACTGTTCACGTATTCAGACAAATTAATAATGTATTCAACTAAACTAAATCATTTATTGTGATTAATTTTTGATATTACCCGTGAAAAGGTTTTGATTTAAGAAAAAAATTTTATCATTTATAAAGCTTAGCTAGGGTTAGTACTATGCCAGAAATTCGGGGCACACAATGTGAATCAAACTCACTATTGATACTTTGCTGGCCTAACTCATTAGATATTAAACTAAGACCTTACATCAGTTTGGCACAAGGTCAGAAGTAAAGAACACTTAATGAATATCGAACTCACTAGTAAAGTTTCTGCTAGCCTAAATCGTTAAGCATTTTAACACTTGATGAGGCCTTTGTAGTTTTTACAAAGTTTAGTTTAATTTTGCACAAGGTCAAGATTATGTGACACCAAGTGAGAATTGAACTCACTAACAATGGTTTACTCGCTTAACTTGCCAAGTTAGTATGCAGGGAAGATATTTTTTTTAGTAAAGAAGCTAAATAATAATATATAGAAATACTTTAGATTTTAAAATTTGCATTGCATTAAAATTCTAGAGTAGTATTCTATTGGTTGCATTTTTAAAATTTTATCCTCGGAAGATTAATAGAAAGCAGCGGTTTAAAATATTCGAATAGCTAGATCGACAGAGTTATTTTGAATTGAAATTTTATCACTAAAAACGACAAGAAGAAAGTGAAACCCCACAGAAACTATTACGGATGCAAAACTACGCACATGATCTAACGCTTCTCATAAATACACCTGCACATGCTGAATCTCTGCTGCATGTGTTTGAACAAGATTTATCCATCTCCACATTAAATGGCAAACCACTGAAATTACTAGACCAGTTCACATATCTGGGTAGCAATATCTCATTTACAGAATCGATATCAATAGGCATATACTAAATGCATGGGCTGCTATCGACAGGTTATCAATCATATGAAAATCTGATCTCTCTGATATATTAAAATGGGAATTATTCCAAACTGTAGCCGTATCAGTACAACTACATCGCTGCATCTTACATACAAACAGCTATGTGCAGACACTGGATACCGAGTTGAGGATTTGACAGAATCGATGACCGATAAAGCGGATGACAAGAGAGAGTCAAGGGAATCAGATTTTTCATGATGATGATGATGATGATGATTCTTTTTAATTTAGCGTTTTTACTAAGTTATCGGAACATAAAAGTCCATATTTACTATGTCATCATTTGGTGACGTAGAAAAGTGTGACATAGATATTTAGATCCATATCAATAATTATTATATAGATTTTTATAAGCAATCGAGGATTGTTACTTCTTTTACGGAAGTTCATAAAATTAAAAGCTTAGATTGATTTGCAAAACTTCTATATCATTAATTAGAACTAATAATACTTGATGAATATATATATTACATTTGGTAGGGATGGGGTCCAATTTAGAAAGATTTAATCTAACAAAATTGTGTTCTTATGAAAGAAGTGTCTTCCCTGGGAAGAGACCTCAAACAAAAAGTAAGAAGAATTTCAGTAAACTAATCACACAGAATATGCATTTTCTAAGTTCAAAAGAAAAAGAAAAAAACGAAGTATTTTCTTTATTACAATAATTACTTACATTTAATTAAAAATTACTAATGAGTTTTATAGAAAAATCTTCAACAGGATATGTAAACTAATTACATAGCATTATTGCTTATTTAGAACTAAAGAAAATCGAAATACAATTGATAAAACTATTTTAGATTTATCCTTTATAGTAACAATTACCGATTTAAATGATTTATGTAAATGTTTAATTTACAACAAATATTATAACATTAGTAGTCTAGGTGATAACACAGCATAATAATAATAATTGTTGGCTAACATGCAAGCGACTCTTAAGTATTAATACTCATGCATTGTTATGATATTCCGAGCTGATATTTTAGTTGTTTACTGTTAGTCTTAGTTTATTGTCAAGAACAAATCGTAGCGAACCGACATAAATGCTAATAATTGGTAGCATTGTTCAATGATTTCTATTTTATATATCCAGATTTCTTAGAGCCTCTTATGTGGTGTAATGCTTAGCTAGCTAGATCCGCAGACCATTGTTAATGAGTTCGATTCTCATTGGGTACCCCATACTTCTGGCCTTGTGCCACATCTAAGCTAAGCTTAGTAAATAGCTATGTACATATTTCTTACAAAATCTGATGTCTCTCAGGTTAATATTTGTTAATATATCACAAATGACAGTATACTATAGAAATAGTTTATTAAGCCTATATCTTTATCTATGCCATATTATTATTATTATTATTAGTAGTAGTAGTAGTAGTAGTAGTAGTAGTAGTAGTATTTCTCTCCTTGTAAGTTTTTCACACCAGCGTTAGCTGATGGTATTTCAATGGAGTCTGAGGGACAACAAGTCTCTTCAGGTCTCCAGGACTCTTCTGAGTATTTTAGCCGATTGTAGCAATGCTGTTGTCTGGATGGTCTCAATTCTTCCTTCCAGATCCAGTTATTTTTCTAGCTAATAAATAAATAAGTAAATAAATATCTGGGGATATTGGGAGCAGACATGCACAAGGCATTACACCCGAGAGACGACATAGACAGACTAGATGTGCCAAGAAAAAAGGGGAGGGGTCTCGCTAACATTGAAGATAGTGTAGGTACGACAATCCGAGCATTTGAAGAATACACTTATAAAAGTAAGGAAAGACTAATTGCAGCAGCCATGGAAAGCAATTTACAAGCAGAAATATATTAAAACTAAAAAACAAAAATAGGAAGAAAAACACCTACATAGGTACTTCAAGCGACAAACTCAAGCGACATCACATCAGAAGACATGGACATGGCTGAGAAGAGGAAACCTCAAGATAGAAATTGAATCTTATAATCGTAGCACAAGACAATGCCATAAGAATGAACTATATAAAGGCAAAATAGATAAGACGTAGCAGAATAGTAAGTGCAGAATGTGTGGAGACAAAGATGAAACGTTTAATCACATAATAAGCGAATGAAGCAAACAAGCACAAAGAGAGTATAAAACTAGGTACGACTCGGTGGAAAAGGAATCCACTGGGAATTGTGCAAAAAATTCAATTTCCACCATACAACTAAATGGTATATGCACAAGCCTGAACCTTTCCTGGAGAATGAGACACATAAATTATCTGGGACTTCGAGCTACATACGGATCACCTAATCCCGGCCAGGAGACCAGATCTTGCATTGATTGACAAGAAGAAGAGAATCTGTCATCTAGTGGATTTGGTCGTCCCGGTCGACCACCGAGTGAAAATGAAAGAAAGCGAAAAAACAAATACTTGAATTGTGGAAAATGAAGGTGAAGGTCGTACCAATTGTAATTGCTGCCGTTGGAATGGTCCCCAAAGGTCTGGAAAAGAATTGGGTGAATTGGAAATCAAAAGAAGAATTGAGACATCCAGACAACAGCATTGTTGAAATCAGCTAGAATACTCTGGAGAAAACTCAAGTGAAAGACTATCTGCTAACGCTGGTGTGAAAATACAACAACAACAACAACAACAGCAACAACAACAACAACAATAATAATAATAATAATAATAATAATAATAATATAATAATAATAATAATAATATAATGTGACATATGGACAAACAGAAAAACAACAAAGACTAGAAAACAAAAATGTGAAGAAAAACAATTATATAGACACTTTAAACGACAAACTGGAGAGGCTGCACACGAAAAGACCTGGACGTGGTTAAGAAAAGGAAACCTTAAAAGAGAAACTGAATCACTAATAATTGCTGCACAGAATAATGCCATAAGGATAAAATATATCAAAGCAAAATTTGACCCAACAAAATAGAAAATGTAGATTATGCGGTAATAGAGATGAGACTGTAAACCATGTACTATGCGAATGTAGTAAACTAGCACAACGTGAGTACAAAAGTTGGTGCACTTGGAACGGTCCCAAAAGGTTTGGAAAAGGGTTTGGAAAGTCTGGAAATCAGAGGAAGAATTGATACCATCCAGAACACTGCACTGCTGCAATCTTCCAGAATACTCAGAAGAGTCCTGGAGACCTGGGGAGACTTGCTGTCACTCAAAATCTAGTGAAAGACCATCTGCTAACACTGATGTGAAAACTCAAAAAGAGTAAATAATAATAATGTTGGCTCGTATATAGTCTCATATCTTAAATAATTTTTATGAAAACTCTCAAAATATTATCCCATAATAATGATTTTTATGAGTCTTCTATAAGATACAGGTAAATCAAATATGCTATTCAAACAAATGGGAGACGAGCTTAACGTAACGGGTATCGTCGTCGTAAATAGGGTCGGCGAACTGAGTTCAAATACTTGACAAGGCTGTTTGCATTTGACTTTGTGCTAATGTATTTGTGAAAGGTATCGAGCTGTCTGTTCTTTCTGTAAATAATAAGAGGGCGGATTGTATTATTTAGACTTGGTTAGGCAAACAGGCTAGGAGAAGAAAAACTCTGAATTCAAACCGCTTAACAATTGGCCTTGTTGGGTAAATACATTCACGAATAGAATATCAAAATAGTAACAACAAAATGATGAGGGGAGAATAGATTCGAGGGAATGTGTTATAGGTATCACTTAGACATAAAAGGAGACGTACGTTTGAGTATCCCTGGAATTAGTATTTTATTATTGATTCAATACGCTCTGTTCTATGAAATTTTAGAAATAACAACACAACTCTTTTGGTAAGAGAAAAAAATCAATAGATAAAAGATAAAAGAATTATGAAAATTAAATAAAATATTGAATTCGCTTATTTATAAACAGAATAAACAGTGGAGTGTATAAAATTCTCCAGAGATAAGAATGACCCACTATCGATGTGTTTTAGGCATTTGGATAAAACCTTTAACAACTTCCAATACAGCAGTAATATATTGTAAATTACAATAAATAAAATTAATTGAATGATTGATTTTAATGGCATACCAAATCTTCTGTTGTTACTTTATGCATAGATGCTAGGAATTGCGTATGTATATTTTATGTCTAGCTTAAGTGTTCGTTTTTGTATTTTTGCATACAAATTATATATCAGATATTCCAGTCTAAAAATAATTTGCAAACAGATCTATTTGACCCATAGATATGACCTTAACATGTACTACCACTCCGGATCAGAATACGCTTCTGAGTAATGACAAGGAGGTTGTACTCCATACTCCCCAATGCTCCCCACCATCAGAGCCAATTTACTGTCAAATCCAAGACACCATATCTGGGGTGGGAGTTCTTAACTCTCTAAAAAGGATACAGTCAGCGTATTCTAAGCCACACCGACAGGACAAATCACAAAAAACCTTGGTTATCTAAGAATAAATGGTATAAATGTATGAATATAATGTGGTGATTAATAAAAGTAAAATCAAACCAAATAAAAATAAATAAAAACAAAGTAAACAAAACTAAATTAAATTTTTTTAAAAAGACAAAAATAAAATAACCTCCAAGAAAGCCTGAGACCTGAAGAGCTCTCTGGGCATGTGCAGAAAAAAACAAATTCTTCGCGCCAAAAAGGATTCTCAGCCCTTTTTAAACCAAGACGTTCAAGTGGAAACACATATTGACTTGCTCGAGAAAATATTTGCCTTCAAAGAAATAGTCTGAATCAATGAATAAAAGTATTAAGCTAAGTTATCCTCATCTTTGTTCTTTTCGCTTCTTTTCCTACGAGCGAGTTTAAACCACATAGAACTGAAAACCAAAACTACTCCCCATAATACAAAAGGATATTGACAATGATATTAATAACTGGTAAGGATACATGACAATAAGGGAATTAATGCAATATAAATCTACAATTGCAACTCTAAAATTCAACCTGTTGAAATTATCTTGCTGTTTGAATAATAGAATTGCGTACAATTCCATAAACGCTTCCATGTAAGGTAGCCGGCTGCGCAATTTCCTACTTCTAGTTTTGACATGTCTTAACGATAAATTCCATTTGACATCTAATCGATTGCTCGAATCTAAATCAAATAAACATACCCCAATAGGCACGCATGTTTAAACATAGACAAGGGGTATAACTAGTATGCACTGGTCGTTTGATTTAACAATATAATATTGATACCTAATGACGCTACTACTACGGCTACTGCTTTTATTAAAACATACTTTTGAATGAAGGTAATTTTATAAAAATTAAGAACTGGATAATATGATCAGCTTATATATATATATATATATATATATATATATATATATATATATATTATAGAGAGAGAGAGAGAGAGAGAGAGAGAGAGAGAGAGAGAGATGAAAGTTTGGTATGTAGGTGTCGACGTATAACTCCAAAACGGGGGGGGTCACTCAGATTTGAAATATTGCGTATACATTAATATCCTCCTAACTAAGAAACACGCAAAATTTGGTTATTGATTTTTACTGATTAAGGGATATAATTAATTAATTAAGCCAAAATCAACCAATTTTCGTAACTGTCCGTATACCAGCTGCTGCTGATAAAAAGTATTGTTCGCTGCTTGCTTTCTATAATAAGCGATCACCATCAGTTTAGTTTAATTTTAGTGAACAAAATTGCAGTATAAGCCGTTCAGCTCGGAATCTCTCGCCTATTTATGGTCTAATCTTTAAAATATTTATTTGGTTGGAAAGAACATAAAATAATATTTCTAAATATGTCATTTGTATGGGTTTTTATCCATTGAATTATCTTTTACAGCGACTTAAAAAAATATTTTGGTTCGGACAGCAGATATTTCGAAGTATGATTTTTTTAGACTAAATTTTATCGAAAAATCAAATTCTTTTTTTTCGCCTATTTATGGTACAATCTTTAAAGTATTTATTTGGTGTAATGTTGTGGGCTCTTACACTCCAAGAAAAGCACGGCACTATATAGGGATATGTAACGTAGTCTCTGCACAAGATACAGATGCACTGGCCACTGGTCACTGCGCTCCGAGGACGTTTAGAAGGCACGCTGTCGCAACATGTACTACGAACGTATGTCGGCCAGTACCCTCGTTCAAAGCAAACTCCGGCTGTTTATAAACACGTATTCTCTAGTAGCCGTCTTCAGCCAAAGTCACCCTTTACCCAAAAAGAGAGAACCTTCCTCTTTTTTGTGAGCAGGGGAGATCGGTTTAATGACAGTGCGTGCCTTCTGTTATGGTCAAGTCGTTAAGCCAATATAGGAGAAGGAAAATTCTGAATGCAATTCCGCTTAAAAATTGACATTTGGTGGAGGGGTTAAGGAAATACATAAAATATAACTTCTCATAACAGAAAAGAAATTTACCAATTATGTTTTATCTTACAAGAGGAATTGACATTGTATTTTGAAAAAAAAAAATCAGTTTTGCAGAGAAATATATATTTAATTGAGTCGCAGTATTTTAACATTCTATCTGGAGATTTAGTTCTCAGTCATGTTATGCAATTATTAAAAATATCCAGCTCGAGGGGTTACCTGCAAACTTAATTAGTGATGTCTTATTAAATTTAAATAATTATTTCAGTAAGAAAAATAATTCGTTAATTTTCTTCTTTTTTTTAAGTTTGAAAATTTTTCAATTCTATACGAAGAGTCGTTTCTTGCCACAATATAATTTCTAACTGATTATTGATTATTTGTAGAGACCTCCTCCCGATTTGAGCTTCCCTTTCCCTACGTGGAACACATTCTACAGGTTAAAACTTCTAATAAATATTAATATAAAATGTGTTAACTCTACGTACTCTTTGTCTATAGATAGCATTCCTATCTATTGATATAGATATAAATAGTTAAAGATGGATTGAGTTGAGAAATTCATAGTGGGTAATAACCCAAGGAAACGCTTTTCATGAGCCATGTTATAACACAGCGTTTTATACATAGTGCTGCATCGATAATGTCGGAGAAATTTATTAAGTTTCATAAAGATCTGCGAGTGCATATTAATATATAACTGACTAATGGAAAACAATGTCCATACAAAAATGAGTCTACGAATAATATTAATCAATGCATTTATGTATATGTAATTAGCATAACACACACACACACACACACACACACACACACACACACACACACACACACATACACAAGAAAAAAACAATTCGACAGAGTGGTTTTAGTTTTTACTAATAAAACTATAAACAACAAAAAATAATCAAACAAATGATAGAAGAAAGTATTTGTTTAATGGTGTCGGAAAATATGTTTTATTGTCTACAGTTTATGCGGTCAAAATTAAAAACACTATGAAACAAGATTTTTAGATTTTTTTTTCCTGGATAGAAAGTGTTATTTCGTAATTGTTTATGTCCAAAAGTAAATGAAAATGACTTGTTTTTTTTATTTTTTTTTTTTTTCAAACTTTGTACCTTAGAGAGTACAATGAAAAAATGATGGAAGACTGTATTTGGGGACGTGAAAGTGATTTAAATTACAGTTGCAATCTTGAAAACCTACTAACTTCTAAACATTTTGTTAACCTTTTCGTACAATTTTAGTATAAATACATGTAAGTATTGATTCCTGCTTTGGTGTATGTATGACTTTATGTAAAAAAAAAGTGCAAATTTTATCTTTTTTCCATAGAAAATGGGCTGTTTTCAAAATTTCATTATCCAGGGCACAGTTTTTAATGGAATATTGGTCATTTTATTCATATATATATATATATATATATATATAGATATAGATATAGATATAGATATATACTTCTACTTGTTTGAGTCATTAATTTTTGTCACTTTTCCTTTTACTTTACCTCAAACTGTCGGATTTTACTCCAACCCTCCTATTTTCATAGATATATAGATATATACGTATATCTGTCTCTGTGTGTATTTGTGCGTCTGTGAGTATTTGTGTGTCAGTGTATACACACACACACACACACACACACACAGACACACACACAAAGAGAGAAGGAAGTTAACTACCCTGGTTTTCACCGAAAAGAATTTTCAGGAAAACTCAGACAGAAATTGTTTAGTAAAAATTGTACCAATCGCTGAATAAGATATCACGATTTAACTTTGCAGGTACTCTCTCTCTCTCTCTCTTTCTCTCTCCCCCTCTCTCTCTCTCTCTCTCTCTCTCTCTCTCTCTCTCTCTTCTCTCTCTCTCTCTCTCTCTCTCTCTTTCGAGCTTCAAACATAAGTAACTATATTCCTGAATGTCTTTTCTTCTAAACAAAAGATGCCAGTATTTTTTGTATAAATTATTCAATCAAAACGGATATTATTAGACGGTATTTATTACCAATGTCTACTCTATTGAAAACACGTAATAAAAATATTAATATGTAGTTATCCAAATATAAGTATTATTTCCTAACAAACAGGTTAGAAGGGAAAATTAAAGAATTGGCTGTTGCATAGACCAAACTAATCGATTTCATTTTTTACTTTACAAGTAACATCTGGAGTGTTTTATGCAACATAGAGACAAGAGTCTACCGAGGGTGATTTTAATTCATGGGGAAACCATGCAATCTCTGTATCAGTATTCCAAGTAAAACATTTCTAGGACTTCAATAGCAAAGATACACCTGCCTTAAACTGAAATGTATCAAAAAAGATTTTTTCATTACGATCGGCAGGTAACTAACAGGAAGGACCCAGTCGTCATCCAGTGACCCTTGGTTCTCATAAAAATATCTATTCCTTTGATGACTTCTTATATATATATATTCATGAAATGTTAGTTTTGAGACGTAAACAGTTTGCAAAGAGAGAGACAGTGATTTTGCGGGCATTTGGCCTCAAAGTTTATACATCCATGCTTGTAAATTTGGCGCCCAATTGCACGATTGGACACTAGAAATTCTAGATTCTTTGATGGTGGATATTTTGCACTGCTCGAAGATACGTCTTCGTATCGCTTATTGTGGCGTCAGGATGAGTGTTAGCCTTCAGCTAGTACATAGTCTGATAATGCAGTTTTCAAGCCTCTGGATGACATAGCAGACTCGATGTATTTGTAATAGCACAATCATTCAATGAATGTTTAAGCAAATTACAGGATCTTGATATGAAGAATGCGGTTACGCTAGGTCATGACAGGTATCCGTTGGAGAGACTGTATATCGGAAGCTTCAAGGCTTTTTTAGGCTCGGTATGTTTTCTAGATTTTAAATCGTATAAGAGAATGGAGAGGCAGACTAATATATATATATATATATATATATATATATATATATATATAATATATATACTAGCAGTAGATGACCGGACTAAAAGAGACCACCAAGGAGTGAAAGTGAAAGCAGAAGACAGTAGTAAGAGAGGGGTAAGATGAAAATAATTCATCAAATTAAAGTCGTTGAGAATTCGTATATTTCGTTTATTTTAGGATTGTTTTTGTTTTCATTTATTTCATTTTTTTAAATGTGACATTTTAATAATTATAATATTATTTTTTTAAATGTGACAATTGTAATTGGTGTTCTTCGAACAGTCCCCAAGGGTTTGGTAAAGAGCCTGGATGAGTTTGAAATTTCAGGTAGAATCGAGACCATCCAAATAACAGCATTGCTAAAATCGGCTAGAATACTCAGAAGAGTCCTGGAGACCCGCGAAGACTTGCTATCACTCCTCATCCAGTAAACCACCACCTAAGACAGATGTGAAGAACTCTCATGGAGTTGAGCAAAGAAAGATTACTTATAGCAGCCAACAACAGCAAATGTAATATATTGTCAAACAGAAAAACAACGGAAACTAAAAAACAAAGATGGGAAGAAAAACAATTATATGAACACTTCAAACGACAAATCGGAGAGGTTGCACATAAAAAGACTTAGACATGGTTAAGAAGAGGAAACCTCAAGAGAGAAACTGAATCGCTAATAATTGCTGCACAATATAATGCCATAAGAACGAATTATATCAAGGCAAGAATAGATATGACACAACGAAACAGTAAATGTAGACTGTGTGGTGACAGAGATGAGACTGTAAAGCATGTATTAAGCGAATGTAGCAAATAAGCACAACGGTAATACAAAGCTAGGCACGACCGGGTTGGGAAGGTGATCCACTGGGAATTATGCAAAAAATTAAATTTTGACCATACAACAAAACGGTACATGCATAAACCAGAATCTGTTCTTGAGAAAGAAACGCATAAAATTCTCTGGAACTTCGAGATAAAGACGGGTCATCCATCTCAGCCAGGAGGCCAGACCTAGTTTTGATTAACAAAAAAAAAAGAGAACTTGCCAATTGGTGGACTTTGCGGTCCCAGCAGATCACAGGGTGAAGCTGAAGAAAACGAAAAGATGGATAAATACCTGGACCTTGCTAGAGAATTGAAAAAGCTTTGGAATATGAGGGTTAAAGTGATACCAATTGCAGTTGGTGCACTTGGAATGATCCCAAAAACTTGGAAAAAAGACTGGAGAACCTGGAAATCAGAGGGAGAATTGAGACCATCCAGATTACTGCATTGCTGTAATCGGCTAGAATTCTCAGAAGAGTCCTGGAGACCTGAGGAGACATGCTGTCCCTCAGACTCCAGGGAAATGCCATCAGCTAACTCTGATGTAAAAAAAATTTAAAAGGAGTGAAAATAATAATAATAATAATAATAATAATAATAATAATAATAATAATAATAAAATAATAATAATGATGATGATGGTGATGATGATGATTATGAAGATAATAAGCATAATAATGATAGGAGTACTACTACTACTACTACTACTACTACTAATACTAACAACAATAATAATAATAATAATAATAATAATAATAATAATAATAATAATAATAATTCAGAACTCTGTGTCATGATCGACAGGTGCAAACATGAGATACTTGTAATATATATAAATATATAAACTTTCAGGATATCTTAGACAGTATGGATTGATGCTGACCCTTACTCTGCTCATATCTATATAACTATTTATCCTTGCATTTAGTTTTGTCGTAGCAAATGGACACGGCGATTCAAGGCTGTTTATATTTCACTTAGCTCTAATTTCTTTTTAAAAATCAACTGATTTTATGTGGATAGAACGTCTGGACTTACGAGGGAAATGCTGAAAATAAAGTCTCCAATTAATTTTCACAGAAACTACAACAACGTCTAAGAGTACAGTTACACCGCTAAATAGAGCAAGTACAAAGCACTATTTTTCTTCATTGTTATTACCATTAGCTATTATTTTTCTCCAGTGATGGGCAGGAGTCTGTGGGTTGCGATCGTAAGAGGATTTCTCCAAAAATAATGCATCCTATTGAATCACATTGTTCCATAGCGTCTCTTATTTATTATGCTCTGACAAATTGATTGTCCGCGATACAACTCAATATTTTGCCTTCATACAGGTAGAATTTGATCGACCGTTTTGGAAAATGGCGTTTGAAATAAAAACAGAGATGGGTCCTCGAATTCCTTCATATGGAACGTATTGGATATATTGATATTTTTTGAACATTATGAACACAGTTAGGTGGTGTGTAATTTTTTTTTTACGGCATATCAACCTCAGTGGATCATTTAATGCCGACAAAGTTTTGAAATAAATTCATTCTTAATGGATACTCAACTTTTTTATAAACACATTTTAATATTTAACCCATAGATAGGACCCTAACAGGTACTACCACTCTGGGTCAAAGTTGGACCAGAAATCAATGATGATAAAGGGGTACTCCACATTCTCCAAACCTCCAAAACTAAAACCTCACAATCAAAGATTTTAACGTCATTACCAGGACACGAAGAACCTTAGCCACCGCCTTCTAGCACCCATATGATAAAAAGGGTTGGGATTTGCCATAAGAGCAATAGGGTTGGGACAGTCATATAGTTGCTAGGGCTTGACGTTACCAGTCGATTGATCGGAGGGGCCTCTCCGACCACCCGTCTAGTCTAAGTAAGGGCCAAAGTGGAACGTGTAATGAATTTCAACAGTGGTGACTGTAAAGGGAGTCACAATTCACGGCTGATTCGCGCAAATTAACCAAATAGACAGTTTAAAGATGGACTAAGAAAATAGAACCATTGATAAATGGACATCGATGCTGTCATTACTGTTTTGAGAAAGTAAGTTTCTTTCGCTAGAGAATATGTTATGACCGCGGGCTGTAGTAATTTAGATGGAAATAAATTGAAGGCATTATTTTCAGAACATCTATACGTATAATACTCTTGCCCCATGATTACAATGTATTTTCCGATTACTTAAAAAAAGGGTTAAATTACATGGGTCTTTGGATTATGTTATCAGATTTTCGTTTTGTAATATGAAGATTTGATTCATAAAAAAATGATTTTCTGATGGCAAAACCCTTTGAATCGTGAGCTCTGAAGAATTTTTTTACATGAGTGCTTAATAAAATCGTTAAGAAAATCTCCTTTTGATATTAGCTCGGGTCTCAGCAAAAGATCTGCTGATCAAATTGTTTAGACATTCAATTACTCGTAAAAATCATTCCTCTGATATTTTTCCTGCACCTGCATTAACCATCTGTACAGTTCTGTCATCGAACGCCGTTTTGTGATGAAGGCAATTCGAAAGCCTAGAACATGTTTAGTGAACGATTTTTGGTTCGTGTTTATTTAATTCACCGAAAGATTTTCTTTTCTTTTCAGAGGAAATGAAATTAACGTAACGTGAAATGACATTAGAAAAATAAAAATAAAACAAAGCAGTTTTATGCAAATAGGGCTTTCTAGAGCGGGAAAGAATGCCGGTTGTCGTTATATAATCGTAGGGTTGAAAAGACAAATGTTATCTTGTTTTCGAATGCAAATGATACTGTCAGCGAGGCGATTCAGGAGGAGTAATTAAGATTAAGAGAAGATAAAAATAACAGAATTAGGATGAGAAGAGAATGAAAGTGAAAAAAATGAAAATTGAAAAAATAAGGAAAGATAACTGGGATAGAGATTGTATTTTATATATCTTTAGATTAAGCATTGTCAATCACCTTATCATTAATATCGGCTCAAAATCATTCACTAACCTTAGATTCGTATGGTTCAAGGTTACATTGTCAGTTGGTGATATCAGTAGAAGTTGAACCTCATCGTTAGAATTCAGTTTTCTGCCTTGATATAGGTGGCAGCTAAGCGGTCGGTTAGCAAAATGGCGTCTGAAATGAAAGCAGATAATGATCATTGAATTCCTTTATGTGGAAAATATTGTGTATATCAATATTCGGGCATACCGGACTATTCAACCTTGGCTAGGTAACCAGTGCAGGAGAATGGAAAACTCTGAATTAAAATTAGTTACACTTCGCTTAAGAAATTGACCTTTAGTCACATCCTACTCATGGGAAAGGGTTGTTGGATATATATATTAATATTCATTGACACTGTGATAAAATATCTTTTTGTGATGAAGGCACTTCTATAGCCTAAAAATGATCTTTTTTTTGCTAGCCTAGCTTGTAAACCATCTTAACACGCGAAACGTCCAATTTAATCAGTATTTTCCTCCATCTTCATAATTCTGGTAGTTATTTATAAGGCTTTCCAGACCATAAGTATGGGGCACAGATTGAGGATATTACTTGCTAGGCTAAATCGCTAACTTTTACAGTAATGTGGCACCAATCTCAATTATTCGATTCTTTTCATTGTAACTCCTTCAGGTTGTTATTTCTACGATAGCTAGAAATATCAGAAACAACATTATTGGAAGAGAAAAGGTAAAAATACCACGGAAAAGTAATCCTTTATTGTTGTTTACGATAATTGCTCTTCCTCGCTGTTAAAGATCCGAATGATATCCAACAAAAAGCATTTACAAATTAAGACGAATACCATCGATTCAAACATACAAGATGTGTTCAAAAATATTGAAACTGAAGTTGTTAATTTTCTTTAGAATAAGCATATTAATGAAGGTTTTCCATTAAAAAAAAAGAAAAAGTAAAAAAAGTATATAATCAAGATCTTATTTCTTTCCTTTAAAATCCAGCGAAACTTTTGTTTTTGATATTTAAATGCTTTCTGTCCAGATTGTAGAGATTTTGAATATTTGTATTTTTTTCTATTGGATTTTGTAACGTTAGAGGAGGTTTTGAGTTTAGATCGTTGCGTGTCTAAGATGTAGCAAATACTGAAACCAGTGTAAAGTGTTTTAGTTGTTAAATATATTAAACTAACGTTCGCTACATCATGGACACGTAACTTAAAATACAAACGTAATCAAACGTCACAGAAAAACTCTAAATATTCAAAATCCTTCTACAATCTGGATAAAAAGCATTAGATATTAAAAACAAAATAATGAACAGGGTGTTAATCTTTTAGAAATAATATCTTGATTATAGGCTTGAAAATTCCAATGATAATTAAATACTCTTTAAATATTTAATGTGTCTTTCAATGCAGCATGATTATGAGAAAGACTGCTGGTGTAATATATATATATATATTATATATATATATATATATATATATATATATATATATATATATATGTGTGTGTGTGTGTGTGTGTGTGTGTGTGTGTGTGTGTGTGTGTGTGTGTGTGATTGAAAATAGAGGAACATGGGTATAAAACAAACACCTAAATTCAAAGTTGTTGCTTGTTATATCCGCATTTTCCTCTATTTTCAACCACATTTTGTCAGATTTACTCAACCCTTACTCTAATATATATATATATATATATATATATATATATATATATATATATATGTATGTGTAGCGTAGTCTACGATTTAGATCCATGAAGAGTAAATAAATATCCAAATTTAAATACTTCGGGATTCACAGGTCAACAAACGTGTTCAATAAAAAGAGCTAGATTTACGATTAAGAGCCGATAACCGAAAACCAGACTGGCTAGTCGTCTCGTTTTGACCATTGATTTTTGTACCGGTTTTTAATCGTGTATATATATATATATATATATATATATATATATAATATATATATGCATTTTAGCTTACAGAATTATGATATTTCTGAGTGTAATTGAGTTAATCCAACGATATATAAGGATATTTTCGTGTTTTCCTGCAAATTCTCGTGTCATCTACCGGTTACCTTTCCGTGAATACAACTTATTCTTTTTATTTTTTTAGAATACTATCTGGTGAGAAAGTCCGAAAAGCAACAGGAAAATTCATGTTGGAAAAAGTATACCTCGGACCAATAAAGTTTTGTACAGACCCAGTTTTGGTAAGTCTATTCGTCTTTTCATTCAACTTTTAAAAAAGGAAGATACTTTCTTTTTTTTTTTTTTTAAAAATTTCCGTCTCCGCTCGGAAGAAGGTTTAAAAACAATCTAATAATCTTTTTACAATTAATTTTTTGTCCAAAAATTGTTAAAGCTTAATTTCCTCTTATATAAAAGTGGATCAATTCACAATTGAAGTAAACCCAAATCACTTCCCATTCAGTTCCATACGTATAAACATTTCATTTAGTTAGCTAACATACACAGCTGGAGTTCTCAGAGATGACCAAACTTACAGCAGCCAAAAATAAAACAAGGCGGTGAGTTTTCACTGTATGATACCAGAAAACATTTTTATAGAAAAACAAAGAAACTGAAAATGGCGTTAGAATTGCGAAAACTGAAAAGAGGATTAATGAAAATTAGAGCGGGTAACAAAAATGTTACTACTTGGATAAAAGAGTGTCTTAGACTAAATCGAGTATATTGATTCCGAATTCTTGCTCAAAATAGATCTAACATGTGTTTTGTACAATATATACCAAATACCATAAATAAATATACTATTTATTAATATACTTGTATTGAATAAGAATATACTATATAGAATATTGATATACTATTAACATTTATTTTAATCATAAATATTGTATATGCTAAACATACTAGGAAAATACTGTCCACAAATTCGCAAAATGGTTTCCCTTATCCGTTTTTGATCCGATCAACATAACTTATATTTCTAAAATGTTCATTAAACTCAAAAAAATATTTCAAAGGAGTAAAGCATAAACAAAAACACACATTAACAGGCCTTGTATAATAATACTATTATGAAAATACTTTTAAAAATTGATCAGACTCTGATCAGTAAAACTCAAATTAGATTCTATAAGTCTCCTTTGTTGATAATTAAAATGTTTTTGTCTAAATCATTTCAATTTTTAGAATCGGCATATTATATAAGTCAAATGTAATTCATAGGGGACTAAGGGCTTCTCGTACCACTCTAATCAAATAGGTTTATTTTTAAATAGTGTGTCAATTTTCTGGTGATATTTTCTCGTTTGGTTTGGCGCGTAAGTCAGATATATTTCTTAGTAAACTCAGGCTAAGTTCGTGTTATTTCATGCCTCAGTGATAATTCTCACCTTAATTGAAACCAGATAACAGGGTATATTTTAAGATTGAAATACAAGAGCAGTGATGCTGGAAATTACGTTTTTAAAATAAGATATTGATCGTCAAAAGAATACATTCGGACATCGAGTTTGCTAGTATACGTGAACATATCACCCGAAGTGTGCAGTCTTAGAACCTATGCACTGCGGATAGCGAAACTCTACTGTACATTATTTATGTATATAAATCCTCCAGATATGAGTAAAATTCTTGGGTAACCTAGAAACCAGTCAAGGAGAAGAAAAGAAATCTGAATTCAGTACCATGGGAAAATTCTCGCTTTATTTTATCAGTGAGATAAGTTTTTTTTCATGTGATTAATAATCTCTCTATAACAGTATATATCTTACCTATGCGAGCATTGACATCTTTTAATGTAGATGAGATATTACTACCTAAGGTATGTGAACTGGTCTACTAATTTTAGGAGAAAACCATCCAATGTTGTTTAAAGCATAGGAACTGTTTTATCCGAGTTCACATAGAGGCCAATGCCTCTCGGCTATATAGCAGCAATTTGCTTGTGCAGGTGTATCTGCTAGAATCAGTAGGTGATCTGCGTATTTCGCATCTGTTATAGTCTCTGCGGGATATTGTCAGCTTCTCTCGTTCTATGCTGTCCTAAGATGAAACTGTCATCTCAATGACTATTGCCAAATGAAATCTGATACTATTTTTGGCACAACAATAACGTTCATTATTACTGGAGCTATAGTATTGTCTAAGTTGTGACTAGCAATTCAAAATAAAAGCAAAAATGTTTAATTCAATAATTCTTAACTGATATTCATTTAAATTATCCAACAGTGTTTTTTTATGAATTGATTCTGACGGACAAAACATTTATCAGCTCACCATTAGTAATAAGAATTTATTTTACTGTCTTCATTTCCAATTGTGATATAGGCATGTCAATCACCTTTGACAGTTAAACACTTATTCATGGAATGTAGGTTTTTTGCTTACATCAGAAACCGTTATTTTAAAGCAAACACTATGAAAGATCTGTTTAAAAATGTCAACATGGAGGATATTCTCTCTTTTTTGGGGGGAAATAAAATTACCATAGAACATAGACATGAAATAAATCAATAACATACAACATAATCTACAATAATGCTAACACATTGTTAAAACCAATTACTAAAAAGTATAAATATAAATACATGATATGTATAACTTTCTAACCGTTAGGCGTGACATAACCCCAGACGGGTTGATATGCCGTTGAAATCAATAAACAAATAAAACATAACTGGTGTAAACCTGTAGTACAGCTAGTTGTCATGTTTGTATATCCGTATGCGTACATAAAATTTGGTACTATAATTTTTTAGTCTGTACTAAATTTGTGGCTCTAATTTGAATAATGAAGAGCGTCATTTTGGACAGCACCGAGTCGCTCTAAGCAAAAATATTGTAAATGCAGAAAATCTCGTCGTTATGTAGATTGATGACTTGAAAACCGCCAGTGTACAAATTGTTTGCTTAAGCTTTAACTGGCTAATCTGTGCAGGCCATTGTCTCTTGTTAATTCGATCAAAATATCCAACGGCTATGAAATTGAACATTCCCGCGAGAAATAACCATCACAACGACGAGGCAGTTCGTTATCTGAATGTATGTGACGTTGGCATTCCTAGGTAAGTTATTTACATTATGTGAACATCATTACGACGGGCGACAACACAAATATCAAATTTACTTGGGACATCTCTCTTGTTATTCTACAGGCCGTTCCTAATCTCCCTCTCTTTCTCTCACTACCACTCCCTCTCTCTCTCTCTCTCTCTCTCTCTCTCTATATATATATATATATATATATATATATATATATATATATATATAATTTTCAACTCATTTGTTTCATGTTTATTTTTTATGCTTCACTTTTCTTTATCTATGTAGCTATATCAGTCCATTCGTACCTATATATCTATCCATCTATCTAAGTCTGTTCGTATATGCCAGCATGTCTGTCTGTCTATCTATCTATCTATCTATCTATATATATATAATATATATATATATATATATATATATATATATGTATGTGCGTGCGTGTGTGTGTGTAGGACACATCTTGACTAAAGGCAAAACTAACATACAATACTTAACAAAGCTTCTTAGTTTTACTCGATCATGGTTCACGGAACGAGAACAATCTACCCCAATGGATAGGGTTCCGTGAAGGCTCTTGATTATGACATGAAATTTCCCAAGTTCAACAAGAAACACAGGAAGAAGGCCGGATAGAGTGTCGACCAAAAGCTTGTGATTGTAACAATAATGATCAAGACAACAGTTCAAAAATCTAAATAATACAAAATGTCCTGGAAATGTCAAAAGTTCTAGCATTCTTGCAGCCCATCTTTCAGAGAGAGAGAGAGAGAGAGAGAGAGAGAGAGAGAGAGAGAGAGAGAGAGAGAGAGAGAGAGAGAGAGAGAGAGAGAGAGAGATTGCTTACCCCCAAGGTTTCTGTCAACTAGAACTAATGTCTATGCAATTAGTTAGACGTATGTCATTCAAAATCATACGGTCAATGGCATAGATTTGTTTATCAGGGGTTTAGGTTTTTGAATGACCTGAAGAAGGTCATCGTCGTGTTGTCTTTGCCCCGATTGAATCCCACAACCCATTTCTTCACAGTTTCCTAGGAATGGAACCCATCAGCATGTATCTATATCATGTCCTCATTGGTTTCTTTAGGTGTCATGAATTTATTTTGCAGAGACGATCGTAGTAACAGTATTGTCGTGCAAAATGGACACGGTGTCCCCAGTTCAAATCCTGAACGAGAGTATTTATATAATCCCTTGGGGAAAGGTATGCGTCAAACTATTCTCCTTTCAGCTTTGCTCAAATAGTAGGTCAGACTGGGAACTTTAACCTTGGTATAGCAACCGTTCTAGGAGAAGGAAAACTCTAAATTCAAACCTGATAAATTGTGCTTACATCCTGCTCGTGACGGAGGGGCTGGATAAATACATATCTTTCCTTTGCAGATATTTCATGATTGTTTTGGCCTCGGTTTTGTCTATTTTTAGATTTGTCACTCACCTTTCAGGTTTGTGTAGGTCTCAACTGCATGGAAATTAATACAGAAGTCTGAATTAGTTTTTCTAGTTTTATGAGAAGTTTTAGTGTGTTACCACATCAAACATGTTAAATTATGGCTCTTCTTTCGAGGTGCGACTCAGACATTTTTGAACTACCCTCATATGTAGGGGTGATAATGTATAATGTCAGTTCTCACAATGGCACGTGAGTTTATATCAAACTTAACGGCTGCTAAAGGTGACTTTTATGTGAGTTATTTGAAAAGGTTTAATCTGTAATGTAATTGTATGACAATGTTCTGGGATATTCCAGAACATTTGCAATATCTCATAAAATGACTGCGTTTTCATCTGTTTGAGAATTCTATCAGTTTGGTCATATTAAACCTCAACAGACGACAATGGAAAAAAAAAGAAACTGTTTAGTTTTAGTCCAAAGACTAATTCTACTACTCTTTGATTAAAACGAAAGTCACTGTCAATATAACCATTTCCAGAGAATAAACACAAAAGTAATTAGTAAAATGTTCTGAAACGTTTGGTTAAATAAAACATATAAAGTTGTGGATAAAGAAAAGTCACGGAATGAAACTTAAGTCAAACTAAGCGATATAATAAAAGGAAGATGACAAAGTGAATAGAAAATAAAAGACGCCATGAAGTTAATGAAGATATTGTTGGTGTTTGTACGGATGTTTTAAGATGATAGAAAATTAAGAAACTTGTTTAAAACTACTCGAGTAAACGAATGAGACACAATACTTGACAAAAACAAACATTTGGGATTTAGTTGGTTGGTTAGTTTTAGGTCATTTTAGAACTTTGGATTATTTAATAAAGTCGGTGGAAAGGCCTATTGTTGGTATCAGCCTGACAGCGAGGGAGTCTATTCATTTTCCATTTGCGCTAGACCAGGGAGAACTTCCTGCGTCGGAGATAGAGCGCCACACCTATCGTCAGCTCCCCAATTTACTCCATAGATCCAAGTAGTCATACGCATACGCTAAGTTGGTGAGGGCCGGCATCGAATACTGAACTTTGTGGTTCCTAGTTCGACGCTTATCGACTGAGGTAAACTATTACCAGTATTGCTTAAGGATTTGGTTTTTTTTTGGGGGGGTTAATGGTATATCAACCTTTATTTAATATATATATATATATATATATATATATATATATATTTAATATTTTGCTAGAAGGCAATTATAATGGATGTATCGCATAAAATTCAATAATTATAGAAAATAATCTTGACAAGTGAATCCCGGCAAAGGATGGCTCGCTATGCAGAACACCGTACAGACTGTTTCGACTTTATTAAGTCTCTTCAGCGATGTATATATATATATATATATATATATATATATAGAGAGAGAGAGAGAGAGAGAGAGAGATTTTGAATACTGTATATTTTGATAGCAAGTTATTAAAATAATTTTTCTTTTTGATGCCCCTTTACGTGTATACGTTCAAACCTTCTTGTGTTTTCTAATATTTTCTCTACCATCTTCAATTAATAATAATAATGAGGAGTTCTTATGGCGTAGTGGTTAATGTTCTGGACTGTGATATTGTAGTAAGCGAATTTGAATTCAAGTCATGCTAATATCATTGGAAAAGGTATTAAGTCCTTATCCCTCTAGCTATGGGTTAAATAGTACCACTACTGCTCTTCTACAAGGATGGCTTCGTCATTTAATAATACACGAAATTTGATATGTCATTAACCAAAGAAACCAAACCAAACCAATAATAAATCCATTCTTTTTAATTATTGCTTCAAGTAGTTATTCTGAATACAAATAAATTTGCTCACAGTTATGTGGCTTTAAGAAGTACTTATAATTTTCGAAAAGATCCATTTGAAACATATATGGGATTGTAACAAGTAATACCACTTTTAGTCAGAAATCTCTCTCTCTCTCTCTCTCTCTCTCTCTCTCTCTCTCTCTCTCTATATATATATTATATATATATATATATATATATATATATTATATAATGGAGATTGTGGTTTGTTGTCTGTAACCGGTATGGACTGTTGACCATGCCCGGTAAGTTATTGATGTTCATCAATCATGCTCTATGTCGGTAACCGGTTATTTACGTCACATTCTCCATGATTTTATTTTAATTTAAACCTCAATTAATAATAAAATTACTTGTAACAAATGGATATACTACACTTCTCTGAAACCCAGAACTGGAGCATCACTACCAGATGAAGTCTAGTATCATACCTAGAACATCTTTTTGGGAATGTCTTACTCCTAAGCAGAGGATGTGTTTGACATGTTCTAAGCCGCACTGAGCAGCTAGAATTGATATTTGGCTGGCTTGAATAAATATAACTCGCGTAAAAACTATTTTGGGTATTTACAGTTTTGTTGATCGTCTTTTGATGTATCCACGTTTATTTTTTTCGAGTAATTTGGAGACACTGAACTTCTGAAAAAAAATCTGCCTTGTACTGAAAACTCATAATGTTTGCTCTGTTTCCAACTACGAATCATAGGTAAATTGTGTTTTTAAGGTTCCTATTAAATAGGCCCTTGGATTTTGTTAGGACTATGGTCCATTGGGGAATATTTGAACAAGGATTGGGTCGTTAATGATGTAGGTCAGATGATTGATATCGATTAGCATTGTGCTTCTCTTAGAACAAATGAATCTGTGCGCTGTCTGCATATCGACTTTGTTGTATCGATAATGACAAGTTAGGAAGCATTCAATGCTTGAATTACACTAATTATATAAGACATTGCTATGGATTTTTCTTGAAGGCAATAAAATTGAATTCAAATTGAAAACAATAGATTACAATGTGCCTGATTCTAACCATTTGTTTTATCTTTTAATAACTTAAAATTATTACTAGAAAGGTTTTCTTGAGTCAGAAAAACTGTAGAATTTATGGTAAGTCCATTATATAAAATTGAACGTAATTACCACTTAAAATATTTAACAACGTCAAAGGAGTTGATAGTTGTGGAATTAGGATTCTCGGTAGCTGCATGAGTTTTAATTGTTTTAAAAATAGTCTTAGATATGATATAATTATATAAGCACAAATACCATTCTCCATATTTTTCTGTACATGTAGTTACTAGAAGACTTATTCGTCTCTGGCGGATAATTGTCAACATGTTTTTTGCAGCTGGCTTCAATAATATGGAAAAAAAATCCTTAGAATCGAATGGATACAAACAGTAATTATTTACAAAACAAAATGTTATATTTAATATGAGAATAGTGTTAAGAA
Organism: Doryteuthis pealeii; assembly: GCA_023376005.1. Classification (NCBI taxonomy): domain Eukaryota; kingdom Metazoa; phylum Mollusca; class Cephalopoda; order Myopsida; family Loliginidae; genus Doryteuthis; species Doryteuthis pealeii. Next base: position 121,486,480 of record CM042140.1, read on the forward strand.
TTATATTTCTTTTATCAAAATGTAAAGTTTATATTGTTCCGAGAAAAAAATCGTAGTTTTATACAGACTTTTTTCAAATTGAAGTTATCAAGATTTTAGAGATTTACTGATTTAAACATTTTTGTCTTGACTTTTAGAGATAACTGAACAATTGGATCAACTAAGCTAAGCTTAATAAAAGAATTCACTATTAAATGTCATATTAATGTTAACTTCATAATTCCATCCTCCCAAAACTGATTCATGTAAAGATATGACTAAATGGTAATCCAAAAGTGCAATGTCTGGTAAATACGTTGATACAGCCGAACTGTTACAATCTCTACTTTCCCCATTATTTCATATATCTCTCTTTCTCTTTCTCTTTCTTTCTCTCTCTCTCTCTCTCTCTCTCTCTTTCTTTCTTTCTTTCTTCTATCTCTCTATCTATCTGTCATCTATCTATCTATCTATCTATCTATCTCAGCTTCTAAGCACTAATTCCCTTGGAAAAAGCATAAATCCATCTCTTTCCCCACAGTTTTGGGTAAATAGTACGTCTGACTGGGTTCTTTAGCTTAACTAAGGCAACCAGTCTAAATGATGGGAATATCTCGATTCAAACCAACTGTACTCCGCTTAAAAATCGAGGCTGTGTCGCATCTTGGGTTGGGTAAATAAATACTTGCATCCTTGTGCCAAATCTATGCATATTTTTTTTTTTAAATATGCGCTTAGTGTGATTTAAAGTTAAGGTAGCTAAACTAGATAACTATTGTTAATGTGTTCGAATCTCACTAGGTTTCCCACACTTTTTGTCTTCTGCCAAACTAAGCTAAGCGTAGTAAATGTTCGAATCCATTTCAAGAAGACTAAAGTCTAATAAAGATAATGATCAGTAGTCAAACAAGACATCTTCTTAAAACTTAGAATAAGAAGAAAAGTGATAGAGCACTGAAGAGGAGACTGAATTATTTGGCTTCAAACCAAACCTGTCGGTTAACATTAGTAGGCATAGATAAACAATCATTTCCCTTCCCTGAGAAACATGGATTGGAAAAATGTCAAAATTGAAAGAGAGGAAGTTAATAAATTAACACATTATAATGAGACTGACAACACAGCTCAATTGAACAACTTATTAAGTATGAAGAGGAACAAGATTAAAACCTGGAATAATTGATTTACAAAAAATAAATGAAGACTCACGTTAAAACGAAATTGTGTCACATACTACAACGGTATGGATGTATCTACCAGCCTGAGCTTAATTAACACAACGCAAGATGACCTCACATGAGGAACGTATCAGGTGAGCCATACCGAGTAATCCCCCTTTATTCCATCTCACAAAGCAAATGGTGGTTACTTGATGCCCAAATAGAATCCAATTAACTTGCAACGGGTTGTACTAAATTTGCATGAATCTAACAGTAAAATCTAGCATTAACTTATGCAAGGGAGGAACCTAAATAGAAAATAATCTTATTATATATATATATATATATATATATATATATATATATATATATATATATATATATATATATATATATATATAATAAGTTAGTGGATACATAGAAGGGAACATAGAAGAGTAAAACAAACATAACCGAAATGAAAAGCTGAAAATACTGCAAAGACCAGGGAAATATGATTGTTACACATAAACAAATCAGTTGCATAGATTAAAAGATAAAAGTAATATAGGGGATATACATACTACCCCTGCAAATATATAGAATTAACAGACGCGAGTTTCTATTTAGCAGTAAATATACTAATAACAGATAAGACGCAAAACAGTTTTATTTAACAGCTGAGCATCCTGGCCTCATAGACTATTCTCTAATAAACTAGATTGGGTTATTTAAATTAATGGTATAATTTCTCTTCAAGCCGTGCTGAGAAAAATAAGGAATAACAATGTTGAAGAAAAAAGTATAAAATAATCTTGTAATTTGCATTCTTGAAACAAATATCAGCAGAAGCCCTGATATGCAAATCGGCCTACAGTACTTGAAGATATCACCAAGCGGTTGGGCATAGCTAATTGAAGGATAAAATGTCTCTAACAAAAGAAATAATGGAAAGGGTCGTAAAACATATTAAGGAAGGCAATGGAGAGGGGCGTGTCGAAAGATATTGGTTGCTCCTAAGTCAGTTGTGTTTTAAATTTGGTACTAATATACGGGAATTAGTGTGGTTAAAAAAGATAGACATATTGGTAGACTAGGAAATACATCCAAGCGTCAGGATAAAAAAACTCTAAGCAATATGCATAAAAATAGAGAATGTAAAAGGGTTAAAAAAATGAAAAAAGAAATTAATTGAAACATGAATTAATGTTTGTGAGAGAAACATTAGAAATCGATTGAATGAAAATTGATTTGGTTATTATGACGTCATTTCAGGACGAAAATTTATAATGTCACAGTGAAAATAGAATAAAAGATTTTTTTGACAATGGCCAGTAAACAGTCGGGATCTAAATCCAACTGAAAATTTATAGTGAAATATAAGTAAAAAAATATCTATTCGAGAAAGTTGGAACCATTTTGATAAAGAATATTGTTTTAAATTAGTGATATCCGTGCTATAAAAAAATTAAAGGTGTCATTAAATCTTGAGAAGAGACAATTAAGTATTAATTCGGAAATATACAGGGTGTTCGGGATAAATCTTATAGTCTCATAAGGAAAAAGAAAAAGTGCTTGGTAACTACAAAATTTAATGGATTGTAAAGACCCTCAACAGACACGGAAATTACACTATCAACAAGTTTCACTCAAAATAACCGCCATTAGCTTCGATCACAGCCTCAATCCTGCTCCAAAATCTGAAGCAAGGTGATGTTACAGTTTCCCTGGGAAGGGTCTCAAAAACTACTTTAATTATATCGATTAACAGGGCTTTTGTAGTACTGGTACGGCGATTGGTTTCTTTCTCAACAGCGCCACATACATAATAATCCATGGGATTAAGATCTGGGGAGTTCAGAGGTTAAACATTTGGACTGGTGTAGTCGTAAAATTTGCCGACAACCATTTTGCTTTTTCCAGAGGTATGGCAGAGGGCCGAATCCTGCTGTTATACATATGGCCTACCATTGGATACCCTTGCTATCCAGGGCTTGACTACTTTGTTTAGCAACTCCACGTAGACATCTAAGGGTCCTCCAAACTTTTTCTGCGAATTTTCGAGAAATTCTGCTGAACGAACGCAATCAGGTCTGTTATGTTGCTTTCTTCCAGCCACAACCTTGTAGTCTCCATTGCAATTCTCCAGTTCATGCCTAATTGTTTTATCAGTATTCAGGGAGCATTGAGCAACAACCATAATCTATTTATTTTGATGGCCGGCCCAGATCATCATGATACAAGTTATTCTCTTCCATGATTTAGGTGGGTTCCAGTCATTCATTCTATCTGTCATCGTGTATATGAATGAAGAAAGGTACAAGCTTTTAAATGATGCGTAGTGTGCGTCAATACCTCCAACATACGGAGAAACATAACCACATATAAATGTCAAATTTATCCCGAACACACTATATATATATATATAGAGAAGAGAGAGAGAGAGACGGAGAGAGAGAGACAGAGATAGAGAGAGAGAGAGAGAGAGAGAGAGAGATGGATCACTCTACCAACTACAATGTAATACTTCCATTACTCATAGTTAAGATACAAACTAGCAGTAAAATCCCACATGTCTAGCCGAAGAGAAGCTGACGAACACTCACAGCAAAATCCAATAAAATGAATTCTTCAATTTTGGTACCTTTTTTTCGTAATTTCGCGATAATTTATTGCTTTCGATGTCAAATTAATCTTGTAAAATCATTAAAGTCTTTTAAGAAGTGACACCGAACGGAATAAGCCCTTCAAAATTTCAAAGCAGAAAAAAATGATTTCGACGAATAAAAGAAAATACTAGAAAAATGCAAAATGGTTGCTGTCAGGTTGAGGTATGGAAAGCAAGAAAAATATGAAAGTTCCAAATGTCGGGAAAGTTCTTCCGAAAATTAATAAATGCCAAGAAGGTCTACAAGATTTCATTAAATTTAAGAGCGGCGCGATTATTGATTTTCTCTCCGTCCTTTTCTGAGATTTTTCAATAAATTTCAGTCTAAGGAATGATTTTAGTTTACAGGTAGATAGAACAAACGAAAGTAAGCGACCACTTGAATTTCAAAATAAATTATTCTTAATTAATGCATATGCAACTACGTAAGAATCCTTATTTATGAATTTATACTAACAAATTCAGGGAATCTTTTCATGTTTGTGTGAGTTTTATGGGAAAACAATCGGTTGGATCCTGGTGGGACTGAAAACAAATATATACATTTGGTTTGGATTGGTTTTGTTTTACGGCATATCAACCTCAGTGGGTCATTTAATGCCGATAAAGTTTTGAAATAAATCAATTCTTAATGGATAATACAATTTTTTTTATAAATACATATTTCTATTTAACGCATAGATGGGACCCTAATAGGTACTACCGCTCCGGGTCAGAGTGGACCAGGGAGCAATGGTGATGAAGGGGTGCTCCACATTCCCCAAACCTCCAAAACTGGAACCTCACCATCAGATAGAGTTTAACGTCATTCCCAGGATATGAAGACCCTCAGTCACCGCCTTCAAGCACCCATATGATAAAAGGGGTTTGGGGCTTGTCATAAGGGCAATAGGGTTGGGAAAATCATATGGCTACTAGGGCTTGACGTGACCCGTCTAGTCCAAGATAGGGCCAAAGTGGAGTATTGCAAGTCATGAACTGTTCATCCACCTGGGTTCTATCCTTAAGCATCACGGGTCGCCACCCACAGCCAACATTGGGGGAGTCTTATCGCTCTGCAGAGGTGCAGTCGGTGCATTCTAACGCCCCAGACCACAGGGCGGCTAATACATACGGTTAAACTAATGAGTAACACCTAATACTTCATAAGGAAGTATTTCAGTGTTCAGTTTAGTGTAAGGTAAGGTACTTTTTTAAAAAATGGAAGAGATAATTTGATGACCTTCCTATCTTAAAACATTTCATAAGAGGGCTTCAGGTGAACACCATCTACTGGTTTTGTTTTGTTTGATTGCTTTGTTTTAATGGCATATCAAAATTCATTGGTTATTTAATTCCAAAGAAATCCTATAGAAAAAATAGTAGCACTATTCATCCCATAACTGGAGCAATCAGAATAAAAAAAATAAAATTCTGTTCCACCTCTGGTCTTGTTGTTCTATTGATGCGTTCATATCTTTTTTTATTGTCGATTTTTCTCCCTCATATTTTAGTAATTGTTTAAAAAGATATGAGTTTTTCTTAATATTTTTTCCTTATAATAACAATACGAATTTATTCTAATCGTGGGTATAAGAAGGTTAAAAACATTTTTGTTTATTACATTTCGTGACGGATTTCTTTTTATTTGTTCATCACAACTCAATAACGTATATCTGGACACTGGTATTTGGAAACTAAGCCGATCATCACACACACACACACACACACACACACACACACACACACAAAGGTGCAACAGGTGTATTTTTAAATACTCAACGCATGATTAAGTTTAGAGATATTTCCGTGAAAGTAACGTTGAAATTTAAACTACCAAAATCTCTCAGGTCGAATGGAAGCCATTTTCCCGAACTAATGCGAGATTGACGCCCATAACCCTAATCAATTTTATGTTGTTTATGAATATAAATTAAATTTTCGTAAACTCGATGCAATTTGTAAGAATAATTTGTGAATAGAAATATTGTTCTATCAATATCTTTTCTTTTTTAATGTTCATCAGTTCTTGAAAAAATTGCTATGAAAAATCAATAGAATAACACTCTCTTAAAAATGTAGGAAAATCCACTTAATTATTGAAATGTAATTAGAAATGTTTGTTTTTAGTGCGTCTAGAGATTTATCCATTTATTGTTTTTATTAAAAAAATAACCGAAATTTCTTTAAATTTAATTTTCATCTATTGTATGTGAAATTTCAGAAAAATGTCGCTTGTTAGTGCAAACGTTTTACGTAATTTTGAAAAAGTTCTTAATGAATGAAAACTGAATCTAAATTTTTGAAGAAAATCAATAGTTTCTATTCAAGTTGGCATTTTTGGTACTCCAGATATCTACATGTAACATCAGTTAGAGTTTAGCACAACATTTCATAAATACTCACTCAAGATCACACACACACACACACACACACACACACACACACATATATATATATATATATATATATATATATACATATATATATATATATATATATATATATTGATTTGGAGGTTGATTTTGAAGGCTATCACAATGCAGGTGTAAAGAATAAGGTAACAATGGTGTTGTGTGTTAACCTGTATTTTATTCTTGAATTTTCGAGATAAAATCTCTTTTTCCGAAGATCACTGGAACTGAAGTCGTCTTGTTATGGCATTTCTAGTTAAATGAATTTTTTTTTTAATGATGGTATTTTTATATAACTGTATTCTCGTGTTGCATGTTTACGTGAATGCATTTTTGTTTGTTTTTACGTGTGAGTATATTGTCATTCGCGTGTGTATCACACTTGAAGAGGCAGAAGTAAGCCAACGTACAATATTATTAGGAGAGTGCTCAATATCTGTGATAGAACGTCAATAAATAGATAAATGAATAAATAAATAATTAGTATATATTTTTAGTGTATATTTATTTGTATGGATACAAGTCTGTTGCCATTAGTTTCATGCTATCCAAACGTAATTGTTTACGCAGTGCAATCGTCGGGCTAACCGACGATTGCTTTGCTCAAAAAGTTACGTTTGGATAGCATGAAACTAATGGTAGCAGACTTTTTATCCATACAAATATGTATATTTATTTCTCTCTCTGTCTCTCTGTCTCTCTCCCACACACACACACACACACTCTCTCTCTCTCTCTCTCTCTATATATATATATATATATAATATATATATATATATATATATATACCATTGTATCTTTTCACTGTTTCCGGAAGTATACCAAACAATCAGACGAGTTCCTTTATCAGCATATATATATATATATATATATATATATATATATATATATATATATATATATATATACCTATTTATTGCCAATATCAATCTATAATTACATTTTTTAGAATCCATAGAATTTTTATAAATTTGCCTCAAACGAAATGGATCTCGGTTTATGAATTACCTTGTGAAAATCTAACCTTTCATTTCTAGACTATTATTTTTGTTTCGACAACTAATCTCCTCTTGTCACTTTTCGGGACGTTCTCGTATCATAGTATCATGAGTAAGGTACACTCTAGAAAGCAATCGGTGGCAAAACTCAAGAAGTACCAAGTCCGAGATGAGATCATCCCAGAATCCGATCACAGTGCACCTGTACTGATAACATAAGTGCCTGTTTATAAATTTAGTAGCATAAGCATTTGCAAACATATTTTTTCCTTCATGTTGACACTCCAGCAGAGAGAGCATATAAATCAATTCTCTCTCTCCTTCTTTCTCTCTCTCTCTCTCTCTCTCTCTTTCTCTCTCTTTCTTCTGTCTTTGTCTTTCTCTAAGTTACCCACTGTTTCTTTTCCTACTTATCTCCCTCTATTGCCGACATGAACAGAGAGCAGGCACATGTGAACAGATATGAAAATAGCATAGATTAGTTAATAAATGCACAATTGAATTTCAAGATCAGCTGACAAACGCTTTTCAAATGTACCAACAAAAAATCTATGTTTACGCCGACAAACAATTGTATTTCAACAGCCGTATGTAATGCCCTATTCACCTGCGTCTACGGGGGCGAATAGAGATGACATAAAGCTACTTAGCTAGGAAGCAGAAAAGAGAAAAACAACATAATCATAGGGATATGGACACCACCCACACAAATGAACATATGGACAGATATGCATTAACTCCCCCACCACCCACTCATTTAATAATACATACAATTTAATTAGTCAATATATGCAACAGCGTAATTAATTAATAATATAATAATGCAGTCCTATATATTTGATCTGATCTGTACTAAACATAAATATTTCTTCATCCTTTTCGTATAATATCTCTGTCCTTCCCCCTTTCTCTCTCTTTCTCTGTCTCTCTGTCTCTATCTCTGTCTATCTATCTATCTATCTATATATATATATAATATATATATATATATATATATATACAAACACACACACACACACACACATATATATATATATATATATATATATATATATATATATATATATAAATTGATATGAATAGTATGAGTGCTATCTCTTTAAGTAAACTGTGGTCAATATTGTGGACATGGAGTCAATTCTTTTTTTTACAGTTATTCGCCCATTCATAAAGGAGGAGAAGAAGAAAGAGAGGAAAAAAAGGAGAGGAAAAGGAAATAAGAAGAGAAATTATAACCACACAAATAAAAAAACATAAGCACGTCATTTCTGAAATTACACTCTGATGATAAAGCTTTGCTTTGAAATCGATTAGACATATAAAACATCTTTTTGTCTTTATTTTTTACGCATTGTATTGCCTTCGAATTTTATTATTTTATAACATACTTAACAATGCTTCAAGCAAATTACCAATTACTTTTATATATATATATATATATATATATATATATATATATATATATATATATATATATATATGAATTATTTAGATTTTTCAGACTGTTTTCATTATGTTCATTGTTACATTTTTAACTGATGTAACCTCCAACCTTATTCAGGTCTTTTTGTCGAAATTGGAAATCTTCATGTCCTAATCTGGAGCCTTCACAGTTCTTCAGACCAAACCCTTTATTTAATCCATTGGGATGGATTGTTCTCATTATGTTAGCCATGGGCGGGTACAAGTATTATATGTTATTTTCGCTCGTAGTCAGGATCGAACTTCCTGATTTTATAAAGGATCCAAAGTTCATCAAGAACGTTCGCGAGTTCGACAAAAACAACTGAAGAAACAAATTTTCTATTTAAACCATAGATGGGCCCCTTAATAGAATGGGCAGGTGAGCAACGGTGATGAAGGGGTGGTCCCCATTCCGCAGACTTTCAGAACTGGAACCTCACCATTAGTTAGAGTTTAACGTTATACCCATGACATAAAGACCCTCAGCCACTTCCTTCTAGTAACTATATGATAAAAAGGGTTGGGTCTTGCCATAATGCAATAGGGTCGGGACTATCATATAGATGCTAGGACTTGACGTGGCCAGCCGATCGATCGGAGGGGGTCTCTCCGTCCGCCCGTCTAGCCTAAGAAAGAGCCAAAGTGGGATTTTGCATGTTATGTGTTGGATTATTTTGGGTATATAAGGCGTGCTGCAATCTACCACTTATATTTATAGACTAAGCGAGGTCAGGTGGTTTAAAGCCCAGCCAATCAACAGCCCGAATACGTGGTTAGTTCGAACTATTTAATCGATGATATTGACAGCCGTTCATTTGCAATTTATTCGACATTGACGAACGGACCACCAAGCACTAAGGAATACCAAGGAACAACTGAAGGCTTATACCCAACATTAAGGAACACCAAGGAACAACCAAAGATTTCTTCACTAAGGATCGTGCTCTGCTTACCACAAGGGATCTTCGCTGGACAGTGCTCCTTCTTGAAGCCTAAGGATGGCCACAAAAATCGTATAATCAGGGACTGCTCAGCCACCAGATTTCCGTCCTTAAGTATCACGGATCATCACTCACGGCCAACAAGTGGATCCTACCCCTCTACAGAGGTGCAGTCGGTAGGGCTGGAAATGAATTATGACTGAATAGGTTTCACATATTTTAACTTGATAGAATCCATCGATATTCATATCCCAATACTCTGAGTACTTACCATAAAAGAAAATGATATACTTATCTTACAACCCCTCAATAATTCAATTAATTTATTTGCATGTTGTGAATAAAGCCAAAATAATATTGACAGTTCTAACAAATATATATTTTAGCGTAAATCTAAAGACATTTGAAGTAATACGCGAAATATTCCGCCTACAATTTTTTTTTATTACGCATAGGATGTGACACAATTCCATAAGTATGTGACATCCAGTAGGATTGAACTCACTTTTCAGTAGTAATAGATTTACGAGACTTTATCGCCACATTACACTATGATGGGACGTCATTTTCTTTATCACACCTGTTCGTCAAATGTAGGATATTGCACAAGGTCGAAAGCAAAGGCATCTAGCAAGTATTGAAATTGCTATTCAGTGATAATGTGAGTCTCACTTGCAAACCCTTACACCACAATGGGATGCTTTTAGAATTAAAAACATCAAAAAATAATATTTCAAAAATAAACTAATATTATAATACACAACATCTTAGCTTTAAGGTTGAATATTCAATAAACGAATAATGTTCGTTCTAATAAAAACTCATTTTTTGGTCTATTCAACCCATAGATGTGTCCCTAACAGGTAATACAACTCTGGGTCAAAGTGAATATGGGAGTAATGACAATGAGGGGGTACTCCACACTTCCCAGAGCACCAGAATTAGAACTCCCCCATTAGATGCAGTATAATGTCATACCCAGGACAGTAAGACCCTCAGACATCGCCTTCTAGTACATATATGATAAAAATAGATGAAGGTTTGCTATAAGAACAATACGGTTGGGACAATCATATAGGTGCTAGAGTTTGACGTAACCAGCGGATTGATTAGGGGGTTTCTCCAACAACCCGTCAAGCCCAAATAATTATCAAAGTGGAGGTGCATGTCATAGACTGTTTATCCACCTGGATTTCGTCCATAAGCATCATGAGTCCCCAACCACGGCTTACAGGTGGCCCAATTAGAAGCAGGTCTTATTTCTCAACAGAGGTGCATTTTCTATAGCAGCCGACAGAGCTAAATAAATAGGACACATGTTTAATACTTAGTTCCTTTTAATTATTACTTTTTTTAATGATAGTAAAGAAAATGGATATAGAATATTTATTTTAATTCTAATGCAACAAGATATTAATGACTGAATTTAAGTTTTTGTCATATGTAAAAAAAACTTTTTTAGAAAAATAAAATTGTTTGAAAACATTCTAAAATTTAGGATTACATTTTTAAGAAAGAAAAATCCCCAAAATAAACAAACACTGTAATATACAAATTTTCGGTGAATTTCTTTTTTATTTGATAAATTATTTTCCTCTTATTCTCACTCTTGCTCCGATTTTCTCATTCAACCCTGGAGTTCCTAAAGATGTTTTCGTCCAGTTATAGACCGGGTACCTTAGCTAGTATATATATATATATATATATATATATATATATATATATATATATATAATTAAAAAGTAAAACAAAAAAGCCAACTGATCCTATCAAAAACACGTACTTATACCTACCAAAACATCTCGGATTTTACGCTAGTTTTGCAGATCAATTACTACTAATTACTCTCTTTGATCGTTACAAATGTCTCTAACTTGTAGCCTTGTGCTAAATATTGTCTATGCTTGATAAATATCCACCTATTCATATAGAAGAACGCAAGATTGAATCAATAAGCTGAATTTAAATTCCTGGCGAAGCTGTTTACTTTTACTTCGTACTTATGACCTTGAAAAAGGCATGAATCCATCTCCCCGCCACAGCCATTGGTAGAATAGTAACTAAGACTGAGATATCTAGATTTGATGGAGCATATAGTAAAGGAGAGAGACCACTGAATTTAAACTCTGTGCCAACAAGTTAGCGTGCCATGTTAGGACCTATTACTCTATTATCGTCTTACAGGCCTTGAAAAAGTATGAATTTTGCACGAGACTGTGAAAAGGGCTGCTGATGCTAATATCGGCTACTTACAGACTATTCTTCACATTGAAAGACACCTAAGCACACGTACACAAATCAGTAGACCTAACGTAACTGCTGTTCAAACGGCTGAACCGAGAAAAGAAATTCGAATTCACAATCACCGACACCTATCCCCCCCTCTCTCTCTCTCTCTCTCTCTCTCTCTCTCTCTCTCTCTGTATATATATATATATATATATATATATATATATATATATATATATAAGAAAAAGTGAAAAGAGAAAGTGAGAGGCTCACATACATAGATACATGCATACATACATACATACGTATATACATATTGCAGCAAACATAAGGAAGCGCACACACGAACATAATCCATGTACTCCATATCGGTTCTTGTGTTAAGAGACAACAGTGCCTGACAACCAGCAACTCCAAATCTAAAATAGACATTCACAGAGGAGAAGGTCGGTTGAAATTAATTTCCATCCGGGCCAACCGCGCCTCGCTATGTACTTTGCTCGCTTTTATACTTTCTGTTTGCCTCTTCTGGTCAATCGATAAAACCGAGGTATAAATAGATGTCTCCATACGAGAAACATTGCGCTGGACACGGGCCCGTTTCTATACAATCTATCGTCCGACAAATGTTACTAGCCAAGTAGGCAGGCATACAGGCCGACAGGTAGTGCCATTCAACAATCCTCCCAGTTGGTTACGACCGAAGGAAACTTGAAGAATAGGCTTCGTATCAAATGCTAGGTTAGTCAGACTTATTAGTAAACATTACTAATCAGAAAACAATATACATATTATTTCTAATAAATAAGTACACTCTACCATTTTTTATAAAATGTTTATTTTCTTCTAAACTAAATACAGCAGAATTGTATTATTTCTAGTGGAACATCATAGAACAAAAACATGTATTTCTAGGTATTTATTACCAAACGTGGTAGGCACTACTTATTATCTATTAAAGGCTTCTGAATACTTAGTAATATTTATTCAAATTACAACAATGCCAACACTAGTTACAACTTATTACCAATTGCAGCATTACTAATAGTAGGCACTATTCATTACAAATTACAGCATTACCTATACTAGATAAAATTTATTGTCAATTACACAATTGAAAGTGTAAACAAAAATAAAAGCACAAAACTTCTATAACCAAGAATTAAAATGCGTATATATATATATATATATATATATATATATATATATATATATATGTGTGTGTGTGCTTAATTAGAGTCGTACCTAATTTTGAAAATTAATTAATTAATAATGAATTAGGCGGGAATGACTATTTAAATGTATGGCTAACAAATCGAGAAAAATCAATCTCTGTATGTACATTTCGGCCTATTAGGCCTCATCAGCAGAGCTATAGATAGGAAGGCCGCCCTGTGCGTGATTTGAAACTGGACTGCCAAGCTGACAGGCCGATATCACAACCCCTACACCAAACGGACTTCTTAGATTTTACGATTTGTTTAGAGTAGGTTAATATTCCTCTTCTAGTGACTTTTATTACACGACGATATGATAAGTTGTAAACAAGGTATGTTTGGAATGGCTTTTTTGCCGACAATTTTTGGGAGAATATGTGCTTAATTAGAGTCGTAACTAATTTTGAAAATTAATTAATTAATAATGAATTAGGCGGGAATGCCTATTTAAATGTATGGCTAAACAAATCGAGAAAAATCAATCTCTGTATGTATATTTCGGCCTATTAGGCCTCATCAGCAGAGCTATAGATAGGAAGGCCGCCCTGTGCATTCCCGCCTAATTCATTATTAATTAATTAATTTTCAAAATTAGGTACGACTCTAATTAAGCACATATTCTCCCAAAAATTGTCGGCAAAAAAGCCATTCCAAACATACCTTGTTTACAACTTATCATATTAGGGCAGTGAAGACATAAAATAAACGGTGATTGTTAACTGTATGTCTCTCCCCTATGCGATTTTCAAACCCAGTGAATTATGTACATTCGTATTTTTCATTATATATTGTTGTCTGGTGCATCATGGGATGAGTGATTAAGTTTTTTGGTGGCATAGTAGAAAATCTGGTTTACTTTGTTAGGTTTGGTAGGCTGTTTAGTTTTTTGTGGAATTCTGGGAAGGGCGTTCTAATTATTATTTATTTATTTTATTCATTTGTCTTTTTTATTCGTTTTCCTCATTTTATTTGTTTATCTATTTTATTTTCATTTTGAATTATTAATTTATATGCTATTTGTCTATTTTATTATTATTATTATTATTATTATTATTATTATTATTTATTTTCTTCATTTGTCTTTTTTTTATTCGTTTTCTTCATTTTCTTCATTTTATTTGTTTATCTATCTTATGTTCATTTTGAATTATTAATTTATATTCTATTTGTCTATTTCATTATTCTATTTTTTTTCTATTTGTTTATCTATTTTTAAAAAATGTTTTTCAGAATTTATTTTAGTCTTTGGAGTCGTTAGTTTTCAGGTGGCTTAATACGAATTTGTTTTCATGTCTACATTTGTATATGAGTTCCGATCGTTTTTTAAGTAATTTGTCTTGCTTTGGGAAGATGATTATGGCTATTCTCTGTATTCTAAAAAGAAGCCATTCCGATCTAGGTTGGGACAATGACTTTTCAGCACCCCATATTGTAAAGAACTCTCAAACTTTTCCTTCAGTTAATTTCTATTATTATATAACAATTACTTTTATTCTAAACTAAATGTATTCATATTTGTAAAGAATGTATGATTTTATTATTTTCCGAATGCAAAAAAAAGAGTTAATCTATAACACAGACTGCTTCAATATTTGTAAATATTTGTTCGTATCTATGGTCAAACTAAAAGATATTTTCATTTCATTTTTTACAGAGTTGATTTTGTGCTGTTGTTTTGTATTTTTTTTTCTTTTATTTGTCTTGTTAGATACTAAGTTTTGCCAAATCAGGCTTACATACAGTTAGTAATTCGTCAACCATCTGAATACTGAGCAGACTCATTTTTTTTATTAGAGATTTAAATTCTTAAGATCAGTTACGTCATGCAGCAAGATGGCTTTTCTTTGATTATTACTGTTATTTAAAGAGATAACTCTTTCCCCATTAGCAATGAATATTTCTGCGTTAAAACCTTTATTTGATTCAGTTGATATATAAACCAAATTTGGTAGCTCACATAAAATCAATTATATATTTGTATATGTATATGTGTTTGCGTTATCACGTGTGTAAACAGAGGAATAGTGAAAATGTAGCCCCCGTCGTGCAATTCGGGACATGATGATGCCAAATTATATATCTTGATACGCCCCGTTTCTGTAATCAGCCAAGTATTATGACACCTTGTTAGTTACGATCTGAAAGACGTCCTACCAAAGACATCTAAATCAACATTACCACAACTGGTGAATTCCTCCCATTTATCCCTCAACTTATTGAACTGTAAGCAACAGGGTTTCCTTACTGATTACATCAACGCTGAACTAAGCATCGACTAATCATGGTTGACTTTGTGGCCAAGTTCACAATCGGAGGAGTCGCACTGCAATGATCAACGTTTCTGATTTCTTACCGTTTCTCCTTTCGCCTTGTCGATTCCAATGAAATGGTTAAGGTCATTTAAGTCCACTCGCTGACTTCCTGTGTCTGCAATGACTTCCTCTTGGCATTATGCCTGATTGCTTGCTTCTTTTATAATCGGTTGATCCCGTGATATAGTTGTGTCCCATCTCTTAGGAATCTTGACAGAATGTCGTTCAATTCTTTGGTGATTTTCACCAAGAGATCTTAATCTTCCTGTACAATACCTACAGAAAGATCATTGAACCCACCGAAGGGCCTTGATCAGAATATTAGCCTTGTCAATTTAAGAGTGTTTGATCTTTACATCTCGCAGACTTCGAGCTTGGGAAATACTGACATTGCAGAAAATTTATTCTCCATTCCTTTCTTAATTCCTTCCTTTCTTTTTCCAAGTAAATTCATTTCTTATTTTCGTTTAAAAATATTATCGTAGCTATTTGAATGTGCTCTTTAAATAAAGAGATTAAAGTTAATTGGTATACATTTTGATACCGGAGTCCGTGTGTGCTACTATGAGCATATTAATTCATGCTCAAAGTTTCACCAGAAACTGGTATTTAAATACAGGTTTTATATTAAAAAAATTTTAAGCGGTGCAATACAATTTTAAAGGAAACAATAAAAGTATCTCGTACCGGTTTCGGTTATCGAAGACGACACACACACACACACACACACACATATATATATTATATATATATATATATATATATATATATATATATATATATATATATATAACCTGGTGGGAAAAACTCGCATAGAGGGAAATTACTAATACTCAATTATAATCTTGTTTTATGTTTATTTGTTTAATAGCGTAAAATAGCGGGGACGGATAGCTCAATAGGTGGAGAATTTACCAAGGAATTGTTAGGTTTCGAGTTCGATACCAGTCCTTGCTACCTAAGGGCATGAGTAGCACAGCTTATGATAATACGATCTGTGTGGTAAAGCATCTGGGATATAATGGCAAGTATGGTGTTACACATCAGCAAAGCAATCTTCCTGGTCTAGCTCTTGAAAAAAGTAGATTGCCTCTTTTACTGTTCGGTTAATATCGACAATAGGCCGTTCTACTACTTACAAGTATTTAACAAGTATTTAAGTAGGAATAACTGTAACTCCGAGATGAACACCTGCAGGTTCGATGGAAACTTTAAGTGACAGGTCATTAGCCATTCAGTTTTGGTGTAAGAATCAGAACCCAGATAAAATAAGGTTTTGGAAGAGAACTGCGCTCGGATTGGGTGAGAGGTATCCTGTGTGAAAAATAACAGGATCTGGAATTTACTTCAATTCTAAATTGTGGTCGGCATCCAGACTCAAAGCGAATCAGTTGCAGAAGTGATTCGTAACATTTAGAGGCCCTAAAAGAGGCTTTGAGCCTTCACAGACATTTTTAAATAAGTTCTCCCCCTTCTAAAATTACAAAGACCTTACCAACAAAGAAAGAGACCGTTCTTTTAGGAAGTCTATACCGTAAAATATACAAATACGTGCTTGTCGGATACTTTTGTCAACCAGGATTAAGTCACAACCATTCAGTTAGTCACAGCTGTTTCATGTTCAATGAACATTTGATGGTACATTTGAATAATTTTGCTGAACCTAAAATAGATTTTATAGACTAGAAAGTAAAATGGAAAAAAAAAACTTGTCTATAACTGATTATCAATTATACTTATATATACATATATAAGGCTCTTGTGTAATGGTTGTCTTCGTAGCGAACCAAGTACAACTCCAAGTTCAGATCCTGCACGTTTGTTTGTATTTAACCCAGTGGCAATACCCTTGGATTCTTCATTTATGGGTAAATAGTAGGGTAAACTACGTACTTTAACTTTGTAGGGCAAGAGTAGGAAAATTCTAAATTCAAACCCATTAAATTCCACTTAAAAATTTACAGTGTCGAATCCTGCTCGTACGAGCGGAGGGAGGGATTTGGTATATATATATATATATATATATATATATATATATATATATATATATATATATATATATATATATATATATATTATAGTTTACAATACATTTAAAAGTCCGTTTTTTTTAATGTATTGTAAACTATAATTAAATAAATACAGCTCTTACAGAAGTAATTGAACACTTTATTATCATTTCTCCAATACTAAAAAGAAATTAACTATATATATATATATATATATATATATATATATATATAGGTATATGTAAAAACAACATTTTTTTTGCGATGAAACAAAGAAAAAACAGTGCTCAATCACTGTTCGTAAGAGCTAATATTTATTTATTTTACAATGTTTTCACAGATCAATGTTCATTATTAACAGCGACCACGGTGTCATGCTAAATAGCAATCATCAGGCTGTGGAGCAAGATCCTATGGTGTTTGTTGGAGTTCTTTACTCAATGTCACATTTTGGATTGTAAATAACGTCGGTTAGTTTTGTGGACGCTGTTATAGTCCAGAATTACTAAAAATAATTTTTTTCAAAATTTGTATTTTTTTGTAGTAATGCCAACGAAGTTGCCTCCCTTTATTCGTTAAAAATAGAACGTTTTTTTTACTTTGAAAAAAATGCTTTATTTTTTATTTATTTTTTATTTTTAAATTTATTCCGTTTGGCAAAGGATGCATATGTCTTCAAAAAACCATTATAATATATATGGTAGAGTCTTTTAAATTTTTATCCAACATAATATAAAGGTGGATGGTGTTGTTTCTCTGTCGAAAAATCATTTTTTCACTGTTGAAATATTGGATATCTTTGCAAACAATTGCGGGATTGATTCTCAGGGTGGATGTTGAGTATCTCCCCTCCATGCATTTAGGAAGAATTTTCTTTTATGGGGACATTGTTTGAAGATTTCTGATTTTTTATTTAAACTTCTATTATTATTATTATTATTATTATTATTATTATTATTATTATTAAAGGAAATCAAGTTTTTTAATATCCTAAATTTTTCGGTAACACATAAGTTGCAGTATCTAGACCCATTTGTGTAACATTTGGGATGATCTAAGAGTTTCCACTCTATTTTGTGAGGCATATCTTTTTCTTTCAGCTCCCATATCCTTGTTGCAAGGGAAGTTGTTTCTCTTTTTTCTTTCTTTCTGAAAGATTCCATATGGGCGTAGTACCTCTGCTTGAAGTCACCCTGGGTCATCCCAACATATCTGTCTGTGCCTATAGGGTGATTCGCAACTGTAGTTGTTACCTTAGCCTCATATACTACTGATCTAATGTTACATTTCTGATTTAGAGGACAGTCTTTTTTAATTCTACAAGAACATGAAGGGTTTGAGTTTGGTTTAGATTTTGATGTAATTAGTGATTTCATTGAGAGTCCACATGAGTAGCTAGTTTTTACAGTATTTCTATTAAATATTTTATTATATCTATTTTGGGGTGGGAAGTGTTTATCTATTAAGTCTAGAAATTTTTTACCGACATTTGTTTTAACTGTTTTAGAAAAAGGGGGCGTAAACCAAATTATCTTTCTTTTTCTGTTTTTTGAATTATTATGTTTGGGATGTTATCTATGTAGTATATTTGTTCTTAAAGTCACCAAGGAAGGAAATAGGAAAGGCTTAAGGCAGTAGAATATCTTGGTAAATACAATTTCAGTCTTTATATACTTTGAACACACCTCGTAGAGTTGATAAATCTATTTTCTGTTATGTATCCTTCATAGTAACATTTACCTTTTTTAATCGTTCGATGCAAATTTTTAACTGAAAACCAGTAAAAAAGATAATTAAACGAGACCGTAAACTTGATATTGTTTAGAAAAATTGAATAAATAGAAGGGAGTATTGATATTTCTCTCACCATGCCTGTGAGTTTTGACCTTTTACATAACGTAGACAAGTACTTCAGCTAGTTTATAGTAGAACTGCATTGGCACTGGGAGTAAGAAATCAGTCTCCATTTGCGATAGGAAAACCATAGAAACGAAACAACAAATTCAAACAAATGACGGCAAACAAATAAAAACGAAGTGAAATGAATTGATATCCGAAGACATCAAAACAACCAACTGACCGCTCACGACTAAAAGCTAAAGTCAGATGTTTATGCGTCGCTATTTTTAAAACTATATCACGTTGCTATAATGAATAACTATACAGAGGATTCAGTAATATCAGAAACCATACAAAAACCAAGATAAAATAAAAACACGGCTTTAAACACGAATATATTTGTTCATCCATCCTTTGAATATTGAAGCAATCAGAATACGCATATTAAAATTCTCATGTTTATATACATATGGGTGAGAGAGTAACTAAAAAAAAACAGCACACCATAGGGAAATTTTTATTAGAGCTTATTTCTATTTTCTTTTTTAATATTTTTTTATTAATAAATCTAATTAAATATTATGGGTGGTTGTTATTTTTATGAAATGTATCGAAAATGTACAATATAATTCAACAGTCAATAAAAATCTCTAAAATAATTTTGAGTGTTGTCAATGTGACAAAGAGAGAAAATTAACTGTAGGTTGATGATGAAAGAAATAGGATAAGATCCTTTTTTTTTTTTAAATGGAATAACAGAAATGAATCTGGGAGAAGTTTGTTTGTTTGTTAATTATACATCAAATTTACCCCTGTTGCTGAAATCAGTTGTTTTACGAGCAATTACATGGTTTCACGTAACTAATGATAATGATCATTTGTAAGCAATTATATATATATATATATATATATATATATATATATATATATATATATATATATATATATATATATATATATATCAACCCTTCTGCACGAGCAGGATGTGACACAAGGTCAATTTCTTAAACGGAGTTTAACAGGTCTGAATTCAGAATTTCCTTCTCCTAGACTGGTTACATAGCCATGGTTAAAGAGCTCAGTCTGCCCATAGCTGGAGGGAGGATTGGATTCATACCTTTTCCAAGGGTATTAGCGCCATGTGAAATGCAAACAACTTCGTCCAGGAACTGAACTTGGGTCGACGAGTCCATTTCCTACGACTCTAACCATTAGTCCACGTGCCTACATTTGTGAGCAATTATAGCTCCAAGCAACAATTAGTTATATGGCTTATATTCGTCTTTAATGTTAGCATAGCAACCGGTCTAGGAGAATGAAAACTCTGAATTCAAATGCGATAAACTCCGTTTAAAAATTTACCCTTTTTAGTATCCTACTCGTGCGGAGAGATTGAGTAAATACATATATGTTTTTAAGTATTGCTATCTTATACAAAGACTATGTATATATATTTATTTGACCAACAGATGGGACACTAATATCTAATACGAAACCGGGTCAAAGTAGACCTAGGAATAATGTCAACAAATGAGCGACTTCACAGTCCACAGTAACGCAGGACTGGTGCTTCACCATCGGTATGTGGGGGTTTGAAATACACCGATATCACATGCGGCCTTGTCATCGACGACTGCTGTCTGCGTGGTATAATGAATCACCACTATCAGAAATGTCTACTGTTATTATTGTTATTTATCTCCATGGGAATTTTTCCCATCCGCCTAAGCTAGTGGTTCACTGGAGGCTGAATGACAGCAATTCCTTTCCTGTCTCCAGGCCTCTTTTGAGTATTCTGGCTGATCTTAACAATGATGATGTTTGAAGAGTCTCGACTCTTCTTCGAATTTCCATTTCCTCCAGACTCTTTTCCAAGCCTTTAGGGACTGTTCAAAATGCCCTAATTACGATTGGTACGACCACCACTCTCATGTCTGGTTTTCTGGCTAGGATAAGGCGATCCGTCTTTATCTCAAAGTCCTAGAGAATTTTATGCGTTTCTTTCCAAAGAACCGGTTCTGGTTTATGCATATACTATTTTGTTGTATGGTCAAAATTTAGTTTTTTTGCATAATTCCCAGTGGATCACCTTTTCAGTTCAGTCGTTACCGGCTTTGTATTCTCGTTGTTTCCGGGAGTCTGAATGACAGCAAGTCTCCTCAGTTTTCTAGGACTTGCCTCAATTCCTCTTCTGATTTTCAATTCCTCTGGTCTTTATTCAAATCTTGGGAGCCATTCCAAGGCAGCCAACTACAATTAGTATTACCTTCACCCTCATGTTCCACAGGTTCTTCGTTTTTATCTCAAAATTCCATGGGATTTTATGCGCCCCATTCCCAGGAAAGGATTCTGGTTTGTAGGTATACCATTTGGTTGAATGGTCAAAATTTTTGTTTCTTGTACAATTCTCAGTGTATCACCTTTCCCACCTAGTCGTGCTTAGTCTTATATTATCAATGTGACAATTTGTAGCGATTATTACAGGGTTGGTCGTTTCACCTTTGTCTCCACTGTCTTATCTATTTTCACTTTGATATAATTCGTTCTTGTTCTGTGAATTTGTCTTGTGTTGCAATTATCAAGATTCAGTTTCTCTTCTGAGGTTCTTTTCTTAACCCTGTTCAGGTATTTTATGTGCAATCTCTTCAATTTGTGGCTTGAAGTATACATATAATTTTTTCTTGCAATTTCTGTTCGAGTTTGGTATTTTTTCTGCTTGATCATATGTTGCAAATGCTGTTTTGGATTTTGTAATTAGTTTTTTTTTACTCTTTTTAGTGTAGTCTCGAGTTCTGTGGTTGTTGATTCTACGCAATCTTCAATGTTAAGGAAACTTCTTCTTTCTCTTTACTTTATGCATATAGTCTCTGTCTCTGTCTCTGTCTGTCTGTCTGTCTCTCTCTCTCTCTTCTCTCTCTATCATCTCTCGAGTGTAATGCCTTGTGAATAGTCATAAATTTTCTAGTCTTTTTGGTCCATCAGTCGGAGTTTCGCCCTCGTTCATTTTATGAATAAGCCAAGGCATTTAATCTCTTGATGAGATTTCTGCTGCAGAGCTTGGTTTCTAGAAGTTTTCTTGTTCTTTTCAGATATTCTTTTTTAACTTTCTCTTTCATCTCTGTTTGATGTCGTTCATATTCCAAGTATTTGTAATTTTTGTTATTTCCCAAGTCTTATATTTCTTGATTTCGTAAATATGTCCTTCCATTGTTTCTCTTTTACCCTTTTCATCCCGACCATTGCATATTTTTATGCCAATTCCCATTCCTATATTCTGACTGTATATTCCTATGGTTCGTATAAGGTTTCCAGCTCTTTTTCATTTTTGAAAAAAATCCTGATATCATCGATGTACATAAAATTATTTTTTCCTCTGATTTTCAAATGTGTATCCCCTTAACATTTCTGGGATATAGTTGATGGCATCATTAGTAAGTAGTAGTAGTAGTAGTAGTAGTAGTAGTAGTGACTCACACTTGAAGATTCCTCCTTGGTATTTCACCACTGCTAGGGTTTGTTCTCCAGTTGTTAATTCCATTTTCCAATTATCCATAGAGTTTGGGAGGAATCTATACTTCATCGGATATTTCGAACCTTTTCCAACATTCGATTATCCACCATTGTGGGACAGTGTCATAGGCCTTTATGTAGTCAATCCATGCCTGACTATATTTTCTGCCTTGTTTTAAACCTCTTTAATGGTGTGTTGATCTATATTGAGTAGGTAATATGTTCCTCTTTTTCCTTGCGGCACCATTTCTGTTCCTCCAGACATAATTCGTGGCAATCATTGAGTAATATATTTCTTCTTTAATATAGGCGGTCATGATTTGCCACCTCCAAGGTAGATATGTTCGACCTATCGTTGCCGGATTTCCTTTTTGTGGTCTTTCTGGATCACTGAGTCTGAGTAACGCCAGTCTCCACAGGTCTCAGGACTCCTCTGTGTATTCTAATCGATCTTTAGCAATGCTGTTGTCTGGATGATCTCGATTCGTTATTTTATTTACTATTCGTCCATCTTTTTTTCTCAAGCCTTTGGGGACCGTCCAAGCACACCAACTACAATTGGTGCCATCCTCGTGTTCAGGACGGTTCCGAGTTGCTTTGAAAAGGGTCTTTCTTTTTGTCCCAGTCCCCCTTGCTCGATTGTATCCCACCATAAAGCACTCGCCTTTGAAAACAAATTGTCTTACATAGTGGTTCTCAGAAGGATCAAACTTATTTCTGTGTATGCGATATGCTCGATTCTCTCTCAAAGACAGTGTTAACGTGGGAACCCACCCATGAAGTGTTTCTTCCCGGATGGGAGGTCGCTAAATTGTCCTATCCCTGTCGGTACTTCTGCTTAAGCATCAGTCAGTAAACCTGGGCCTTATCGTTTTTAGATAGGAGGAAAGTACTGCGTGTCTGGGTGGCCTCTGGAAAAGGTTTCAATACGAGATAAATATAAATCGCTATATTGGTAAGAATCGAAAAGAACTGTAAATCTTGATTTGGTTCTATACCCATCAAGCTTTACCGAAATCAAGCCAATTCTCCTTACTTCCATTAAGTTGGCTCAAAGACAGAATTATATATTATTCTTTTTCGATGAAGATTGTTCAGTATAATTTGGACATGGTAGAAGAATGAAAGATGATTTTAGTGTTTGTTTCACATTAATTTTGTCCCTAGCCAGTGCCATCAAGATCAGTTTTCGAATTTCTTCATAAGTGTCAAAACAAAGATTTTTGGTATGGTTTTGATATTCAAACATTGTAAGCGTATTATATAAGTAAGTACATTTATATTATTTCTCTATCCTTGACAGTGATCTATAAATTTTCTGGCTACGTTGTTATTTACCAAGCCTTACCGTCTGGTACACTGGCATCAGGTTAATTACAGAACCTTCTGCTCCATAAAACGTTCACCAAAGTAATGAATAGGCTTGTTGTTGCTAAACTTGGGTTAAGTAATATAAAAATACATAATTAGTGTTAGATAATGAGACGTATGCAATTCTCTCGGAACTTTGACATACAAAAGGATCACCCAATTCATGCCAGTAAACCAGGCCTTATTTTGATAATCAATAAGGAGTGNCGTTGTACGATATCCTACTACGCGCTTGTTGTCCTGGGCACCATGATAATCAACTTTGGACTATTCTTAATTTCCCTTCTAAATTTGTGTCCTGTTCACTTCAATATTTTTATTGAATATTATATATATTCTTGTCGTTTCATAAATTTTTGTGTAACTTTCTTTTTTGTCTTGTAATTTTTTTATCTTGATGTTTTAAATCCTACTTACATCTGGTTTATAAATGATTAAATACTAACGACGTCATTATGACTTATTCCTAATGATTTTTCCAACCATAAATTTTTATAATTTTCAAGATCACCTTTTATATATATATATATATATATATATAATATATATATATAATATATAGTTCATCCACAGACACGTGTTTCGATCTTATTCATGTCTTTCAGGTGGCTAGACATTTGTAAGCTACCTACATCGGAATTGAAATCCGACCGGTTGGGCCAGTCCGACACCTTAACATTAGGCTATTTATTACAAACGGAAGGGATTTTAATTGTTTTCATACGCACAAACTAGTATGTAAAGGCCGTCATAGATGTCCATTTCCTTATATAGAGATGTTGCGTTACGCTTGACTTGGCGCATATATATATATATACATACATACACACACACACACACACACACACACACACCCAACAACCAAATATATATATATATATATATATAATATATATATAGTTAATTTTCTTTTAATGAGAAATGATAATAAAGTGTTCAATTACTTCTGTAAGAGCTGTATTTATTTAATTATATTACAATACATTAAAAAAAACGGACTTTTAAATGTATTGTAAACTATAATTATAAATATTATATATTACTAGCTAAAGACCCGGTCCATGACCGGACTAAAATGAAATTGATCACCAGGGAGTGAGAGAGAAAGTGGAGACAGTATTAAAGAGGGGAAGAAAATAATTCTTGAAACTTAAAATCATTGAGAATTTGTATATATTCAGGATTTTATTTCTTTTTATAGTTTAAAATTATTTCATATTATTATACAACAAATTGAAAGTATCGTTTGTATATCTGTTTTTATTGTTTAAATTTTTTTACATGACAACAATTCGCACATTTAGTTCTTAATTGCATGTTTGAGTTAAAGAAGCCGAGAATCGGAAAATCTTAAATTCTTCGTATGCAAATATCTCTTTTTGCTAAAAACCTAGATAGTATATAGACCACCAATTGTCAGTTTAGGCCATCTTGAATAAAACGGAAATATTTTGTTATTTAATTTTATAAATTAATTGATTTTTCATAGATTTGAAAAACCTTATCGTAACTTGTTTTTAGCTACGTTAAGTAGTATTTACAGTCAAAAATGAAAACGTATGTTTTCAATCATAATTATTCATTATTCCGTAAGCTGAAAAAAAGTTAAAAATCATCAGAGTTTATATTAATGTTTTTCTTTCAAATGAAAAAAAATTTTTCCAGAAATAATTAATTTTCTGGCCCAAGTTCATATGTGGTTAAATATAGGGGGGGTATAAAATTTCACAGGGTAAAATTGTTACCTAGTATTTAAAAAACATTGTTTAAAAACTTTTGGTGGACCTGATTATCGGACTCCGCCCCCCCCCCATCTATTTTGGTTTCCTTCAGTTGATTAATTATCGTATACACACCAATCTATCAGGATGAAAAAAAAAATTCTTAAAAGTTCTTTATTATTTGCAGTATTCACGGGTGCTCATCCTCGATTAAGTTTATAGTAAATTGATCCCCATATCGAACCGCTGAAACAACAGCAGAAGAACCCACATTATTTATTATTTTCCCATAAACTGACCCCAACCCTAAACCCTAACCCTTAAACCCCCCCCCCTAGTAAAATTAAGTTTTATTACAAAATTTGTAATTAATTACAAAACATCAATTTTCATAAAAGTTCAAATGTCACTTATGAAATTCTCTATTTAAACATGCCAATTTTTCAGAACTGAAAAGTTGCCCCACTATAAATCAGCGATGTTTATTGACCTTCACAATACAAGAGTAAATCATAAAACTTAAAA
This sequence comes from Doryteuthis pealeii, assembly GCA_023376005.1. Classification (NCBI taxonomy): domain Eukaryota; kingdom Metazoa; phylum Mollusca; class Cephalopoda; order Myopsida; family Loliginidae; genus Doryteuthis; species Doryteuthis pealeii. The sequence continues at coordinate 121,512,795 of CM042140.1, forward strand.
TTAATTGTAAGGCAAAATTCTGAGGAATATTTAAATTGTATTTAATAATAATTTAAAATGTTGTTGTTAGTGTTTTGTTTATCAACTTTCGGGTAATGTACTAACGAATTCATGTCCTTTTGATAAACAAAACGCTTACAATTTTTCGTACACATATAAAATTTTTTTGAAATGTTCCAATAACTTGGAATTGTCGGATAAAAAATTGAATATAAATTTCGTCTTACAAATAATTGACTACTTATCTCCAGTCGGGCCCTTCAATAAGATAAAAACACGGATGGTCCGTATTATAACCTTTGTTTTTGTTTTTTGTTTTTATCGTGTTAGAAAATAATTAGTTTAACAACCAAAAGAAAACAGTTTCTAAGAAATTCGTCAATCTTATTGTATTTTTAACCCTTTAAAACGTCTAACAATAAAAATTAATTAAATTAAATTAAAGAATTAAAAGTCATTTTATTCGAATGAAAATCTTAGTTTAATTTATACAAATATGTAACCCTGTAACTTACGACGTAAATTGATTTATGATACTGTTATTACGATTAAAATTTTTTTAATAATGGTAACGTAAAGCGTGCATTTTTATTTTCTACAATTTTTATGCATTACAAAAATTAAAATTAAAATTGAGTTACTGTACAATTTAAGAATATGGACAAACTCGCTGTAAAAAATAATTTAATCTATAAAAACACATACAAATTACATATTCAGAAAGACTAAGAGATTCCGAGCTGCTATTATCGGCTATACGTATTTTTTTTGTTTTTTTAACTCGCTGTAAAAAAAAAAAAATCTATAAAAACACATACAAATTACATATTCAGAAAGACTATTTCATCTTATTACTAAAGATGTAAATATTTTAAAGATTTGATCCTAAATAGGTAAGAGATTCCGATCTGACTGATATAGACTGCACTGCTTGTATCGCAATAATCATAGGCAGCGTGGCTATCCGAAGCCATTTTTTAATTTTTTAACTCGCTGTAAAAAATGATTCAATTAATAAAAACTCACACAAATTACATATTTTGAAAGAGTATTTTCTTATCTTTCTAACGATACAAAAATTATTAAAGATTGGACTAGAAAAGGCCATAAATTCGGAGCTGAACGGCTTAGACTGCAAAATTAATTCATTAAAATCAAAACTTCGCTGCTGTTATCGCTTTAACAATAAGCAGGCAGAGACAATATTTTATTATCAGGAGGGGCTGATATACGGACAGTTCCGCAAATTGGGTGATTTTGGATTAATTAATCAATTAAATCCCTTAATCAGTAAAAATCAATAACCAAATTTGGAGTTTTTCTTAGTTAGAACGATATCAATGTGTATGCAAGATTTTAAATCTGAGTGACCTCCCGTTTTTTTGTTATACGTCGACACGTACATACCAAAATCTCTCTCTCTCTCTCTCTCTCTCTCTCTCTCTCTCTATATATATATATATATATATATATATATATATATATATATATCAAATCCCTCCCTCCGCTCGTACGAGCAGGATTCGACACTGTAAATTTTTAAGTGGAATTTAATGGGTCTGAATTTAGAGTTTTCCTACTCCTCGGCCGGTTGCCCTACAAAGATAAAGTACGTAGTTTACCCAACTATTTACCCATAAATAAAGAATCCAAGGGTATGCCACTGGGTTAAATACAAACAAACGTGCAGGATCTGAACTTGGAGTTGTACTTGGTTCGCTACGAAGATAACCATTACACAAGAGCCTTATATATGTATATATAAGTATAATTGATAATCAGTTATAGACAAGTTTTTTTTTTCATTTTACTTTCTAGTCTATAAAATCTATTTTAGGTTCAGCAAAATTATTCAAATGTACCATCAAATGTTCATTGAACATGAAACAGCTGTGACTAACTGAATGGTTGTGACTTAATCCTGGTTGACAAAAGTATCCGACTAGCACGTATTTGTATATTTTACGGTATAGACTTCCTAAAAGAACGGTCTCTTTCTTTGTTGGTAAGGTCTTTGTAATTTTAGAAGGGGGAGAACTTATTTAAAAATGTCTGTGAAGGCTCAAAGCCTCTTTAGGGCCTCTAAATGTTACGAATAACTTCTGCAACTGATTCGCTTTGAGTCTGGATGCCGACCACAATTTAGAATTGAAGTAAATTCCAGATCCTGTTATTTTTCACAGGATACCTCTCACCCAATCCGAGCGCAGTTCTCTTCCAAAACCTTATTTTATCTGGGTTCTGATTCTTACACCAAAACTGAATGGCTAATGACCTGTCACTTAAAGTTTCCATCGAACCTGCAGGTGTTCATCTCGGAGTTACAGTTATTCCTGCTTAAATACTTGTTAAATTCTTGTAAGTAGTAGAACGGCCTATTGTCGATATTAACCGAACAGTAAAAGAGGCAATCTACTTTTTTCAAGAGCTAGACCAGGAAGATTGCTTTGCTGATGTGTAACACCATACTTGCCATTATATCCCAGATGCTTTACCACAGAAATCATATTATCATAAGCTGTGCTACTCATGCCCTTAGGCAGCAAGGACTGGTATCGAACTCGAAACCTAACAATTCCTAGGTAAATTCTCCACCTATTGAGCTATCCGTCCCCGCTATTTTACGCTATTAAACAAATAAAACATAAAACAAGATTATTAATTGAGTATTAGTAATTTCCCTCTAAGCGAGTTTTTCCCACCAGTTATATATATATATATATATATATATAATATATATATATATATATATATATATATTATATACCGGAGTCCATGTGTGCTACTATGGGCATATTAATTCATGCTCACAGTTTCACCAGAACACACACACACACACACACACACACACACACATATATATATATATATATATATATATATATATATATATATATATATATATATGTGTGTGTGTGTGTGTGTGTGTCGTCTTCGATAACTGAAACCGGTACGAGATACTTTTATTGTTTCCTTTAAAATTGTATTGCACCGCTTAAAATTTTTTCTATATAAAACCTGTATTTAAATACCAGTTTCTGGTGAAACTTTGAGCATGAATTAATATGCTCATAGTAGCACACACGGACTCCGGTATCAAAATGTATACCAATTAACTTTAATCTCTTTATTTAAAGAGCACATTCAAATAGCTACGATAATATTTTTAAACGAAAATAAGAAATGAGTTTACTTGGAAAAAGAAAGGAAGGAATTAAGAAAGGAATGGAGAATAAATTTTCTGTAATGTCAGTATTTCCCAAGCTCGAAGTCTGCAAGATGTAAAGATCAAACACTCTTAAATTGACAAGGCTAATATTCTGATCAAGGCCCTTCGGTGGGTTCAATGATCTTTCTGTAGGTATTGTACAGGAAGATTAAGATCTCTTGGTGAAAATCACCAAAAATTGAACGACATTCTGTCAAGATTCCTAAGAGATGGGACACAACTATATGACGGGATCAACCGATTATAAAAGAAGCAAGCAATCAGGCATAATGCCAAGAGGAAGTCATTGCAGACACAGGAAGTCAGCGAGTGGACTTAAATGACCTTAACCATTTCATTGGAATCGACAAGGCGAAAGGAAAACGGTAAGAAATCAGAAACGTTGATCATTGCAGTGCGACTCCTCCGATTGTGAACTTGGCCACAAAGTCAACCATGATTAGTCGATGCTTAGTTCAGCGTTGATGTAATCAGTAAGGAAACCCTGTTGCTTACAGTTCAATAAGTTGAGGGATAAATGGGAGGAATTCACCAGTTGTGGTAATGTTGATTTAGATGTCTTTGGTAGGACGTCTTTCAGATCGTAACTAACAAGGTGTCATAATACTGGCTGATTACAGAAACGGGCGTATCGAGATATATAATTTGGCATCATCATGTCCCGAATTGCACGACGGGTGCTACATTTTCACTATTCCTCTGTTTACACACGTGATAACGCAAACACATATACATATACAAATATATAATTGGTTTTATGTGAGCTACCAAATTTGGTTTATATATCAACTGAATCAAATAAAGGTTTTAACGCAGAAATATTCATTGCTAATGGGGAAAGAGTTATCTCTTTAAATAACAGTAATAATCAAAGAAAAGCCATCTTGCTGCATGACGTAACTGATCTTAAGAATTTAGATCTCTAATAAAAAAAATGAGTCTGCTCAGTACTCAGATGGTTGACAAATTACTAACAGTATGTAAGCCCGATTTGGCAAAACTTAATATCTAACAAGACAAATAAAAGAAAAAATACAAAACAACAAAACAACAGCACAAACCAACTCTGTAAAAAATGAAATGAAAATATTTTTAGTTTGACCATAGATACGAATAAATATTTACGAATATTGAAGCAGTCTGTGTTATAGGTTAACTCTATTTTTGCATTCGGAAAATAATAAAATCATACATTCTTTACAAATATGAATACATTTAGTTTAGAATAAAATTAATTGTTATATAATAATAGAAATTAACTGAAGGAAAAGTTTGAGAGTTCTTTACAATATGGGGTGCTGAAAAGTCATTGTTCCAACCTAGATCGGAATGGCTTCTTTTTAGAATACAGAGAATAGCCATAATCATCTTCCCAAAGCAAGACAAATTACTTAAAACACGATCGGAACTCATATACAAATGTAGACATGAAAAAAAATTCGTATTAAGCCACCTGAAAACTAACGACTCCAAAGACTAAAATAAATTCTGAAAAACATTTTTAAAAAATAGATAAACAAATAGAAAAAAAATAGAATAATGAAATAGACAAATAGAATATAAATTAATAATTCAAAATGAACATAAGATAGATAAACAAATAAAATGAATAAAATGAAGAAAACGAAGAAAAAAAGACAAATGAATAAAATAAATAATAATAATAATAATAATAATAATAATAATAATAATAATAATAATAATAATAATAATAAAATATAAAAATAGCATATAAATTAATAATTCAAAATGAAAATAAAATAGATAAACAAATAAAATGAAGAAAACGGATAAAAAAGACAAATGAATAAAATAAATAAATAATAATTAGAATGCCCTTCCCAGAATTCCACAAAAAACTAAACAGCCTACCAAACCTAACAAAGTAAACCAGATTTTCTACCATGCCACCAAAAAACTTAATCACTCATCCCATGATGCACCAGACAACAATATATAATGAAAAATACGAATGTACATAATTCACTGGGTTTGAAAATCGCATAGGGGAGAGACATACAGTTAACAATCACCGTTTATTTTATGTCTTCACTGCCCTAATTATATATATATATATATATATATATATATATATATATATATATATATATATATATACGCATTTTAATTCTTGGTTATAGAAGTTTTGTGATTTTATTTTTGTTTACACTTTCAATTCTGTAACTGACAATAAATTGTATCTAGTATAGGTAATGCTGTAATTTGTAATGAATAGTGCCTACTATGAGTAATGCTGCAATTGGTAATAAGTTGTAACTAGTGTTGGCATTGTTGTAATTTGAATAAATATTACTAAGTATTCAGAAGCCTTTAATAGATAATAAGTAGTGCCTACCACGTTGGTAATAAATACCTAGAAATACATGTTTTTTTCTATGATGTTCCACTAGAAAATAATACAATTCTGCTGTATTTAGTTTAGAAGAAAATAAACATTTTATAAAAAAATGGTAGAGTGTACTTATTTATTAGAAATAATATGTATATTGTTTTCTGATTAGTAATGTTTACTAATAAGTCTGACTAACCTAGCATTTGATACGAAGCCTATTCTTCAAGTTTCCTTCGGTCGTAACCAACTGAGAGGATTGTTGAATGGCACTACCTGTCGGCCTGTATGCCTGCCTACTTGGCTAGTAACATTTGTCGGACGATAGATTGTATAGAAACGGGCCCGTGTCCAGCGCAATGTTTCTCGTATGGAGACATCTATTTATACCTCGGTTTTATCGATTGACCAGAAGAGGCAAACAGAAAGTATAAAAGCGAGCAAAGTACATAGCGAGGCGCGGTTGGCCCGGATGGAAATTAATTTCAACCGACCTTCTCCTCTGTGAATGTCTATTTTAGATTTGGAGTTGCTGGTTGTCAGGCACTGTTTGTCTCTTAACACAAGAACCGATATGGAGTACATGGATTATGTTCGTGTGTGCGCTTCCTTATGTTTGCTGCAATATGTATATACGTATGTATGTATGTATGCATGTATCTATGTATGTGAGCCTCTCACTTTCTCTTTTCACTTTTTCTTATATATATATATATATATATATATATATATATATATATAGAGAGAGAGAGAGAGAGAGAGAGAGATGGGGGGATAGGTGTCGGTGATTGTGAATTCGAATTTCTTTTCTCGGTTCAGCCGTTTGAACAGCAGTTACGTTAGGTCTACTGATTTGTGTACGTGTGCTTAGGTGTCTTTCAATGTGAAGAATAGTCTGTAAGTAGCCGATATTAGCATCAGCAGCCCTTTTCACAGTCTCGTGCAAAATTCATACTTTTTCAAGGCCTGTAAGACGATAATAGAGTAATAGGTCCTAACATGGCACGCTAACTTGTTGGCACAGAGTTTAAATTCAGTGGTCTCTCTCCTTTACTATATGCTCCACCAAATCTAGATATCTCAGTCTTAGTTACTATTCTACCAATGGCTGTGGCGGGGAGATGGATTCATGCCTTTTTCAAGGTCATAAGTACGAAGTAAAAGTAAACAGCTTCGACAGGAATTTAAATTCAGCTTATTGATTCAATCTTGCGTTCTTCTATATGAATAGGTAGATATTTATCAAGCATAGACAATATTTAGCACAATGCTACAAGTTAGAGACATTTGTAACGATCAAAGACAGTAATTAGTAGTAATTGATCTGCAAAACTAGCGTAAAATCCGAGATGTTTTGGTAGGTATAAGTACGTGTTTTTGATAGGATCAGTTGGCTTTTTTGTTTTACTTTTTAATTATATATATATATATATATATATATATATATATATATATATATATATATATATATATATACTAGCTAAGGTACCCGGTCTATAACTGGACGAAAACATCTTTAGGAACTCCAGGGTTGAATGAGAAAATCGGAGCAAGATTGAGAATAAGAGGAAAATAATTTATCAAATAAAAAAGAAATTCACCGAAAATTTGTATATTACAGTGTTTGTTTATTTTGGGGATTTTTCTTTCTTAAAAATGAAATCCTAAATTTTAGAATGTTTTCAAACAATTTTATTTTTCTAAAAAAGTTTTTTTTTACATATGACAAAAACTTAAATTCAGTCATTAATTCCTTGTTGAATTAGAGTTAAAATAAATATTCTATATCCATTTTCTTTATTATCATTAAAAAAAGTAATAATTAAAAGGAACTAAGTATTAAACACGTGTCCTATTTATTTAGCTCTGTCGGCTGCTATAGAAAATGCACCTCTGTTGAGAAATAAGACCTGCTTCTAATTGGGCCACCTGTAAGCCGTGGTTGGGGACTCATGATGCTTATGGACGAAATCCAGGTGGATAAACAGTCTATGACATGCACATCCACTTTGATAATTATTTGGGCTTGACGGGTTGTTGGAGAAACCCTCTAATCAATCCGCTGGTTACGTCAAACTCTAGCACCTATATGATTGTCCCAACCGTATTGTTCTTATAGCAAACCTTCATCTATTTTTATCATATATGTGCTAGAAGGCGATGTCTGAGGGTCTTACTGTCCTGGGTATGACATTATACTGCATCTAATGGGGGAGTTCTAATTCTGGTGCTCTGGGACGTGTGGAGTACCCCCCTCATTGTCATTACTCCCATATTCACTTTGACCCAGAGTTGTATTACCTGTTAGGGACACATCTATGGGTTGAATAGACCAAAAAATGAGTTTTTATTAGAACGAACATTATTCGTTTATTGAATATTCAACCTTAAAGCTAAGATGTTGTGTATTATAATATTAGTTTATTTTAGAAATATTATTTTTTGATGTTTTTAATTCTAAAAGCATCCCATTGTGGTGTAAGGGTTTGCAAGTGAGACTCACATTATCACTGAATAGCAATTTCAATACTTGCTAGATGCCTTTGCTTTCGACCTTGTGCAATATCCTACATTTGACGAACAGGTGGGATAAAGAAAATGACGTCCCATCATAGTGTAATGTGGCGAAAAAGTCTCGTAAATCCATTACTACTGAAAAGTGAGTTCAATCCTACTGGATGTCACATACTTATGGAATTGTGTCACATCCTATGCGTAATAAAAAAAAATTGTAGGCGGAATATTTCGCGTATTACTTCAAATGTCTTTAGGTTTACGCTAAAATATATATTTGTTAGAACTGTCAATATTATTTTGGCTTTATTCACAACATGCAAATAAATTAATTGAATTATTGAGGGTTTGTAAGATAAGTATATCATCTTCTTTATGGTAAGTACTCAGAGTATTGGATATGAATATGAATGGATTCTATCAAGTTAAAATATGTGAAACCTATTCAGTCATAATTCATTTCCAGCCCTATCGGCTGAGGCTTTAGAATACCCCGACTGCACCTCTGTAGAGGGGTAGGATCCACTTGTTGGCCGTGAGTGATGATCCGTGATACTTAAGGACGGAAATCTGGTGGCTGAGCAGTCCCTGATTATACGATTTTTGTGGCCATCCTTAGGCTTCAAGAAGGAGCACTGTCCAGCAAAGATCCCTTGTGGTAAGCAGAGCACGATCCTTAGTGAAGAATCCTTTGGTTGTTCCTTGGTGTTCCTTAATGTTGGGTATGAGCCTTTGGTTGTTCCTTGGTGTTCCTTAGTGCTTGGTGGACCGTTCGTCAATGTCGAATAAATTGCAAATGAACGGCTGTCAATATCATCGATTAAATAGTTCGAACTAAACACGTATTCGGGCTGTTGATTGGCTGGGGTTTAAACCACCTGACCTCGCTTAGTCTATAAATATAAGTGGTAGATTGCAGCACGCCTTATATACCCAAAATAATCCAACACATAACATGCAAAATCCCACTTTGGCTCTTTCTTAGGCTAGACGGGCGGACGGAGAGACCCCTCCGATCGATCGGCTGGCCACGTCAAGTCCTAGCATCTATATGATAGTCCCGACCCTATTGCTTATGGCAAGACCCAACCCTTTTATCATATAGTTACTAGAAGGAAGTGCTGAGGGTCTTTATGTCATGGATAACGTTAAACTCTAACTAATGGTGAGGTTCCAGTTCTGAAAGTCTGCGGAATGGGACCACCCCTTCATCACCGTTGCTCACCTGCCATTCTATTAAGGGCCCATCTATGGTTTAAATAGAAAATTTGTTTCTTCAGTTGTTTTGTCGAACTCGCGAACGTTCTTGATGAACTTTGGATCCTATAAAATCAGGAAGTTCGATCCTGACTACGAGCGAAAATAACATATAATACTTGTACCCGCCCATGGCTAACATAATGAGAAAAACAATCCATCCCAATGGATTAAATAAAGGGTTTGGTCTGAAGAACTGTGAAGGCTCCAGATTAGGACATGAAGATTTCCAAGTTCGACAAAAAGACCTGAATAAGTTTGGAGGTTACATCAGTTAAAAATGTAACAATGAACATAATGAAAACAGTCTGAAAAATCTAAATAATTCAAAAATAATATTATATATATATATATATATATATATATATATAATATATATATATAAAGTAATTGGTAATTGCTTGAAGCATTTTAAAGTATGTTATAAAATAATAAAATTCGAAGGCAATACAATGCGTAAAAAATAAGACAAAAAGATGTTTTATATGTCTAATCGATTTCAAAGCAAAGCTTTATCATCAGAGTGTAATTTCAGAAATGACGTGCTTATGTTTTTTTATTTGTGTGGTTATAATTTCTCTTCTTATTTCCTTTTCCTCTCCTTTTTTTCCTCTCTTTCTTCTTCTCCTCCTTTATGAATGGGCGAATAACTGTAAAAAAAAGAATTGACTCCATGTCCACAATATTGACCACAGTTTACTTAAAGAGATAGCACTCATACTATTCATATCAATTTATATATATATATATATATATATAATAATATATATATATATGTGTGTGTGTGTGTGTGTGTGTGTGTTGTATATATATATATATATATATATATATAATAATAGATAGATAGATAGATAGACAGAGATAGAGACAGAGAGACAGAGAAAGAGAGAGAAAGGGGAAGGACAGAGATATTATACGAAAAGGATGAAGAAATATTTATGTTTAGTACAGATCAGATCAAATATATAGGACTGCATTATTATATTATTAATTAATTACGCTGTTGCATATATTGACTAATTAAATTGTATGTATTATGAAATGAGTGGGTGGTGGGGAGTTAATGCATATCTGTCCATATGTTCATTTGTGTGGTGGTGTCCATATCCCTATGATTATGTTGTTTTTCTCTTTTCTGCTTCCTAGCTAAGTAGCTTTATGTCATCTCTATTCGCCCCCGTAGACGCAGGTGAATAGGCATTACATACGGCTGTTGAAATACAATTGTTTGTCGGCGTAAACATAGATTTTTTGTTGGTACATTTGAAAAGCGTTTGTCAGCTGATCTTGAAATTCAATTGTGCATTATTAACTAATCTATGCTATTTTCATATCTGTTCACATGTGCCTGCTCTCTGTTCATGTCGGCAATAGAGGGAAATAAGTAGGAAAAGAAACAGTGGGTAACTTAGAGAAAGACAAAGACAGAAGAAAAGAGAGAGAGAGAGAGAGAGAGAGAGAGAGAGAGAGAGAGAGAGAGAGAGAGAGAGAGAGAAGAGAGAAGAGGAGAGAGAGAGAGAGAGAAAGAAGGAGAGAGTGAATTGATTTATATGCTTTCTCTGCTGGAGTGTCAACATGAAGGAAAAAATATGTTTGCAAATGCTCATGCTACTAAATTTATAAACAGGCACTTATGTTATCAGTACAGGTGCACTGTGATCGGATTCTGGGATGATCTCATCTCGGACTTGGTACTTCTTGAGTTTTGCCACCGATTGCTTTCTAGAGAGTACCTTACTCATGATACTATGATACGAGAACGTCCCGAAAAGTGACAAGAGGAGATTAGTTGTCGAAACAAAAATAATAGTTTAGAAATGAAAGGTTAGATTTTCACAAGGTAATTCATAAACCGAGATCCATTTCGTTTGAGGCAAATTTATAAAAATTCTATGGATTCTAAAAAATGTAATTATAGATTGATATTGGCAATAAATAGGTATATATATATATATATATATATATATATATATATACATATATATATATATATATATATGATGATAAAGGAACTCGTCTGATTGTTTGGTATACATCCGGAAACAGTGAAAAGATACAATGGCAATATATATATATATATATATATATATATATATATATATATATATATAGAGAGAGAGAGAGAGAGAGAGAGAGAGAGAGAGAGAAATAAATATACATATTTGTATGGATAAAAAGTCTGCTACCATTAGTTTCATGCTATCCAAACGTAACTTTTTGAGCAAAGCAATCGTCGGGTAGCCCGACGATTGCACTGCGTAAACAATTACGTTTGGATAGCATGAAACTAATGGCAACAGACTTGTATCCATACACATAAATATACACTAAAAATATATACTAATTATTTATTTATTCATTTATCTATTTATTGACGTTCTATCACATATATTGAGCACTCTCCTAATAATATTGTACGTTGGCTTACTTCTGCCTCTTCAAGTGTGATACACACGCGAATGACAATATATGCACACATAAAAACAAACAAAAATGCATTCACGTAAACATGCAACACGAGAATACAGTTATATAAAAATACCATCATTAAAAAAAAAATTCATTTAACTAGAAATGCCATAACAAGACGACTTCAGTTCTAGTGATCTTCTGAAAAAGAGATTTTATCTAAAAAATTCAAGAATAAAATACAGGTTAACACACAACACCATTGTTACCTTATTCTTTACACCTGCATTGTGATAGCCTTCAAAATCAACCTCCAAACCAATATATATATATATATATATATATATATATATATATATATATATATATATATATATATATAGTGTGTGTGTGTGTGTGTGTGTTGTGTGTGATCTTGAGGGAGTATTTATGAAATGTTGTGCTAAACTCTAACTGATGTTACATGTAGATATCTGGAGTACCAAAAATGCCAACTTGAATAGAAACTATTGATTTTCTTCAAAAATTTTAGATTCAGTTTTCATTTCATTAAGAACTTTTTCAAAATTACGTAAAACGTTTGCACTAACAAGCGACATTTTTCTGAAATTTCACATACAATAGATGAAAATTAAATTTAAAGAAATTTCGGTTATTTTTTTAATAAAAACAATAAATGGATAAATCTCTAGACGCACTAAAAACAAACATTTCTAATTACATTTCAATAATTAAGTGGATTTTCCTACATTTTAAGAGAGTGTTATTCTATTGATTTTTCATAGCAATTTTTTCAAGAACTGATGAACATTAAAAAAGAAAAGATATTGATAGAACAATATTTCTATTCACAAATTATTCTTACAAATTGCATCGAGTTTACGAAAATTTAATTTATATTCATAAACAACATAAAATTGATTCAGGTTATGGGCGTCAATCTCGCATTAGTTCGGGAAAATGGCTTCCATTCGACCTGAGAGATTTTGGTAGTTTAAATTTCAACGTTATTTTCACGGAAATATCTCTAAACTTAATCATGCGTTGAGTATTTAAAAATACACCTGTTGCACCTTTGTGTGTGTGGGGAGGGGGTGCGCGCGCGTGTGTGTGTGATTATCAGCTTAGTTTCCAAATACCAGTCAGTGTCCAGATATAAATTTTAGAGTTGTGATGAACAAATAAAAAGAAATCCGTCACGAAATGTAATAAACAAAAATGTTTTTAACCTTCTTATACCCACGATTAGAATAAATTCGTATTGTTATTATAAGGAAAAAATATTAAGAAAAACTCATATCTTTTTAAACAATTACTAAAATATGAATGAAAAAATCGACAATAAAAAAAGATATGAACGCATCAATAGAACAAGAAGACCAGAGGTGGGACAGAATTTTATTTTTTTATGATACTACTTTTAGGATTAAATGAAAAAGCAGAATTATTTAGTGTTAACATTTTGATACTAAAACTAAGTAAAATAAGCTAAGAAATATTCTTGAATAATTGAGAAACAATTTACCAAATAAATTGCTAGATAAAAACTTTTCCCTTTCTCGCACAATTAGTGAAATGTTTTACTTCTCAATAAAAACTGTGACGAGAATCATCATATATTACTTTATACTATATAATTTAATGATTACTCATATATTACTATATAATTATAAAGATTTAATTTGATGCATTCTCGTTCACAGGTTTTTATTGAGAAGTAAACATTTCACAATTGTCGAGAAAGGGGAAAAGTTTTATCTAGCAATTTATTTGCTTAAATTGTTTCTCAATTATTCAAGAATATTTCTTAGCTTATTTTACAGTTTTAGTATCAAATGTTAACACTAAATAATTCTGCTTTTTCATTTAATCTAAAAGTAGTATCATAAAAAATAAATTCTGTCCCACCTCTGGTTCTTCTTGTTCTATTGATGCGTTCATATCTTTTTTTATTGTCGATTTTTTCATTCATATTTTAGTAATTGTTTAAAAAGATATGAGTTTTCTTAATATTTTTTCCTTATAATAACAATACGAATTTATTCTAATCGTGGGATAAGAAGGGTTAAAAACATTTTTGTTTATTACATTTCGTGACGGATTTCTTTTTATTTGTTCATCACAACTCTAAAATTTATATCTGGACACTGACTGTATTTTGGAAACTAAGCTGATAATCACACACACACGCGCGCGCACCCCCTCCCCACACACACAAAAGGTGCAACAGGTGTATTTTTAAATACTCAACGCATGATTAAGTTTAGAGATATTTCCGTGAAAATAACGTTGAAATTTAAAACTACCAAAATCTCTCAGGTCGAATGGAAGCCATTTTCCCGAACTAATGCGAGATTGACGCCATAACCTGAATCAATTTTATGTTGTTTATGAATATAAATTAAATTTTCGTAAACTCGATGCAATTTGTAAGAATAATTTGTGAATAGAATATTGTTCTATCAATATCTTTTCTTTTTAATGTTCATCAGTTCTTGAAAAAATTTGCTATGAAAAATCAATAGAATAACACTCTCTTAAAAATGTAGGAAAATCCACTTAATTATTGAAATGTAATTAGAAATGTTTGTTTTTAGTGCGTCTAGAGATTTATCCATTTATTGTTTTTAAAAAAAAATAACCGAAATTTTCTTTAAAATTTAATTTTCATCTATTGTATGTGAAATTTCAGAAAAATGTCGCTTGTTAGTGCAAACGTTTTACGTAATTTTGAAAAAAGTTCTTAATGAAATGAAAACTGAATCTAAATTTTTGAAGAAATCAATAGTTTCTATTCAAGTTGGCATTTTTGGTACTCCAGATATCTACATGTAACATCAGTTAGAGTTTAGCACAACATTTCATAAATACTCCCTCAAGATCACACACACACACACACACACACACACACACATATATATATATATATATATATATATATATATAATATATATATATATATATATATATATATATATATTGGTTTGGAGGTTGATTTTGAAGGCTATCACAATGCAGGTGTAAAGAATAAGGTAACAATGGTGTTGTGTGTTAACCTGTATTTATTCTTGAATTTTTTAGATAAAATCTCTTTTTCAGAAGACACTAGAACTGAAGTCGTCTTTTTATGGCATTTCTAGTTAAATGAATTTTTTTTTTTAATGATGGTATTTTTTATATAACTGTATTCTCGTGTTGCATGTTTACGTGAATGCATTTTTGTTTGTTTTATGTGTGCATATATTGTCATTCGCGTGTGTATCACACTTGAAGAGGCAGAAGTAAGCCAACGTACAAATATTATTAGGAGAGTGCTCAATATATGTGATAGAACGTCAATAAATAGATAAATGAATAAATAAATAATTAGTATATATTTTAGTGTATATTTATGTGTATGGATACAAGTCTGTTGCCATTAGTTTTCATGCTATCCAAACGTAATTGTTACGCAGTGCAATCGTCGGGGCTACCCGACGATTGCTTTGCTCAAAAAGTTACGTTTGGATAGCATGAAACTAATGGTAGCAGACTTTTTATCCATACAATATGTATATTTATTTCTCTCTCTCTCTCTCTCTCTCTCTCTCTCTCTCTCATATATATATATATATATATATATAATATATATTATAATATATATCCATTGTATCTTTTCACTGTTTCCGGATGTATACCAAACAATCAGACGAGTTCCTTTATCATCATATATATATATATATATATATGTATATATATATATATATATATATTATATATATATATTATACCTATTTATTGCCAATATCAATCTATAATTACATTTTTTAGAATCCATAGAATTTTTATAAATTTGCCTCAAACGAAATGGATCTCGGTTTATGAATTACCTTGTGAAAATCTAACCTTTCATTTCTAAACTATTATTTTGTTTTCGACAACTAATCTCCTCTTGTCACTTTTCGGGACGTTCTCGTATCATAGTATCATGAGTAAGGTACTCTCTAGAAAGCAATCGGTGGCAAAACTCAAGAAGTACCAAGTCCGAGATGAGATCATCCCAGAATCCGATCACAGTGCACCTGTACTGATAACATAAGTGCCTGTTATAAATTTAGTAGCATGAGCATTTGCAAACATATTTTTTCCTTCATGTTGACATCCAGCAGAGAAAGCATATAAATCAATTCACTCTCTCCTTTTTTCTCTCTCTCTCTCTCCCCTCTTTCTCTCTCTCTCTCTCTCTCTCTCTCTCTCTCTCTCTCTCTCTCTCTCTCTCTCTCTCTCTCTTCTTCTGTCTTTGTCTTTCTCTAAGTTACCCACTGTTTCTTTTCCTACTTATTTCCTCTATTGCCGACATGAACAGAGAGCAGGCCACATGTGAACAGATATGAAATAGCATAGATTAGTTAATAAATGCACAATTGAATTTCAAGATCAGCTGACAAACGCTTTTCAATGTACCAACAAAAAATCTATGTTTACGCCGACAAACAATTGTATTTCAACAGCCGTATGTAATGCCCTATTCACCTGCGTCTACGGGGCGAATAGAGATGACATAAAGCTACTTAGCTAGGAAGCAGAAAAGAGAAAAACAACATAATCATAGGGATATGGACAACCACCCACACAATGAACATATGGACAGATATGCATTAAACTCCCCCACCACCCACTCATTTCATAATACATACAATTTAATTAGTCAATATATGCAACAGCGTAATTAATTAATAATATAATAATGCAGTCCTATATATTTGATCTGATCTGTACTAAACATAAATATTTCTTCATCCTTTTCGTTATATATCTCTGTCCTTCCCCCTTTCTCTCTCTTTCTCTGTCTCTCTGTCTCTATCTCTGTCTATCTATCTAATCTATCATATATATATATATATATATATTATATATATATACAAAACACACACACACACACACACACACAATATATATATATATATATATATATATATTATATATATATAAATTGATATGAATAGTATGAGTGCTATCTCTTTAAGTAAACTGTGGTCAATATTGTGGACATGGAGTCAATCTTTTTTTTACAGTTATTCGCCATTCATAAAGGAGGAGAAGAAGAAAGAGAGGAAAAAAAGGAGAGGAAAAGGAAATAAGAAGAGAAATTATAACCACACAAATAAAAAAACATAAGCACGTCATTTCTGAAATTACACTCTGATGATAAAGCTTTGCTTTGAAATCGATTAGACATATAAAACATCTTTTTGTCTTTATTTTTACGCATTGTATTGCCTTCGAATTTTATTATTTTATAACATACTTAACAATGCTTCAAGCAAATTACCAATTACTTTTAATATATATATATATATATATATATATATATATATATATATATATATTATTTGAATTATTTAGATTTTTCAGACTGTTTTCATTATGTTCATTGTTACATTTTTAACTGATGTAACCTCCAACCTTATTCAGGTCTTTTTGTCGAACTTGGAAATCTTCATGTCCTAATCTGGAGCCTTCACAGTTCTTCAGACCAAACCCTTTATTTAATCCATTGGATGGATTGTTCTCATTATGTAGCCATGGGCGGGTACAAGTATTATATGTTATTTTCGCTCGTAGTCAGGATCGAACTTCCTGATTTTATAAAGGATCAAAGTTCATCAAGAACGTTCGCGGAGTTCGACAAAAACAACTGAAGAAACAAATTTTCTATTTAAACCATAGATGGGCCCTTAATAGAATGGGCAGGTGAGCAACGGTGATGAAGGGGTGGTCCCCATTCCGCAGACTTTCAGAACTGGAACCTCACCATTAGTTAGAGTTTAACGTTATACCCATGACATAAACCCTCAGCACTTCCTTCTAGTAACTATATGATAAAAAGGGTTGGGTCTTGCCATAAAGCAATAGGTCGGACTATCATATAGATGCTAGGACTTGACGTGGCCAGCGATCGATCGGAGGGGGTCTCTCCGTCCGCCCGTCTAGCCTAAGAAAGAGCCAAAGTGGGATTTTGCATGTTATGTGTTGGATTATTTTGGGTATATAAGGCGTGCTGCAATCTACCACTTATATTTATAGACTAAGCGAGGTCAGGTGGTTTAAACCCCAGCCAATCAACAGCCCGAATACGTGTTTAGTTCGAACTATTTAATCGATGATATTGACAGCCGTTCATTTGCAATTTATTCGACATTGACGAACGGTCCACCAAGCACTAAGGAACACCAAGGAACAACAAAGGCTCATACCCAACATTAAGGAACACCAAGGAACAACCAAAGGATTCTTCACTAAGGATCGTGCTCTGCTTACCACAAGGGATCTTGCTGGACAGTGCTCCTTCTTGAAGCCTAAGGATGGCCACAAAAATCGTATAATCAGGACTGCTCAGCCACCAGATTTCCGTCCTTAAGTATCACGGATCATCACTCACGGCCAACAAGTGGATCCTACCCCTCTACAGAGGTGCAGTCGGGGTATTCTAAAGCCTCAGCCGATAGGGCTGGAAATGAATTATGACTGAATAGGTTTCACATATTTTAACTTGATAGAATCCATTCATATTCATATCCCAATACTCTGAGTACTTACCATAAAAGAAGATGATATACTTATCTTACAACCCCTCAATAATTCAATTAATTTATTTGCATGTTGTGAATAAAGCCAAAATAATATTGACAGTTCTAACAAATATATATTTTAGCGTAAACCTAAAGACATTTGAAGTAATACGCGAAATATTCCGCCTACAATTTTTTTTTATTACGCATAGGATGTGACACAATTCCATAAGTATGTGACATCCAGTAGGATTGAACTCACTTTTCAGTAGTAATGGATTTACGAGACTTTTTCGCCACATTACACTATGATGGGACGTCATTTTCTTTATCCCACCTGTTCGTCAAATGTAGGATATTGCACAAGGTCGAAAGCAAAGGCATCTAGCAAGTATTGAAATTGCTATTCAGTGATAATGTGAGTCTCACTTGCAAACCCTTACACCACAATGGGATGCTTTTAGAATTAAAACATCAAAAAATAATATTTCTAAAATAAACTAATATTATAATACACAACATCTTAGCTTTAAGGTTGAATATTCAATAAACGAATAATGTTCGTTCTAATAAAAACTCATTTTTTGGTCTATTCAACCCATAGATGTGTCCCTAACAGGTAATACAACTCTGGGTCAAAGTGAATATGGGAGTAATGACAATGAGGGGGTACTCCACACGTCCCAGAGCACCAGAATTAGAACTCCCCCATTAGATGCAGTATAATGTCATACCCAGGACAGTAAGACCCTCAGACATCGCCTTCTAGCACATATATGATAAAAATAGATGAAGGTTTGCTATAAGAACAATACGGTTGGGACAATCATATAGGTGCTAGAGTTTGACGTAACCAGCGGATTGATTAGAGGGTTTCTCCAACAACCCGTCAAGCCCAAATAATTATCAAAGTGGATGTGCATGTCATAGACTGTTTATCCACCTGGATTTCGTCCATAAGCATCATGAGTCCCCAACCACGGCTTACAGGTGGCCCAATTAGAAGCAGGTCTTATTTCTCAACAGAGGTGCATTTTCTATAGCAGCCGACAGAGCTAAATAAATAGGACACGTGTTTAATACTTAGTTCCTTTTAATTATTACTTTTTTTAATGATAATAAAAAAATGGATATAGAATATTTATTTTAACTCTAATTCAACAAGGAATTAATGACTGAATTTAAGTTTTTGTCATATGTAAAAAAAAACTTTTTTAGAAAAATAAAATTGTTTGAAAACATTCTAAAATTTAGGATTTCATTTTTAAGAAAGAAAAATCCCCAAATAAAACAAACACTGTAATATACAAATTTTCGGTGAATTTCTTTTTTATTTGAAAATTATTTTCCTCTTATTCTCAATCTTGCTCCGATTTTCTCATTCAACCCTGGAGTTCCTAAAGATGTTTTCGTCCAGTTATAGACCGGGTACCTTAGCTAGTATATATATATATATATATATATATATATATATATAATATATATATATATAATATATATTATAATTAAAAAGTAAAACAAAAAAGCCAACTGATCCTATCAAAAACACGTACTTATACCTACCAAAACATCTCGGATTTTACGCTAGTTTTGCAGATCAATTACTACTAATTACTGTCTTTGATCGTTACAAATGTCTCTAACTTGTAGCATTGCTAAAATATTGTCTATGCTTGATAAATATCTACCTATTCATATAGAAGAACGCAAGATTGAATCAATAAGCTGAATTTAAATTCCTGTCGAAGCTGTTTACTTTTACTTCGTACTTATGACCTTGAAAAAGGCATGAATCCATCTCCCGCCACAGCCATTGGTAGAATAGTAACTAAGACTGAGATATCTAGATTTGGTGGAGCATATAGTAAAGGAGAGAGACCACTGAATTTAAACTCTGTGCCAACAAGTTAGCGTGCCATGTTAGACCTATTACTCTATTATCGTCTTACAGGCCTTGAAAAAGTATGAATTTTGCACGAGACTGTGAAAAGGGCTGCTGATGCTAATATCGGCTACTTACAGACTATTCTTCACATTGAAAGACACCTAAGCACACGTACACAAATCAGTAGACCTAACGTAACTGCTGTTCAAACGGCTGAAACCGAGAAAAAGAAATTCGAATTCACAATCACCGACACCTATCCCCCCATCTCTCTCTCTCTCTCTCTCTCTCTCTATATATATATATATATATATATATATTATATATATATATATAAGAAAAGTGAAAAGAGAAAGTGAGAGGCTCACATACATAGATACATGCATACATACATACATACGTATATACATATTGCAGCAAACATAAGGAAGCGCACACACGAACATAATCCATGTACTCCATATCGGTTCTTGTGTTAAGAGACAAACAGTGCCTGACAACCAGCAACTCCAAATCTAAAATAGACATTCACAGAGGAGAAGGTCGGTTGAAATTAATTTCCATCCGGGCCAACCGCGCCTCGCTATGTACTTTGCTCGCTTTTATACTTTCTGTTTGCCTCTTCTGGTCAATCGATAAAACCGAGGTATAAATAGATGTCTCCATACGAGAAACATTGCGCTGGACACGGGCCCGTTTCTATACAATCTATCGTCCGACAAATGTTACTATCCCAAGTAGGCAGGCATACAGGCCGACAGGTAGTGCCATTCAACAATCCTCTCAGTTGGTTACGACCGAAGGAAACTTGAAGAATAGGCTTCGTATCAAATGCTAGGTTAGTCAGACTTATTAGTAAACATTACTAATCAGAAAACAATATACATATTATTTCTAATAAATAAGTACACTCTACCATTTTTTATAAAATGTTTATTTTCTTCTAAACTAAATACAGCAGAATTGTATTATTTCTAGTGGAACATCATAGAACAAAAACATGTATTTCTAGGTATTTATTACCAAACGTGGTAGGCACTACTTATTATCTATTAAAGGCTTCTGAATACTTAGTAATATTTATTCAAATTACAACAATGCCAACACTAGTTACAACTTATTACCAATTGCAGCATTACTCATAGTAGGCACTATTCATTACAAATTACAGCATTACCTATACTAGATACAATTTATTGTCAGTTACAGAATTGAAAGTGTAAACAAAAATAAAATCACAAAACTTCTATAACCAAGAATTAAAATGCGTATATATATAATATATATATATATATATATATATATATATATATATATATATATATAGGGCAGTGAAGACATAAAATAAACGGTGATTGTTAACTGTATGTCTCTCCCCTATGCGATTTTCAAACCCAGTGAATTATGTACATTCGTATTTTTCATTATATATTGTTGTCTGGTGCATCATGGGATGAGTGATTAAGTTTTTTGGTGGCATGGTAGAAAATCTGGTTTACTTTGTTAGGTTGGTAGGCTGTTTAGTTTTTTTGTGGAATTCTGGGAAGGGCATTCTAATTATTATTTATTTATTTTATTCATTGTCTTTTATCCGTTTTCTTCATTTTATTGTTTATCTATTTTATTTTCATTTTGAATTATTAATTTATATGCTATTTTTATATTTTATTATTATTATTATTATTATTATTTTATTATTATTATTATTATTATTATTATTATTATTATTTTATTCATTTGTCTTTTTTCTTCGTTTTCTTCATTTTATTCATTTTATTTGTTTATCTATCTTATGTTCATTTTGAATTATTAATTTATATTCTTTTGTCTATTTCATTATTCTATTTTTTTTCTATTTGTTTATCTATTTTTTAAAAATGTTTTTCAGAATTTATTTTAGTCTTTGGAGTCGTTAGTTTTCAGGTGGCTTAATACGAATTTTTTTTCATGTCTACATTTGTATATGAGTTCCGATCGTGTTTTAAGTAATTTGTCTTGCTTTGGGAAGATGATTATGGCTATTCTCTGTATTCTAAAAAGAAGCCATTCCGATCTAGGTTGGAACAATGACTTTTCAGCACCCCATATTGTAAAGAACTCTCAAACTTTTCCTTCAGTTAATTTCTATTATTATATAACAATTAATTTTATTCTAAACTAAATGTATTCATATTTGTAAAGAATGTATGATTTTATTATTTTCCGAATGCAAAAATAGAGTTAACCTATAACACAGACTGCTTCAATATTCGTAAATATTTATTCGTATCTATGGTCAAACTAAAAAATATTTTCATTTCATTTTTTACAGAGTTGGTTTTGTGCTGTTGTTTTGTTGTTTTGTATTTTTTCTTTTATTTGTCTTGTTAGATATTAAGTTTTGCCAAATCGGGCTTACATACTGTTAGTAATTTGTCAACCATCTGAGTACTGAGCAGACTCATTTTTTTTTATTAGAGATCTAAATTCTTAAGATCAGTTACGTCATGCAGCAAGATGGCTTTTCTTATTATTACTGTTATTTAAAGAGATAACTCTTTCCCCATTAGCAATGAATATTTCTGCGTTAAAACCTTTATTTGATTCAGTTGATATATAAACCAAATTTGGTAGCTCACATAAAACCAATTATATATTTGTATATGTATATGTGTTTGCGTTATCACGTGTGTAAACAGAGGAATAGTGAAAATGTAGCACCCGTCGTGCAATTCGGGACATGATGATGCCAAATTATATATCTCGATACGCCCCGTTTCTGTAATCAGCCAAGTATTATGACACCTTGTTAGTTACGATCTGAAAGACGTCCTACCAAAGACATCTAAATCAACATTACCACAACTGGTGAATTCCTCCCATTTATCCCTCAACTTATTGAACTGTAAGCAACAGGGTTTCCTTACTGATTACATCAACGCTGAACTAAGCATCGACTAATCATGGTTGACTTTGTGGCCAAGTTCACAATCGGAGGAGTCGCACTGCAATGATCAACGTTTCTGATTTCTTACCGTTTCTCCTTTCGCCTTGTCGATTCCAATGAAATGGTTAAGGTCATTTAAGTCCACTCGCTGACTTCCTGTGTCTGCAATGACTTCCTCTTGGCATTATGCCTGATTGCTTGCTTCTTTTATAATCGGTTGATCCCGTCATATAGTTGTGTCCCATCTCTTAGGAATCTTGACAGAATGTCGTTCAATTCTTTGGTGATTTTCACCAAGAGATCTTAATCTTCCTGTACAATACCTACAGAAAGATCATTGAACCCACCGAAGGGCCTTGATCAGAATATTAGCCTTGTCAATTTAAGAGTGTTTGATCTTTACATCTTGCAGACTTCGAGCTTGGGAAATACTGACATTACAGAAAATTTATTCTCCATTCCTTTCTTAATTCCTTCCTTTCTTTTTCCAAGTAAACTCATTTCTTATTTTCGTTTAAAAATATTATCGTAGCTATTTGAATGTGCTCTTTAAATAAAGAGATTAAAGTTAATTGGTATACATTTTGATACCGGAGTCCGTGTGCTACTATGAGCATATTAATTCATGCTCAAAGTTTCACCAGAAACTGGTATTTAAATACAGGTTTTATATAGAAAAAATTTTTAAGCGGTGCAATACAATTTTAAAGGAAACAATAAAAGTATCTCGTACCGTTTTCAGTTATCGAAGACGACACACACACACACACACACACATATATATATATATATATATATAATATATATATATATATATATATATATATGTGTGTGGTGTGTGTGTGTGTGGTGTGTGTGTTCTGGTGAAACTGTGAGCATGAATTAATATGCCCATAGTAGCACACATGGACTCCGGTATATATATATATATATATATATATATATATATATATATATATATATATATATATATATACCTGGTGGGAAAAACTCGCTTAGAGGGAAATTACTAATACTCAATTATAATCTTGTTTTATGTTTATTTGTTTAATAGCGTAAAATAGCGGGGACGGATAGCTCAATAGGTGGAGAATTTACCTAGGAATTGTTAGGTTTCGAGTTCGATACCAGTCCTTGCTGCCTAAGGGCATGAGTAGCACAGCTTATGATAATATGATTTCTGTGGTAAAGCATCTGGGATATAATGGCAAGTATGGTGTTACACATCAGCAAAGCAATCTTCCTGGTCTAGCTCTTGAAAAAAGTAGATTGCCTCTTTTACTGTTCGGTTAATATCGACAATAGGCCGTTCTACTACTTACAAGAATTTAACAAGTATTTAAGCAGGAATAACTGTAACTCCGAGATGAACACCTGCAGGTTCGATGGAAACTTTAAGTGACAGGTCATTAGCCATTCAGTTTTGGTGTAAGAATCAGAACCCAGATAAAATAAGGTTTTGGAAGAGAACTGCGCTCGGATTGGGTGAGAGGTATCCTGTGTGAAAAATAACAGGATCTGGAATTTACTTCAATTCTAAATTGTGGTCGGCATCCAGACTCAAAGCGAATCAGTTGCAGAAGTTATTCGTAACATTTAGAGGCCCTAAAAGAGGCTTTGAGCCTTCACAGACATTTTTAAATAAGTTCTCCCCCTTCTAAAATTACAAAGACCTTACCAACAAAGAAAGAGACCGTTCTTTTAGGAAGTCTATACCGTAAAATATACAAATACGTGCTAGTCGGATACTTTTGTCAACCAGGATTAAGTCACAACCATTCAGTTAGTCACAGCTGTTTCATGTTCAATGAACATTTGATGGTACATTTGAATAATTTTGCTGAACCTAAAATAGATTTTATAGACTAGAAAGTAAAATGAAAAAAAAAACTTGTCTATAACTGATTATCAATTATACTTATATATACATATATAAGGCTCTTGTGTAATGGTTATCTTCGTAGCGAACCAAGTACAACTCCAAGTTCAGATCCTGCACGTTTGTTTGTATTTAACCCAGTGGCAATACCCTTGGATTCTTTATTTATGGGTAAATAGTTGGGTAAACTACGTACTTTATCTTTGTAGGGCAACCGGCCGAGGAGTAGGAAAACTCTAAATTCAGACCCATTAAATTCCACTTAAAAATTTACAGTGTCGAATCCTGCTCGTACGAGCGGAGGGAGGGATTTGATATATATATATATATATATATATATATATATATATATAGAGAGAGAGAGAGAGAGAGAGAGAGAGAGAGAGAGATTTTGGTATGTACGTGTCGACGTATAACAAAAAAACGGGAGGTCACTCAGATTTAAAATCTTGCATACACATTGATATCGTTCTAACTAAGAAAAACTCCAAATTTGGTTATTGATTTTTACTGATTAAGGGATTTAATTGATTAATTAATCCAAAATCACCCAATTTGCGGAACTGTCCGTATATCAGCCCCTCCTGATAATAAAATATTGTCTCTGCCTGCTTATTGTTAAAGCGATAACAGCAGCGAAGTTTTGATTTTAATGAATTAATTTTGCAGTCTAAGCCGTTCAGCTCCGAATTTATGGCCTATTTCTAGTCCAATCTTTAATAATTTTTGTATCGTTAGAAAGATAAGAAAATACTCTTTCAAAATATGTAATTTGTGTGAGTTTTTATTAATTGAATCATTTTTTACAGCGAGTTAAAAAATTAAAAAATGGCTTCGGATAGCCACGCTGCCTATGATTATTGCGATACAAGCAGTGCAGTCTATATCAGTCAGATCGGAATCTCTTACCTATTTAGGATCAAATCTTTAAAATATTTACATCTTTAGTAATAAGATGAAATAGTCTTTCTGAATATGTAATTTGTATGTGTTTTTATAGATTTTTTTTTTTTTTACAGCGAGTTAAAAAAAACAAAAAAAAATACGTATAGCCGATAATAGCAGCTCGGAATCTCTTAGTCTTTCTGAATATGTAATTTGTATGTGTTTTTATAGATTAAATTATTTTTTACAGCGAGTTTGTCCATATTCTTAAATTGTACAGTACACTCATTTTAATTTTAATTTTTGTAATGCATAAAAATTGTAGAAAATCAAAATGCACGCTTTACGGTTACATTATTAAAAAAAATTTTTAATCGTAAATAACAGTATCATGAAAATCAATTTACGTCGTAAGTACGGTTACATATTTGTATAAATTAAACTAAGATTTTCATTCGAATAAAATGACTTTTAATTCTTTAATTTATTTATTAATTTTTATTGTTAGAGTTTTAAAGGGTTAAAAATAACAATAAGATTGACGAATTTCCTTAGAAACTGTTTTTCTTTTGGTTCGTTAACTAATTATTTTCTCAAACCACGATAAAAAACAAAAAAACAAAAACAAAGGTTACTAATACGGACACAATCCGGTGTTTTATCTTTATTCGAAGGCCCGACTGGAGATAAGTAGTCAATTATTTGTAAGACGAAATTTATTTCAAGTTTATCCGACAATATCCAGTTATTGGAACATTTCAAAAAAATTTTATATGTAAGTACGAAAAATTGTAAGCGCTTTGTTTATCAAAAGGACATGATTCGTTAGTAAATTACCCGAAAAGTTGATAAAACAAAACAACTAACAACCAACATTTAAATTATTATTCAAAATACAATTTAAAATATTCCTCAGAATTTGCCTTACAAATTAAATTTTAAGTTTTATGATTTTACTCTTTATTGTGAAGTCAATAAACATCGCTGAGTTTATAGTGCAACTTTTCAGTTCTGAAAAATTGGCATGTTTAAATAGAGATTTCATAAGTGACATTTGAACTTTTATGAAAATTGATGTTTTGTAATTAATACAAATTTTGTAATAAAACTTAATTTTAACTAGGGGGGGGGTTAAGGGTTAGGGTTAGGGGTTGGGGTCAGTTTAATGGGAAAATAAATAAATAATGTGGGTTCCGTTCAAGCGGTTCCGATATGGGGGATCAATTTACTATAAACTTATACGAGGAAATGAGCACCCGTGAATACTCAAATAATAAAGAACTTTTAAGAATTTTTTTTTCCAATCTGATAGATTGGTGTGTAATCGATAATAATCAACTGAAGGAAAAAAATAGATGGGGGGGGGCGGAGTCCAGATAATCAGGTCCACCAAAACGTTTTTAAACAATGTTTTTAAAATACTAGGTACCACCAATTTTACCCTGTGAAATTTTACCCCCCCCCTATATTTAACACTATGAAACTTGCAGAAAAAATTAATATTTTCTTGAAAAATTTTTTCCATTTGAAAGAAAAAACATTAAATAAACTCCTGATGATTTTTTAACTTTTTTCAGCTTACGGAAATAATGAAAATTATGATTGAAAAACAACGTTTTCATTTTTGCACTGTTAAATCAACTGAAAATTAACGTAGCTAAAAACAAGTTACGATAAGAGTTTTTCAAATTCTATGAAAAATCAATTAATTATAAATAATAACAAAATATTTCCGTTTTATTCAAGATGGCCTAAACTGATCAATTGGTGGTCCCTATAATACTATCTTAGGTTTTTAGCAAAAAGAGATATTGCAATACGAAGAATTTAGATTTTCGATTCTCAGCTTCTTTTTAAACTCAACATGCAATTAAGAACTAAATGTGAATTGTTGTCATGTACAAAAAATTTAAAACAATAACAAACAGATATACAAACGAATACTTTCAATTTGTTGTATAATAATATGAAATAATTTTAAACTATAAAACAGAAAATACAAATCCTGAAATATACAAATTCTCAATGATTTTAGTTTCAAGAATTATTTTCCTCTTACCCCCTCTTTAACTACTGTCTTCCACTTTCTCTCTCACTCCCTGGTGATCCAAATTTCATTTTAGTCCGGTCATGGACCGGGTACTTTAGCTAGTATATATATATATTTAATTATAGTTTACAATACATTTAAAAGTCCGTTTTTTTAATGTATTGTGAACTATAATTAAATAAATACAGCTCTTACAGAAGTAATTGAACACTTTATTATCATTTCTCCAATACTAACAAGAAATTAACTATATATATATATATATATATATATATATATATATGTCTGTGTGTGTGTGTGTGTGTGTGTGTGTGTGTGTGTATGTATGTATATATATATATATGCCGCCAAGTCAAGCGTAAACGCAACACTCTCCTATATAAGGAATGGAGCACTCTATGACGGCCTTTACATACTAAGTGTTGTGCGTATGAAAACAATTAAAATCCCCTTCACGTTGTATAATAGCCTAATAGTTAAGGTGTCGGACTGGCACCCAACCGGTCGGATTTCAATTCCGACTGTAGGTAGCTTACAAATGTCTAGCCACACTGAAGAGACTTGATAAGTCGAAACACGTGTCTGTGGATGACTATATATATATATATATATATATATATATATATATATATATATATATAAAAGTGATCTTGAAAATTATAAAAATTATGGTTGGAAAACATTTAGGAAAATAGTCATAATGACGATCGTATAGTATTTAATCATTATATAATACCAGATGTAACGTAGGATTTTAAAACATCAAGATAAAAAAAATTACAAGACAAAAAGAAAGTTACACAAAAATTTATGAAAACCGACAAGAGATATCATATAATTATTCAATAAAAATATTGAAGTGAACAGGACACAAATTTAGAAGGGAGAATATAAGAAATAGTCCAAAAGTTGATATCATGGTGCCCAAGGACAAACAAGCGTAGTAGGATATGTACAAACAGGAGATGGAAAGATGAAATAGCAGCTTAAAGTCACCAAGGAAGGAAATAGGAAAGGCTTAAGCCAGTAGAATATCTTGGTAAATACAATTTCAGTCTTTATATACTTTGAACACACCTCGTAGAGTTGATAAATCTATTTTCTGTTATGTATCCTTCATAGTAACATTTACCTTTTTTAATCGTTCGATGCAAATTTTTAACTGAAAACCAGTAAAAAAGATAATTAAACGAGACCGTAAACTTGATATTGTTTAGAAAAATTGAATAAATAGAAGGGAGTATTGATATTTCTCTCACCATGCCTGTGATTTTTGACCTTTTACATAACGTAGACAAGTACTTCAGCTAGTTTATAGTAGAACTGCATTGGCACTGGGAGTAAGAAATCAGTCTCCATTTGCGATAGGAAAACCATAGAAACGAAACAACAAATTCAAACAAATGACGGCAAACAAATAAAAACGAAGTGAAATGAATTGATATCCGAAGACATCAAAACAACCAACTGACCGCTCATGACTAAAAGCTAAAGTCAGATGTTTATGCGTCGCTATTTTTAAAACTATATCACGTTGCTATAATGAATAACTATACAGAGGATTCAGTAATATCAGAAACCATACAAAAACCAAGATAAAATAAAAGCACTGCTTTAAACACGAATATATTTGTTCATCCATCCTTTGAATATTGAAGCAATCAGAACACGCATATTAAAATTCTCATGTTTATATACATATGGGTGAGAGAGTAACTAAAAAAAAACAGCACACCATAGGGAAATTTTTATTAGAGCTTATTTCTATTTTCTTTTTTAATATTTTTTATTAATAAATCTAATTAAATATTATGGGTGGTTGTTATTTTTATGAAATGTATCGAAAATGTACAATATAATTCAACAGTCAATAAAAATCTCTAAAATAATTTTGAGTGTTGTCAATGTGACAAAGAGAGAGAATTAACTGTAGGTTAATGATGAAAAAAATAGGATAAGATCCTTATTTTTTTTTAAATGGAATAACAGAAATGAATCTGGGACAAGTTTGTTTGTTTGTTAATTATACATCAAATTGACCCCTGTTGCTGAAATCAGTTGTTTTACGAGCAATTACATGGTTTCACGTAACTA
The DNA here is from genome assembly GCA_023376005.1 of Doryteuthis pealeii. NCBI lineage: Eukaryota > Metazoa > Mollusca > Cephalopoda > Myopsida > Loliginidae > Doryteuthis > Doryteuthis pealeii. The sequence continues at coordinate 121,542,824 of CM042140.1, forward strand.
ATGATAATGATCATTTGTAAGCAATTATATATATATAATATATATATATATATATATATATATATATATATATATATATATCAACCCTTCCGCACGAGCAGGATGTGACACAATGTCAATTACTTAAACGGAGTTTAACAGGTTTGAATTCAGAATTTCCTTCTCCTAGACTGGTTACATAGCCATGGTTAAAGAGCTCAGTCTGCCCATAGCTGGAGGGAGGATTGGATCCATACCTTTTCCAAGGGTATTAGCGCCATGTGAAATGCAAACAACTTCGTCCAGGAACTGAACTTGGGTCGACGAGTCCATTTCCTACGACTCTAACCATTAGTCCACGTGCCTACATTTGTGAGCAATTATAGCTCCAAGCAACAATTAGTTATATGGCTTATATTCGTCTTTAATGTTAGCATGGCAACCGGTCTAGGAGAATGAAAACTCTGAATTCAAATGCGATAAACTCCGCTTAAAAATTTACCCTTTTTAGTATCCTACTCGTGCGGAGAGATTGAGTAAATACATATATGTTTTTAAGTATTGCTATCTTATACAAAGACTATGTACATATATTTATTTGACCAACAGATGGGACACTAATATATAATACGAATCCGGGTCAAACGTAGACCTAGGAATAATGTCAACAAATGAGCGACTTCACAGTCCACAGTAACGCAGGACTGGTGCTTCACCATCGGTATGTGGAGGTTTAAAATACACCGATATCACATGCGGCCTTGTCATCGACGACTGCTGTCTGCGTGGTATAATGAATCACCACTATCAGAAATGTCTACTGTTATTATTGTTATTTATCTCCATGAGAATTTTTCCCATCCGCCTAAGCTAGTGGTTCACTGGAGGCTGAATGACAGCAATTCCTTTCCGGTCTCCAGGCCTCTTTTGAGTATTCTGGCTGATCTTAACAATGATGATGTTTGAAGAGTCTCGACTCTTCTTCGAATTTCCAATTCCTCCAGACTCTTTTCCAAGCCTTTTGGGACTGTTCAAAATGCCCTAATTACGATTGGTACGACCACCACTCTCATGTCTGGTTTTCTGGCTAGGATAAGGCGATCCGTCTTTATCTCAAAGTCCTAGAGAATTTTATTCGTTTCTTTCCAAAGAACAGGTTCTGGTTTATGCATATACTATTTTGTTGTATGGTCAAAATTTAGTTTTTTTGCATAATTCCCTGTGGATCACCTTTTCAGTCCAGTCGTTACCGGCTTTGTATTCTCGTTGTTTCCGGGAGTCTGAATGACAGCAAGTCTCCTCAGTTTTCTAGGACTTGCCTCAATTCCTCTTCTGATTTTCAATTCCTCTGGTATTTATTCAAACCTTGGGAGCCATTCCAAGGCAGCCAACTACAATTAGTATTACCTTCACCCTCATGTTCCACAGGTTCTTCGTTTTTATCTCAAAATTCCATGGGATTTTATGCGCCCCATTCCCAGGAAAGGATTCTGGTTTGTAGGTATACCATTTGGTTGAATGGTCAAAATTTTTGTTTCTTGTACTATTCTCAGTGTATCACCTTTCCCACCTAGTCGTGCCTAGTCTTATATTATCAATGTGACAATTTGTAGCAACTCGATTATTAAAGGGTTGGTCGTTTCACCTTTGTCTCCACTGTCTTATCTATTTTCACTTTGATATAATTCGTTCTTGTAGAATTGTCTTGTGTTGCAATTATCAAAGATTCAGTTTCTCTTCTGAGGGTTTCCTTTCTTAACCCTGTTCAGGTATTTTTATGTGCAATATCTCCAATTTGTGGCTTGAAGTATACATATAATTTTTTCTTGCAATTTCTGTTTTTTTTATTTTTTCTGCTTGATCATATGTTGCAAATGCTGTTATTGGATTTTGTAATTAGTCTTTTTTACTCTTTTTAGTGTAGTCCTCGAGTTCTGTGATTGTTGATTCTACGCAATCTTCAATGTTAGTGAAACTTCTTCTTTCTTCTTTACTTGATGCATATAGTCTCTGTCTCTGTCTCTGTCTCTGTCTCTGTCTCCTCTGTCTCTCTCTCTCCCTCTCTTTCTCTCTCTATCATCTCTCGAGTGTAATGCCTTGTGAATAGTCATAAATTTTCTAGTCTTTTGGTCCATCAGTCGGAGTTTCGCCCTCGTTCATTTTATGAATAAGCCAAGGCATTAATTCTCTTGATGAGATTTCTGCTGCAGAGCTTGGTTTCTAGAAGTTTTCTTGTTCTTTTCAGATATTCTTTTTTAACTTTCTCTTTCATCTCTGTTTGATGTCGTTCAATATTCCCAAGTATTTGTAATTTTTGTTATTTCCCAAGTCTTATATTTCTTGATTTCGTAAATATGTTCCTTCCATTGTTTCTCTTTTACCCTTTTCATCCCGACCATTGCATATTTTTATGCCAATTCCCATTCCTATATGCTGACTGTATATTCCTATGGTTCGTATAAGGTTTCCAGCTCTTTTTCATTTTTGAAAAAAATCCTGATATCATCGATGTACATAAAATTATTTTTTCCTCTGATTTTTCAAATGTGTATCCCCCTTAACATTTCCTGGGGATATAGTTGAATGGCATCATTAGTAGTAGTAGTAGTAGTAGTAGTAGTAGTAGTGACTCACACTTGAAGATTCCTCCTTGGTATTTCACCACTGCTAGGGTTTGTTCTCCAGTTGTTAATTCCATTTTCCAATTATCCATAGAGTTTGGGATGAAATCTATAACTTCATCGGATATTTCGAACCTTTTCCAACATTCGATTATCCACCATTGTGGGACAATGTCATAGGCCTTTATGTAGTCAATCCATGCCCTGACTATATTTTCTGCCTTGTTTTAACCTCTTTAATGGTGTGTTGATCTATATTGAGTAGGTAATATGTTCCTCTTTTTCCTTGTGGCACCATTTCTGTTCCCTCCAGACATAATTCGCGGCAATCAATTGAGTAATATATTTCTTCTTTAATATAGGCGGTCATGATTTGCCACCTCCTAGGTAGATATGTTATCGACCTATCGTTGCTGGATTTCCTTTTTGTGGTCTTTCTGGATCACTGAAGTCTGAGTAACAGCCAGTCTCCACAGGTCTCCAGAACTCCTCTGTGTATTCTAATCGATCTTAGAAATGCTGTTGTCTGGATGATCTTGATTCGTTATTTTATTTACTATTCGTCCAGTCTTTTTTCTCAAGCCTTTGGGGACCGTTCCAAGCACACCAACTACAATTGGTGCCATCCTCGTGTTCAGGACGGTTCCGAGTTGCTTTGAAAAGGGTCTTTCTTTTTGTCCCAGTCCCCCTTGCTCGATTGTATCCCGCCATAAAGCACTCGCCTTTGAAAACAAATTGTCTACATAGTGGTTCTCAGAATGGATCCAAACTTATTTCTGTGTATGCGATATGCTCGATTCTCTCTCAAAAGACTGTATTAACGTGGGAACCCACCCATGAAGTGTTCTTCCCGGATGGGAGGTCGCTAAAATTGTCCTATCCCTGTCGGTACTTCTGCTTAAGCATCAGTCAGTAAACCTGGGCCTTGTCGTTTTTAGATAAGGAGGAAAGTACTGCGTGTCTGGGTGGCCTCCTGGAATAGGTCTTCAATATGAGATAAATATAAATCTCTATATTGGTAAGAATCGAAAAGAACTGTAAATCTTGATTTGGTTCTATACCCATCAAGCTTTACCGAAATCAAGCCAATTCCTCCTTACTCCATTAAGTTGTCTCAAAGACAGAATTATATATTATTTCTTTTTCGATGAAGATTGTTCAGTAATAATTTGGACATGGTAGAAGAATGAAAGATGATTTTAGTGTTTGTTTCACATTAATTTTGTCCCTAGCCTGTGCCATCAAAGATCAGTTTCGAATTTCTTCATAAGTGTCAAAACAAAGATTTTTGGTATGGTTTTGATATTCAAACATTGTAAGCGTATTATATAAGTAAGTACATTTAATATTATTTTCTATCCTTGACAGGTGATCTATAAATTTTCTGGCTACGTTGTTATTTACCAAGCCTTACCGTCTGGTACACTGGCATCAGGTTGATTACAGAACCTTCTGCTCCATAAACGTTCACCAAAGTAATGAATAGGCTTGTTGTTGCTTAACTTGGGTTAAGTAATAATAAAAATAACATAATTAGTGTTAGATAATGAGACGTATGCAATTCTCTCGAACTTTGACATACAAAAGGATCACCCAATTCATGCCAGTAAACCAGGCCTTATTTTGATAATCAATAAGAAGTGAACTTCTTATCTAGTAGATTTCGCTATTCCAGTAAACCACAGAGTGAAAATAAAATAAAGCAAACAAAATTGGACAAATACCTGGAACCTGCCAGAGAGCTAAAATGGTTGTGGAATATGAACGTGTCGGTGATACTAATCGTAGTTGCAGCCATGGAACAGTCCTCGGGAATCTGGAAAAGAGTCTGGGTAAATTAAAAATAAAAAAAATTGAGACAATTCAAACCACAGCACTGCTAAAATCAGCGAGGATACTTAAAAGATTCCTGTGGATCTGAGGAGACTTTCTGTGACTAAGACAGGTTTGATCTCGTGGGAAAAACTCACAAGGATTAAAATAATGATATATTATTATTACATGAAATTCCTTGAAATAAACGCCGAATCAACATATTTCTTAACCAGATGTGCTTGTATATAGCACAGGTAAAAGTTTAAGAGATTTGACGGAAAGCAACAAAACCTTAATAAACAAAGTTATTCAAAACAAATTTACGATGAATTATTTTGCCAGGTTACACTAGAAAAAGCCTCAACTATAGCCGATCCTTTTTCTAGAGCATTGAATAAATTCATTCATTTTCTAGTTCTATAGAAAAAAGGGACTTTTCAAAGCTACTATGAATCAAAGTGTAATGTAGATACATTTTAATAATGCACACATTGATATTAACATATACAAGGAAATAAGAATTACTCTTCAAATTTAGAATAAAAAAACTATATATACAGGATAAGATCTCTAAATTATAATAGACTACACCTGGTTGATGAACATTTCCACCTAATAGACGATGAATTTAACAGTCTAATAAGAGGATTAAAATAGATTGATTTTAACAGTCTAATAGAGAGGATTGAAATAGATTTATTTAATATTACATTTCTCCTTATACCCATGATGATAGAAGCTTATTGAACCCTTACCTCAAATCAATTTAACATTCAAAAACACTATATTTTAATCCTAAACAATTTAAGGTACTTGTATATAAAAAATATTTAAAAGTCAAAACCTTATTGTTTCAAAAATTGTCTTATTATAAAAAGTGATTTTAATTACATGTTGGATTCACTTCCATTTTTCTTTATATATATATAGATAGAGATATATGGTAGAGATAGAAATTACTACTAATTAATTAAAGAGACCTGCTTTTACCTTCACATCAAGATGAAATGCACACAAAAAGAAAGAAAATAATTTTAAATGGATATTCCTCTTAAAATAGCCAACTATATCAACAAAATATGAGAGAATTGCACAGGCGTAAAAGCATTTGTCTCGCAATGAATATTTACTAATTAGATGATATTGTCTCTCTAAATGGCCAAATAGACAATTTTCTAAGCAGAAGATAGAACCCTACGGAGAGGGGGTGCTCCGAAAGTAATGTCTCCCTTGTACATCGGAAACTACCTGAAATACAGGAAACACAATAAGAACAATGGACCAAGTAAAGTTTTATCTACGATAAACAGTTGGATCCCATACAATGATCTGCCGAATTTAGAATTGTAGATTTATATAATGATATATTATAATTGCTTGGGAATCCTTAAAATAAACCCGAATTATCATATATTTTTTAACCAGATGAAACAAATGCAATATATATGCGTTAATAGCAGTGAGTGGGTTAAAGCTATGTGCGCTAGCCATGCCATTTCAGTTGCCAACATGGCGTGGAATGGTGATCATCGTGCGTTTGTGATTGGAATGTATTTAAACAACGATGACTATATCATTGTAATGTTTCCAGCTTGCTCCCCAGATCTATCCCTTATGGGTATATCAAGAGGCTCATTTTTTTAAACGTAAGCCTCAGAAACTGACCGACTGAAATATTTTATTCGTCATGAAATCGCAGTTATACTAAAATAATGTCCAGGTGAGTGCCGTATAAATTCAGGATGAAACTTTAGGAGTGTATAGTTCAAGAGAGGATTATTTGAATAATATAATATTTATAACAAAATGATGACCATAACAAAAATTGCATATATTCACTTTCTTACAGTAAGATTTTGAATACGATCTATGTTGCTTTTTTTTGTTTACATTCCCAACCCGTGGGATCAATCAGTCAAACTCTGTATTGTTCTAATGTATACCACGATTACATTTTAATCACAAATGAAAAAGAACCTGCAGTCTGTGCCAACTGAGGTGATCCACTTTTTCACAAAAGTAATGAGAGCTTTCTAAGCAGGAACATGTTCTGATTAGTGTGGATGAGCTGAGTAATGCAATCTTTATTACGTGAACTGACAGCAGTGTTAGCGTGACTTGCCAAGTACAAAGATTTTGCTACTGTTAAAATATATTACCCAAAGCACCTAATTGTGCCTTCATCCAGCGTTTGGTCAAGCGCATTTTTGCTTTCATTCCAGACGCCATTTTACCAGACAGTTTTTCAGTTGCAATCAAGACAAGAAATTATTTATTAAATTCAAACTTCTCTGCCATACCACCACCAGTCGCATCTTAATTTGTTGGAGAACATATAAAAGGCATTACGTTTAGTGTTACCCTCTTATAAGCACAACATACAGGCACTTGTTCATCTCTGATAAAAGTGCATAGAAAATAGTTCTTTGTAGCTGATAACTTTCTATATCTTACGGTTTTTATTGTGCTCCGTGTGTCTGTTTTAGTTTATGTAAAATATCAATAGGCGGTATTCCATTCAGAAAGCATTTCGTTGAAATGGACATTTTTACACCTTTGAATAACTTCCAACTGTTCCGCCAAGGAAACCTTTTTAAGTTTTCATTATGATGCTATCCGAAAAATGATATCACCCAGAAAACAGTAATATAAAGGAAAAATTATTTTGCGTAAGAAAAGCTCATTTCAAATGTTTACTAAAACAACAGAAAATATGTTTAAATTTTCTATACCCTTTTTGTTCATGTTTGTGACATTAAACTACACCCTCTTCTAGTTCAGGGGCATGTAATTTATTTCCATCGATTTAACGACATATTCTATAGTACTAGATAAACATAGACAAACCCATAGATAGATAGATAGATAGATAGATAGATAGATAGATAGATAGATAGATAGATGGATGGATAGATAGAAAATTAATATAGATATGAAGAGAATCATAGATAGATAGATAGATGTGGTGTGATGTAATGTGTCTCTTCATTGCCATTTTCACTCTAGCATTGAATGAAAATATATGTTAGTGTCCCATCTTTGAGTTGAATATATTTGTTTGGAAATTATTGGTATTCGACAGGAATACTTGAAACCATATAAATGTGTGAGAACAAATGATTATTATTAGATAGGAATATTTACTTGAAACCATGTGAATACAAATGATACTGACGTTAGAATATAATAACCCAACAAGGACTGACATGCCATAAAAACTAACGATCTTTTTCATGTTTTAAATAAATATCTTAACATATTTTGTTTCATGCAAAAAAGCTTTTGCACTGTTTGTTAACTGCCTCCGTTTCTGAGTATTTCGTCGATGCATGAATGTATTTTTCCATTTATTTTCTCTTTAAATGCTTTTACGAAATGCATTTCTCCATATTAATGCTTCCTAAAAACCTGCATCACGTGCTCAATCACTAGTTTCAAATGCCCTTTGGGTCCTCAATACGAACACTACGTATCTATTAATAAATAGAAGAACAAACAAATTTTAAGATATACAATTGATTTCAGAAAACAATGAATAAATAACGCATCCACATCCGTATAACCAATGCGCTTTCGATTTTCAAAATCTAAAGAATATCACGAAAGGTTTACTACATACATTGTTAATGTTTTCCAGGCAAATATATAATAAAAGATACAGAAGTAAATTGAATAAATGATATTGATTACATGATTTCTGAAAAGTCCTACAATATGTTAGCGGGCCTCGCCAAATATAATTGTATATTTTGTAAGTAATATTTCCAGATAAATTTAAAATCATAAGGATATATATATTGGGTAGAAAACTAATTAAGAAGGTAAACTGTACATTCTAAAGCTGGATAGAGAGCCTCTAACTCCTGTTCCATAGTTTTATGTGTTATTCGTGGAGGATAGATGTCTATGCTCACAAAACAAACGCTTATGCATCTATGAGAAAGGTAGACATCGACTAGAAACTGAAGTTTGGCAAGTGGTCAACTTATGCGGGTTGCTGGCCGTTCCAAACTTTTCGTGTCACTGATGTTGATAGTCTACGCAAACCCTCCAGCAGTTTAATCTCCTCTTTCGTGCAGGTTTTCTCTTGAGATGAACTGAATGGTTTCAATGCATAACGCACCATCAAATTTCGATGAGGTTGTTAATAAATAGCTAAAAGCAAATTATAACATCGCAGCTATTTAAAGAGCATGTTCCAGCTTGTTCGAAAAGTAATATCGCATTTAGAATATGCAAGTCCAGAGATAACCAATTCTCGCCAAATTAAACTTAATCAATGATCAAGAAAATCTAAATTTATTTGACGATGTGTTCTACAAGTCTCTGTACCGTTTATACTACCTCTAACAAGGATTATAGAATTAGCACACTCAAGAGATGTTTAACATTTTTTAGCAGTAAATAAATTAATGACGGATAAGACACAACGAATTTTATTTTCTAAATCTAATTGAAAATTAGTGGTGGAAATTAAAAAAAAGATTTATGTGAAGGCTTTATCCACAAGATTTAATTGATATTCAGGAAAGCTGGAACCACTTTGTTAAAGAATATTGATTTAAATCTGGGCAATCGATGCCTGGGAGCATTAAGATTGTCATAAAAAAGATTGAGGAGGTCAAGTAAGTATTAATTCTATTTTTGTCAAGTAATTCCATAAATTTTCCTCAGCATTGGTTTATAACGGAATATATTCTTCTGTATGGCTTTATGGATCAAACTCACTAATAATTGGTTTGTAGGACTAGCTTTCTGATTAATCCAGCACGGCGAAATGCCCAGTCAGTGTTTTGGATTTAGTGAGGTTACCCCAGGTTTTTTTTACAGTAAGCACTGACTCTAAATTGTCACCCATCTAATTACTGAGCTGCGCCATCACTGCTTAACTTAGGTGATCTATCATACGCCGATGATTATCAGCGTGGGTCATGTCAGTATTCCATATTTATTTTTATGAAGCTTTTCACGAATATTCATGTACAAAACTATGCACATTGTGCATTGCACAACCATTCCAATCAAACTGAAAATGACTCTAAGCTTCGAAATTACTTTCCTTTAAAAAAAAAGAAAATTTTCCAGAATTATAGATTTTTCGTAAGTAGTGACAAATCCTGAGGACCTTTAGAGACATTTTACAATAAACTGCAATCCAGACAACAAATCACTAAAGTAACCCTTTGATTTCCGAAACTTAAACCTTTTTTTCCGATTTTGTTTCAACCAATTATTTATTCACGATTTTTTTTCTTTAAACCAGCACTGAATGACAATTCTTGATAAAAATTGTTGTATAAAACTATTTTCCAATTATTAATGATTTCTTACTTTTCCGGGAATCCATTCAGTTAACATATCTTTATAATATATATATATATATATATATATATATATATATATATATATATGTATAAAATTTTCATTATTTTTCTATGTAAACTTAGCCCAAGAAAAACTTCACTTAATAGCGAGAGTTTGATAAGAGAACTACACTTAAAACGCTCTTAGAGAATAATGTAATTTCCAATCCAATGTAGAACTGAATTGTGTTTTTGTAGGGACTACATTCGCATTGAATCTCATTTTTAATCATACCACCTCTCAATATAACAATGATAATTATCAAATGCTACTTAGAATCTTTTTGTGCCAATGTCCTTAACTGTTATTGGATGATCATTCCAAAACAGTTGTATTCATTTTGTGCCAATGTCCTTAATTATTCCATCTGTATCACCACATAACATAAGCGTGCGATCCTGTTACGTATCATCAATGTTTGCTTTGATATAATTGATCATTATGCCATTAATTTATGCTGCTATCAAAAGAGATTCCGTTTCTCTTTTAAGGTTTCCCCTTCTCAGTCATGTCTAGGTAATCTCTCGTACTATTTCCTTAGTCACTATTATTATTATTATTATTATTATTATTATTATTATTATTATTATTATTATTACAGTTTTTCCATCCACTTTAGCTGGTGTTATTTCACTGAAGTCTGAGTTACAGCAAGTCAAATAATTTCTCCAGAATACTATTGAGTATTCTAGCGGATCTTAACAATACTGTTGTTTGGATGATCTCGATTCTTCCTCTAATTACCAATTTCCCCAGACTGTTTTCCAAACCTTTGGGGCCGTTAAAAGGGCGTCAACTACAATTAGTACAATCTTCATCCTCATATTCCACCGTTTTTTTTTTTTGTTTATATTTTTTTTTGTGTGTGTGTGTGTGTGTGTGTGTTTGTGAGTGTGTGTTTTTGTTTTGTTTTGTTTTGTTTTTTTCAGTTCTCTGGTAAGGTGCAAGTATTTGTTTATCCTTTCGTTTTCTTTCATTTTCACTCTGTGTTCCACCGGTACGGCAATTCCACGAGATAACAAGTTCTCTTCTTATTAATTAACACTAGGTCTCGTCTCTATTATTATTATTTACTCCTTTTCAGTTTTCACATCAGCATTAGCTGATGGTCTTTCACTGGAGTCTGAGTGACAGCAAGTCTCCTCAGGTCTCCAGGACTCTTCTGAGTATTATTATATTATTATTATTATTATTATTATCATTATTATGTTGTTGTTGTTGTTGATGATGTTGTTGCATTAATTTTTTGGTCTCATTGTTGTTGTTCATGCGGTGTTGTCAATGTTTTTAATCCCTAAAAGATACACAGAATCCAAAAAAATATGATCAGTGAATGAACTTATTAAACCTATTACGGGATTGTACTGGACCATATGGAATCAGAAGAAAATCTGTTCAGACAGTAATAATCCCATTTAGATATATGAAAAGAAAGTAGAAGATTATACAAATGACAAGGAAACAAATTGCTCTATGTTTTGAAATATTTTGTTCACACGATGAGACCTGAAAGAATGTGATGTGATTATTTAATGCCATTACAATCCTTGATGAAGAATATTATTAGTACTATTTAAACCATAGCTGAGAGGATAAGGTAATTCATACGCTTTCCAAGATTATTAATCTGAAAGTGAACATAATCGCGCGACAAGAGTTCGAAATCGCTTAGTTCGATGTCACAGTCCAGCAGGTTTGTCACTTGACTTCTCACTTAAACAATCTTGTATAGGGCTACCAAATTTAATATTTAAATCTATTAGATCTAGTCGAAGTTGTTAATGTGAGAAATCGGTAGATGTGTACTTATTCATAGGCGGAATGGTGTTTTCTTTTTACGCCTTTTTTTATTTTATTTTAGGGATCAATTATTTTTCCAAGAGGAAATTTGTCAGCACAAATTAAAGGCTTTTAATTTTTTTCTGTAGGGAGGGTACTCTTTTGCACTCATTCCGCGGTTTGTTAATAATAGTAAGTCATATTATTTCCTGTTCTTTCATATAAAGACCTTATATGAAAGAACAGGAAGTGAGAAGTCAAGTGACAAACCTGCTGGACTGTGACATCGAACTAAGCGATTTCGAACTCTTGTCGCGCGATTATGTTCACTTTCAGATTAATAATCTTGGAAAGCGTATGAATTCCCTTATACTCCCAGCTATGGTTTAAATAGTACTACTAATATTCTTCATCCAAGGATTGTAATGGCATTAAATAATCCACAAAGGCTGATATGAAATTAAACAAAGAAACCAAACTAAACCATTTTGCCTTCTACAGAATACAAACGTCTCTCAATTATCTAGTATCGCCCAAAAATAAGTATTCCCCTAAAAACTTTATGAGATGTTTTTTTTTTTTTTTGTACATAAAATACACAAGAATCATTTCTGATGGACATTAAACAGTCAAAACGGACGTTATTATTTATTACTTCTGACAAATCTCTACAGCATTGAAATGATGTAACCATAAATACAAATATGTAGCCACCCAAAAACAAATATACTACTCCGCAAAATTCTATGTAGTAAATTATTTTCAAACTAAATTTTTTTCTTTCTTCTTTTTTTGTGCTGTGGAAATCGTGGAAAACACTGTGAAAAGTATAAGAATAGAGGAGACTTGTTTGCACTTGATCTCCATAGATGATCAAATAAACATAGTAACGTAATAGCCAGTGACGGGTAGATGTATGTACAAAATACGCATAATAATCAACAGGAGCCACAGGCACTTTTAATCTCTTTTTAAGGGGCCTTCTATATTCTTGTGCCCAAGAAATGATGACGTTGAGACCATTGGTTGTCCAAGACATGCCCTGGGGATTCCAAAAGTGGGACCATAGAGAACAATAGAATGAAATGAAATGCCAAATACCAACACAGTTATTTCCCCCTTTTTTCTCTTTTTTTTTGCCTTATGATTTTTTTTGTACTTTTTTCTATTTCCATTTACAAAACTCTCGCCATCTCAGCTCGGACAGTCTATGAAATAACAGGAATTGGTTCCTTGTCATTTGTCAGTTGTAACATTTTTGCTTTTAACTTATTGACTTTCATCCACCACATAATGTTTCTTACATACGAACCACAAAAGAATAGATGTTCAAACATCAGTAAGACTGTGGTAGACATTTCTTTAGTATGTACGACAGTAATGCATTATTTACTAAGCAAGGTCAAGACATTTCTTTCGTATGTTCACCAGTAATCCGAAATCTACTAAGGAAAGTTATTTAACCGCAATTCCTTTTGGACAAGATATTTATTTTATATATATGACAGTAATCCTAACTCTATTAAGGATCATTATCTAACCACAAGTCTTTTTGGACAGTAATCTTAAATCTACTAGGCAAGGTTATTTAACCACATTTACTTTTGTGCTAGACATTTCTCTTGAATCCTAAACTATCAGCAAATCGGATTTTGTCCTCGACGGATTCTGGCTTTTATCGAAATAAAATAAAATGTATCCAATGGAGAAGTTAATTATTTGCTGATCCGCTCTTTGATGTAGGAAAAGACTTTTCTTTGCTGTCAGCAAGTATTTCCTTTGCTGACTTTTATTGTTAGAATTTATTTCATTAATGTTAATGATTGTCTTTTCGACGATAGAACCAATTCGGTTTTTATATATTTACAGATGCATTTCTCTTGAATGTAAGACAAATGTAGAATTTATTTGATTAATATTAATGATTGTCTCTTTGGACGATTTGACTAGTTTAGTTGATAAAGAAACATTACAATATTAGCAATAATAGATGGCATATCTTGATATCAGCGTCAGCGACAAAGTGGAAAATCTTGTTAGAACACGGCCAAAGGAACCAACGTTTTTAATAAGCGGGCATTTATAATGAATCAAAATTGGATCATTCTTTAGTGTCCGTCGGGTTATCTCAACGCAATATTCATCTTTTTTCTTTAATAGTATGTGGAATCTAACTGAAAATATTCTAATCAGAAACCAGTTGTGTTCCTTCATGATATATTCCAATAACTGGAAAATAAAGACTTTAAAATAAGTATTGTAATATAAGCTTTGAGGCAGTAGACTTTAACATTAATTTATTAATTCTTATGCTTTCACAAATCATAGATGTTGTTGACTTACAACACTACCCTCCGCATTGCAGGATTTCAGCTTGTAATAATAATGAGAGATGAATAGATCAAACCATCTTCGTAAAGGAGAACATAACTTGACAGTGAATATTTCTATTCTTGCAATCAAAAGTAAACTTGAAAGTGAAAAGTAGAAAGAATATTTAGACTTTGTGATAGAAGTGAGTAAATTATTGTAAATAAAGATGTCTCTTCTGCCACACATTACTAAAACTTGTCAAACTGTACCTGAATAGCTTGCTAAGAATTAGGAAGAATATGAATTCAAATTATCCAGAAAGCATTAATGTAACAACATGTTCGTCGTTACATTAGCTGTCTGCACAAATATAAAGAAAGAGGATAGTTGAATAAAGAAAGTCAGTCAGGAATTTCATTGAAGTTCGCGCTAGAAGGCGAAGATCTCAGGATGGAGAGATAAGATTTTGCCATAGGAGAATTGATGTAACACAGTTGTAACTTGGACGCTTGAGACAGTGTTTGATGGAAGAGAAATTATCAGGATACATTGCCGTTTGAAGTAGAGATAATTCACATTGGTCACAAAGACGGGTCAGTTGCTTCTTCTGCTGTGACATGATTATCAGTGTTGAAAGAAATTCCGAAACTTAATGTAATGAATATCTTTACAATTTTAAAAAGTTTTATTTTCTTCTCTTTTGATTCTTTCGTAGCATTATGTATTACTGTGAGGTCTCATATCGCGAAATCCAAAAAGACCAGATGAAAAAATAAAATAAAAGAAAATAAATAAAAGAAAAATAAGAAAATAAACAAATAAACAAATGTATGACCTGAAAGAAGGGAAAAGGTCACACATACACAGATAGGGAATCCATATTATAGGCGTTAGCGAAAGGCCAATTGATTAATATAAGTTGGTGCGCATGTCTTGGGTAAAAACACAAACCTTTTTCCACTGGGTGAAACACGTATGACGAGGACTGACCAAATATTTGAAAACGTTCAGTCAAATGCCTGACAACCTATGCCCTGAAAGCCAGCCTAAAGACACGGAATAAAGTGGGTATCAATTATCAAAAAGGTGTTTCTGTTCTTCTTTCACTATCGATGCTAAACTTACAGTGTTAACACGGAAATCTACAACATAATTTTAAATGAAAAAAATGAATAAAATTTGTTTCATTTTTTCGTTTCATGATTATTTTTTCAGATGAAACATTGAACATCATTTACACTGCTCTGAAGATGGTTGTAAAGAGCGAAACGTTGGAAAATTTCATATAAAGAATACATTCTCTGAATATGTTGTTTTTTATATTTTATATTTACACACATATGCACACGTGTGCGCTCACACGCGTGCGCACACACACACACACACACACACACATATATATATATATATATATATATATATATATATATATATATATATGAGACATGTAACGTCAAGTCACAATATGATACTTCTGACGTAATAGCTAGACGAATACAAACTTATTCTGTTAATTCAATATGTATTTATCATAAACATAAAAATAGAAATACATAAAAAAAAACATTTTGGATGCCACTTGAAAAAAAAGAAAACAATGCGTCATGATCTTTAACGATGTTTAGGGTATGGTCTATTTTATTGTATCATTTTATAAGAAAAAATGTCTTAAAATGGAGTGTACTGTAATAGTACACCAAATACTTTTCTTAGAACATTACATTTTATTTCTAGAAAATTATGGGTTCATTAGAAAACCAAGCTATTCGCCCTATTGTGCTCTTCCAAACCTTAAAAATTTATTCTAAAAGTTAAATTATTTTATACTTAATTGAACATTGTTTATCTTTTAATTTGTTACTCTTGTGAACTCTTGGTCTAATGAGAAACAAAAAAACGATATAATACACTTGAAAGAATTGAATTAAGTTCAAATTAGGAGAGGAAGAATGCGTGTCAGTAATTCAGTTACCGACGTTTAGTTTTACAATCTGTGATAATAGTATGCTCTTTGGCAACTTTCTTGTTTCTGTTTTATCGTTGTACTTTAAATACTAAATAATTAAAAACTGCAGACTTATATTAGTTTTCCTGCATCTTTTTAAAATCATAGATTTTAAATCCACTTATGTCATATTCTCATCATTTTAAATAAACTATGTATCACGACTCAGTCAAATTGATGAAACGAAAAAAGAAAAAAAGGTTTTCATAGAAAACTTTTTTCTTATATAAATAAACTACCATGTGTTTTTAACAATGTATTTATTCTAAATAAACAGAAAAAAATTAATTACATTTTTAAAAACTACAGCAATAATTTAAAGCATAGACGATGAAAAATAAACAGAGTGACCATTGGATTTTAAAACTCAAACGATAAGAAAATATTTTCTTGTAAAGTCGGGATTTTTACTTCAATTTTTTAAACTTTTTCTTCACAGATAATAGACGATGTATTGTGACATTTTTTCTGTATTAGGAGTAGAATCCTCAGTAAAAAGATCTTGATGCATCGGTGAATCAATGACTCATTATACCTGTAATACAAGGATCATATAAAAACTTATAAACTTCACCCAGAAAGAAGTGCTATAGATTAACATTTTTGTTGTAGCAATACACTATCATTTCTTCAAAATGAGAAAGAACAATTAGGAATGTTGTCTTAGTTTCTGCCTATACAAAGATCAGAGTTGTGCGACAATCTAAAAATGCACAAAACAGAAGTCTGAGCAGAGATAATTTATCCGCCAAAGCAATTTATGACACCCATGGGCATGGTTCAGATCATTCCTGGAATTACCCTTCGTATGTAACTATGAAGAAAGGGCAGAGAAATTCAACCATGAGAGAGAAAGCACATAATATATCTTTCGATCAGGTCGTTCAAAAACCTCAACTACTGATGAACATTCAGCGTGTAGTTTGGATGTCCAGCAGATAGCTAATTCCTTAGACATCATGTCTGGTTCTGCCCACACTGTTTTAACTGAGATGTTGGAAATTAGCAATTATACGTCGCAATAATTCTGACGCTACATGACAAGCAGAAAAGAGTTGACATTTTCAGGATACTTCTGATTCACTTCCACCGCAGCTTAGTAAATCAAGATGAACCCTGGGTTCACCACTTCCATTCAAAGCAAATAATGAAAACACTTTGCTTCTCCAAACATGATAGTCTACCTGGAAAAGAGAAAAGCTATTAATGGACAGTACTATGCATTAGAGTTAAGACAAGTAAAAAATCTAGTAGAAACAGAAAGAGAAGCTGAGAGCAAGTGTACCCTCGCTTAGGATAACGTGTCCGTTCATACTGTTCAGGTTGCAGTACCAGAGGTAGCCAACTTTTGAATTGCTATACCATCCAACTTTCTCACTGGACATAGCTTCATCTGGCTTTTTTCTATTTCTTAAACTCAAATCTCACCTGCATGGTTGGCATTTTGGAAACAACGATGAGATCATTTCTGCTGGTGAAGAATGTGAAACATTCTTCTGTGATAGGAATGTAATACTTGAGCGTCATTGGACCAGTTCCATTGGTGTCAAAAGTGAGTATATAGAAGAAAGGTAAAAACGTTGTTCCTCTGACTCCTGGTTTAGGTTTATAACTTTTGAAACGGCCCTCGTTATATATATATATATATATATATATATATATATATATATATATTATATATATATATATATATATATATATATATATATATATATATATATATATATCATTACTGTGTTGAAAGCTTGCAGTGTCTAAAGAATGCTCTGTATCTTAACCTTTGAATTGGTAATAAAAATAATTGATTGCTTTAATTTAATTCAAATATTTCAATCGAGAGGCAAGCAGTTTAAAAACAATATTTAAAAGAAATATCAGAGTAGATCAGTCGATTGTGAGAAAGACATTTTAAAAGCAAATTGTAAATAGCAATTAAATATCCCAAAGATAACATCAATAAAGCTGCACCTGCACGTATATCAAAAGAAATGCTGAAGAAGTAAATTTTCATCATGGCACTTGTAAACTTTTCAAATTACTGTTTACCTTAAAACTTGCAAATCATATTGCTTACGATGATGTATTGTGCGTCATAAGGTATGTTCTTTCTAAAGTTATTTTTTCTGTTGAAATAGTCTGACTCAAATTGTTACGAACGCTCGAAAAAACAACCAGAGATAAAGATCAAATCTATTTTTCAGTTTGTAGAAATGCAAAAATGAAAATGGAGAATACCGAAAACCGTTTGTTAAAAATAATTTGACACCTATATCATAACAATCTGACTTTTGCATGTTTCTATGTTAGTGTAAGATAGGAAAATGGGACATTGTTTGGTAAGTTGTGTTTGAGCCATAGTATGAAAACGCTCTTAGAGAATCAAACAATTTCCTATCCAATTTAGAGAATAATAAGAGAGGATTACCCCCTTCTAAAAAACGATGGAACAGGAAAATGACAGAGATGCCGATCACAGTTGGAACAATCGCACAGAATCTGGAAACAGAAAATACTGAGAATGGCTGACAATGTCTAGACCACAGCAACGTTGAAAACGGTTACATTACTATAAGTAATTTAAGTGTATTATGCATTGATAGAGACAGATATTGTGAGAATTATAAATTAACTAGAAGCGGCTACCAGGCGTCACCTGGGTAGAAGATGGGGGTGCAAAAAGTTAGTCTCACAGATTCATTATTACTGAATCGTGAGTTAGATCCCCGCAGGATGCCCCATTAAAATCCCTTCGTAAAAAAAAAAGATTTTGCGTTGATCCGGCCTGGTGAGGCGGTAGAAAAAAAAGTACACAGACACTCTAAAAAAAATCTCCTATTTAAAATAGTCGATGATGTCACTATTGAATTTTTATTCTCTAATCATCTTAACGAATATAAATCAAATCTTCATTATCAAAAAGCATATATGGTGATAGTGAATGGGTATATATATTTGTTGTTAATTGTTTTATTTTCGTAGTTGCCTAGGTAGAGGAAAAAACATGGTGTAATGGTTAGCAAGCTAGTCTTACAAATCCATTACTACTGAATAGTGAGTTCGATCTTCGCAGGATGCCCTATAAAAATCCCCACGCAAAAAAGACCTTCTGTTAATCCGACCTAGTGTGTGTGTGAGGGGGGCAGTGAAATTTTTGTTTTCGTCAGGGTAAAGGAAATGACATCATATATAACAATATAGTAAGACATTTTAATTCAATAATTTACAAAAATACACACACTCACACACACACACACACACACACACACACGTATATATGCACCCATGTGCACTTCAAGGTAGTTTTTAATTGCATTTTTCTATATCCCAATATCATTTTTACCGGTACTTATTTATTCGCGTATTTTTTTTAAAAGACAAAGATATTTACAATAGTTTTTAAACACAACCACAACCACCAACCACCAACTACTTACCAATTTGATTTCAATGTAATTTTTTGTACTGTAAATTCATATATAATTACTGTTATTTATTATACATTTAATTCCATTTTCATTCTGCTATTGGTTTTTTGTTTTTGTTTTGGGGGTAAGGATTTTATCCTGTCTTCAATAAACATTGTTTCTTTTGTTACTGTCAGTTTTGATTTCAGTCTTTGAGTGAAGACGCAACGATAGATCAAAAAAAAAAGAAAAGATTTAACCAATCTGTTTATAGGATTCCAAAAGACAGAAAATGGACGCAAGAAGAATGTTTCGAAACCTTTTATGATTAATAGATGTTTGCTGCTACTTGAAGATGATCAGATCATCATAGACATTTGCACAACAATAAGACCAGATAAATTGATGTTATGAACTAAAGATTATATGTAAAATCAAGAAAAGTAGTAATCATCAATGTGTTCCTTTTGAGCAGAAAAATGTCATTTTAATCATCAACCTACTTATACATTCAGTACCGCGGAATGATTTCCTCTTGGATTTTCTTTTTCTTTTATGTTCTTATGTCAGTTTTATGCAACGTATTTCTTTATTTTATTATATTCTTCTTCGCACTTGACATATTTCCTACTCTTTGATAAAGCTAACATTATGACATGTTCTCCACTAGAAAGATGGCGAGTTATGTATATCGACACACACAAAAACATACACAATAACACAAACAAGAACACTATTCGTAAATTTATGTTTCATAAATACAAACATATTTCCCGTTTCATATATATATATATATATATAGTGTGAACAAAAATTATTATTAAGACAATCAGGAATATTTCTTGTTTGTTGTTTAATCTCAACTAGTTTCGACCTTCGGTCATCTTCAGGAGAAAATTTATTATTTGAAGAAATTGTTGATACATTATTAGAAAGGGAGCATTATAGAAGAGTTAAAAATGTTCAAGTGTTATAGTGGGTTTAACATGCTGTTAAAATCCGGGTAGGCGAGTGTGTTTGATAGTAGCATGTTCATTTGTTGTGAAGAACCTATATATATATATATATATATATATATGTGTGTGTGTGTGTGTGTGTGTGTGTGTGTGGAAATACGATGAGGAAATTAATCCGACAATATGTGAAGAAAATGTTTTCAAAAATATAACAGACACAGGATGTTATGATCAAGGGAAAAATTTTATATGTCTATACTTTAGTATTTCGGTTTATGATAAACCATCATCAGGACAATGCAAAAGAAATTTTTTAAGGGAGAAAATTGAAAAATGTTAAGTGTATGTGCATTTATATACGAACGCTGATGACGTGATCACTACATGTGAAAAAACGGAAAATGAAGATCATATAAAAAATAACGGTAAATAACATTATATTAACACATTCACCATACACTTAACATTTTTCATTTTTCTCCCCTACAAGATTTATTTTGCATTGTCCTGATGATGGTTTATCATAAACTGAAATACTTAAGTATAGACATATACATTTTTTTCTTTAATCATAACATCCTGTGTCTGTTATATTTTTGAAAACATTTTCTTCACACACAGACATATCTATATCTATATCTATCTATCTATCTATATCTATATCTATATCTATATCTATATATATATATATATATATATATATATATATATATATATATATACTTCTTGTGTATACCTCTAGCAAAAAAGTATCGAGATATTTTATACTTTTGACACACCTTGTATTCTGAAAAAATAACGTTCGATTGATTCTTCATTTCTATCTTACTAAACACAGCTTTAAACTTGGTACTTTTTGACACACGTTGTATTCTAAAAGAATAATGAATGGAACTTTATTTTTCCAGAATACTAGGTGTGTCAAAAACTATAAAAATCTTGAAACTTTTCTGACACACTATATATATAAATATATATATATATATGGTATTCATGTATATATCTTATTATAATGGAGATTGTGTGTCTTTATGTCTGTAACCGAAACTATATTACTACTCAAGTCACAATTCCCTTAATTATTTACGTCAAATTCTCCATGATTTCATTCTTTTAAACCCTCAGTTATTAATAAAATTGTTTTACATTATTAATACTGTTGATCATATCTACGTACTAATAACATGCAATTGTATTTATATATACAATAAAATAGTGCTTTACAGTTTGAACGAGAAGGCTAATTTGCATATTGATATTTAAAATTTTATTTTAATAAATATGTGCTTGGTATTATTGATTTTTAATTGTTTGGTTTTATCTTAAGAAATATAAAAAAAATCTCGTGGATAAATCTTAAAAGAATGTATTTACAGAAGAAATAACTGTAATATTATCCTTTACTTCCTATTTTAACTAAATAGTTAAATTATGAAAATTTACCAATGAAACAGGGAGTAATGGAAAATGATGGAATAGTTAGTTTCAAAGTTGTTCTATTTTTTCGATTATACCCCCTCTGTTGCAGATCTTTTTATCTGCATTCTTAGTCAGTTTCATTAGCCTTTCTAATTTAATATGATATTTTATTATATCAAAACTTAAATACTTGCACCCGGAGGTACATATTTTGCTAGTTTATATATATTCTATATATATATATATATATATATATATATATATATATAATTATATATATATATATATGTATAATATTTGTATATATACAAGGTGTTCGGGAGAAATTTGACAGTTTAATGGATTGTAAGGAAATTCTACAGGCACGGAAATTATACTACTGTCAACAAGTTTCACTCAAAATAACCGCCATTAGCGTCGATCCAAACCTGAATCCTGCTCCGGAAACTGGAGCAAGCTGATGTCACTGTTTCCCTGGGAAAGGTTTCAAAAACTACCTTAATTCTGTCGATTAATTGGGCTTTTGTAGTACTGGCACGGCGATTGGTGTCTTTCTCAACAGCGCCACTTACATAATAATCCATGGTGTTAAGATCTGGGAAGTTCGGAGGCCAAACATTGGGACTGGTACAGTCGTAAAAACTCGCTGACAACCAATTTTGACTTTTTCCAGAGGTGTGGCAGGGGGGTGAATCCTGCTGCCATACATATGGCCTACCATTGGCTACCATTGTTATCCAGGGCTTGACGACAGTGTTTAACAACCCCACGTAGGCATCTGAGGGTCCTCCAAACCTTTTCTACAGATTTTCGAGGAATTCTGCTGTACGAACGCAATCAAATCATCTGTTATGTTGCTTTCTTCTAGACACAGTCTCTTAGTCTCCATTGTAATTCGCTAGTTCATGCCTGATTGTTTTTACAAAATAAACAGGCCTGACTTTTTTTAAGTCTGTTTTTTGGGTCACCCTATATATATATATATATATATATATATATATATATATATATATATATATATATATATATATATATATATATATATATGGTGCTAATTTTATAAGTAAACTGTGTGCAATATCGTGGATTGTGCATTTAGATCTAATTTAGGATAGCGTGGGCATGGAGTCAACGGCGCTTGGTTACTGACAGTTTCTCGCCAATTTGGTTGTTAAAACCAAGTTAATGGTTTCGAGCAATGACGTTTCTTATACTGTTGTTTGGTACTGTATGAAGAGGATCGTTCTTAGTCAGGTGCTGTGTGTAGCACGAAGTACTGGTATTTATTTAGTACGAGTGTGCTCCCATTATCTACCATGGTTTGTGGAAAACACTCGTCCCCTTCCGCTGGGAAGTGCCGTTGATTTGAGATTTTATGGCTTTTCGTTGAATTATTTATTGGGGGTCCTTTTCACTTTGCTTTTACTTGTTAGGGCTCTTTTATACTTTATTCTTACTTGTTCGTCGTCGTTTAGTAGAGGGTTGTCCTTTGTGGAATTATCTTTGGGGGTAGTTTTTACTTTGCGATTTGCATTTTGTTTTTGTTCTTTAATGGTGCGACATTTTTGTTGTATGTTGTTTAGGTTTGTTTGTTTTGTTGTTTTTTTCGTTGCCTTTTTTTGGTTTTTCAATTTTTAAAAATAATTCATTTATTTTGTTCTCATGGGGGTCATTAGTTTTTAGTTGACTTCGTAAGTATTTATTTTGTGTCTACATA
The DNA here is from genome assembly GCA_023376005.1 of Doryteuthis pealeii. NCBI lineage: Eukaryota > Metazoa > Mollusca > Cephalopoda > Myopsida > Loliginidae > Doryteuthis > Doryteuthis pealeii. Next base: position 121,566,196 of record CM042140.1, read on the forward strand.
TAAGTTCCAATCATTTGTTGAGTAGATTGTTTTTATCGGGGAAGTTTATTATAGCTCATATTTCCATGCATTTTCAGCCTAGTTTATTGTATGCGGCAGCTGTTTTCCCTTTTTACCATGTTATTTTAGGTGTGTTTTGGTTTAAGATTTTGGTTTCTCAGATATGTTTTATAGTGTACTTCTATGTTAATATTTTTATTGTTGAATGATATCTAGTGTGCATGGCTATTTTGTTTCCAGGAGTCATCAGATACACCTGTGTATATTTTTCAGTGTATTGTATTGGTCTTACTGTAGCCTGGTATATCACACTACTTTGGAGACAATTATTGTTGAAAGGACACACATAGTTATTTTTGCGATTGCAGACAGAATAAGACTACGACATTAATTGATTAAAAAATGATCGATTTTCCAAGCAACAACATACACCCATAACAGAACAAAAACAAAACAAGTAGATCCAGGAGAATAATCTGGTTTAATCCACCATACGATAAAAATGTTAAAACAAATGTAGGAAAATATTGATAAATCAGAGTTTAGTTCACACACATACACACACATACGCACACACACACACACACACACACACATATATATATATATATTGTCACAGCCCGGTAGCCTGTTACTGTTGATTTTAGTTCACATGATCAGAATCAAGTTATAGGCTAGTGAGATATCTACCTGCGAATATATTGAAAAATATAAAAAATGAGGCAAAACCTTGTGGAGCATCATTATAGCGGTAGCTGTTTCTTTAGGGAGTTCCTATGACAAACGAATCGTTAAAAATAAAACGAATCTTTATTTGCTAATCGCGAATTAACGATAGCAACTATGTGGTAAGATAGGACTAGGAACATAGAATTTGTATATAACTAAGATTTTATAGTGGAATGATATATGTGCAAAAATCTTTGTTCAGCGAAAAAAAAACAACAACTTATAACTTTGTTCAGTGAAGATAACGAATATTAACTTATAGGGTAAAAGCTCAAAAGTCTCAGTTATTGTACTTAGCTCGATCGTAAATCGAAGATAGCCCATCTATTTTCATGCGATTAAGTATGGAACGCGACAAGTTTGAATCGTTGTTTCGTCATGACATTCATGTTCCATAAATTTGATCCTTCACTCAACTGAAACGAGTTTGTGTAGATTTTGATTTCTCGGGTGGAGTTTCAACACGGCCTCTCTGCGCTTCGAATTAAAATGACTTAGCAGTCATAAAGTCATATCAGTGAAATAATTATTTAGCCGATGGGAAAAAATTGTTGATTTTACCGACTTTATCAGGCTCTGCAAGTTATCCTATCCCATTCTCTGAATGTATAATAAAATATTTCCTCAACAGTTTTTAAGTGGTTAAGTACTGTTTTTTGCAATAAATTTTGAGCTGAAGATTACAATATTTTTTTTACTAAATGTTATTTTCTTTTATGACTATTATGGAATGTGTACCATATGACACATCTTGGTTAGCAATGATTTAGGTGAATTATTATTGATTTTAATTATATTTGAGTAAAATTGATGAATGTCACTTTTTGACAGCCTTTGGGATTATCTGCACCTGTCAAGAATTTGTTCCTTTCAAACGAAATGAAGATAGAACTTTTAAAGTGTAATTAGAGTTTTCTCTTTCTATTGGCCACTTTTTTAATTAACCGGTATTTCTACACACACACACACACACACACACACACACACACACACACACACACACACACACACACACACAAAACAAATATATTTACAAAATTCCATGCACCGACGGATAAAAAACAGACAATTCCTCCGTTGAAATATGAACCGATTTCTCTTAGTACAAAAAAGAAAAATAGAAAACATTTTTATAATATAAAGAAAGTACACTGTTCATTTTTAGACATAATTCTTATTTTTTCATATTAATAGAAGATTATAAATGTTTTTTCCCTTTTTATTATTCATAGACATGTATCAGTTTCAATGTAGAATTACCGATTCAGGTAAAAGAAAAAGATTTAAATATTTGTTAGCGGTATTCTAAAACTAGTCATGTTATTTTAGTGTTCTGTGATATTGAATCGAGGCTACCAATATTGTAATAAAGACACTTGGATCAATAATACAAGATCTAATATTCCATTACACACGCACACACACACACACACACACACACACACATAATATATATATATATATATATTATATATATATATAGTACACATTATAGTGTGTGTATTTTCCCCAAAACTCTGACAATGAAGATTTAAGTAAGAGAGGAAATAACAAAGTCATATTGAGAAATGCGAATAGGAGATGTAATTACAAAGGAGAGAATAAAGATATATTGAAAAAAGAAGAATAATCAACATACGGCAAATCAGTGAGTCCTTATCTTAGTTGTGGACAGCCATGTGCAAATAAAAATAATTAGATTAAAAAAATTAAGTTTTAAACACCAAGGGATACAAACGTATGTTTTGGAGCTTAACCGATACCACCCTTTCCCTTATTAAAGAATAAATCTTTCCCTCATCAACTGAATAAAAAACCTGATATCTTTCCTTTATAAAACCGATTCAAAAAGAACCTGTAAAAAACAAAATTATAAAAGATTATAAAAGAACGAATATTTCCGATGTTGATGTTTGAATGACCATATTAACATTTGTATCAATGACATGAATATATTTTCTCACGAATATTTTTACATTTGCTACTATTTACTGTGATTACAATTATGCTACAACTCACACTACTCAGTCAGACAAAAATTCCCATTCATAATTTTATTGTTGGTTTAGTTTTGTTCCAATATGAATTATTTCCATCATCTTCATTTCCATTATGCGGGATGATGAAAGTATTTCATTATTATTTAATCATAAATTATATTGATATCTTTCAGTGATTAAAGTAGAAAATATTCAATGAAACAAAAAGGCCATTTTTAATGCTTGAAGGAATGGCGTATAAATTTTTGAGAATAACATTCATATCTTACTAGCCGCCGTATCACGCAGAAATGTTCCTTGGTGCGTCTAAATTTAGTTTCGCCAATAAGACTGCAGAATCGGAAAATGAACTTACTGATAGTCAGTGCTCACCATATGATGCTCATTCTGCTTTTATCATTTTATCTCTCTCTCTCTCTCTTCCTCTCTCTCTCTCTCTCTCTCTCTCTCTCTCTCTCTCTCTCTCTCTCTCTCTCTTTCAAACACACACACACACACACATATATATATATATATATATATATTAGAGTGTATCTGCTCGAAACGCCAGATCATCGGTGTAGTCTGCACCTGTAATAGTCTGTGTGGGATATCGTCATGTTTAGGGTGAGTCCTTTTATGGTAGCTATTGATGTTTTGAGTACGTAGTCTAGACAAATTATAAATATGTATGCTGTTAGTGTATGTGCTTGGAGGCCTCCAGTGACAATATTAAAGAAATCTTGGTCACCATCAGGTGTCCAGACCATTGCTTTTGTATCTTTGCGAAGCATCATTATAGCGGTAGAAGTTTCTTTAGGGGTTCTTATGCTAGTAATATTTGCTTCATCTATCCTCTGTTTATGGAGTCAGATACTTTGGAGAAATAGGTATTGAACTCAATGGGAATTCAGATAAAACTTAGTCCATATGTTTAAAGAAAATGGAAACATCTCCACACTGGATGGTAAACTTCTAAAATCGGTGAACCTTCACGCATATCTAGGTAATAATATCTCATCTACTGAAAGTGACGCCAAAGCACTAATAGCAAAGGCATTGACCGCTATGGATGGATTTTCAATCATATAGAAATTTGATCTCACTGATAAGATAAAGGGAGAATTCTTCCAAGCCGTAGCCTATCAGTGCTACTCTACGGCAGAACTACATGGACCCTAACGAAATGTTTGGAGAAGAAACCTGATGGGAACTGCACGAGGAAGTTGCGTGCTGCCTTAAACAAATCATGGAAGCAGCAATTCACAAGAAAACAGATGCACAGTCAGCTGGCTTCTATTATACAAACCACCCGAATGAGGTGAACAAGACACGCAGGATATTGCTGGAAAAGCAAGGACTGACTCATAAGTGACGTTCTCCCGTCGACACGTACATATTGACACACCAGTGTAGGTCGACTAGCAAAAAACCAACATTAATCAGCTCTCTGTGGATTCTGGATGCCTAGCAGAAAAACTGCCAAGAGCAATGGCCGACAGGAACGTTTGGTGAGGAAAAGTCATTGGAATCCGTGCTAACAGCACAACATGATGATGATGATGATGATGATGATGATGATGATGATGATGATGATGATGATATATGAGTGACAGAGAGAAAGAGTGGATGTAGATAGATGAGAAAAAAAAGAGATAGTCTTTATGATTTTCATTTATTTATTAGCATATTTATTAAGTTTACCTTTGGTTTTGTTAAACAATCCTCTTTAACAGTTTATGTAAAATATAAAATAATCCTTTCTGAGTAATTTGTTTTAATAGTGCTAAAAGCTGATGTAGCATATACAATGAATAACTGTTCATGAAGAAGTAGTAACTCTACATTGTATTATAAAGAATCCGTGTAGTGATCACAGTATGAATGTGTCGAAATACTTTTTAATATTTTTATTTTGAACATCTTAATTATCATATCTGCCAATCTGGGTATTTTGCATTGTCAATAAAATAAGATGTTCAAGTGTCTTCCAAAATTGATTAACTAAATAAGAAGGAAGAAATTTATAATGAGAAAGGAAGGGAGAATTTATAAATAGACAGGGTGTAATAAATATATAGAAAGAGAAAGAATGGTATATAGAGAGAAAACAGATTAATGTTATAGCGAGTGGGTTAGGAATAACTTTATAATGAAAAAGGAAGAAAGAAGAAAGAGAAGAAGCAATAACGTTATAATGAGAGATGCAGAAAGAAACTTGTAATCAAAAGCGAAAGGAGAAAGTTATAGTGTGAGAGGAAAAAAACAACTTGGATAGATACTTAGATGTTTTACAATAGAACACATTCTTCTCTTTTGGTTTATCAAAATTGAAACTTGTGAATGACGAATGTTTTGTTGTCTTTTTCCAAAATTGAAACATGAGATCATCTCTGAATCTTTTCAGCGATTATTATCTGTCTGGCTTTCTCAATCGATCATTCATGAACGTATTGAATTTGTTTTGTTTTTCTTTTTTGGTTTTGTTTTTCTACAAAGAGATACATACACTGTAAAACTTCACACATCAAGTGAACATTTCTCAGTTACTTTTATATAAATAGGGTTTATCCGTACAGAAGATTTTACAATTATTACTTTTTCAGTCCGCATCTCAAATGTAAGTTGAAACACAAATTAATATTACATATAAATATAACAAAATATAGGGTGCTATAAAAATATGTTGTCTATTGTAGTATA
>CM042140.1:121576606-121589106 GCA_023376005.1 Doryteuthis pealeii
TTGTGTGTGTGCTTTTTTACATGTCTATGTATGTTATGTCACGATTTGCAAGGTATTGTGCATATATACACACGGTATTTTTTTATACAAGCTTGAAATTATTTTTGTGCCCGCACTTGAAAATAATTTCATTTCTCTTATTAAGAAGTTTCTTCTCTTCTTTCAACCCTCTAAAAATAATGAACTCTTCTAATTTAAAAACAACATAGATAAAAGAACAAGAAAAACGAAAAAATAAAGTACTAACACCAAAACATATACCCCCCCCCCGATGACGACTGAAGAAGCCGTCGAAAGCGCTCGGGCTGATAGTATGGGAAGAATCCTATTTCAACTGATCCTAACATTAGAAAGATAGCCAGAAGTTGGAAAAGATACAAATCAAGATCATGAAAAAAGAAATGTTCCGTGTTGTTTAATAACATCTGCCTACAATATATTATATATATATATATATATATATATATATATATATATATATATATATATATAATTACACATTTTTCTCGTTTTTGTAAAATAAAAGTTTACATTCACTGACATTATTTCTCTCAATGCTCAATATAGATTCTACCTTATGTATATAGAGTTATTTGGAAAAGAGTACACAAGACTTCTGGATTAAGAAATGTTTCCTATTAGGGAAATAAAGTACTTCCAGATAAAAAAAAATATTCGGTTCCTTTAAAAAAGTTCTCAACTTTTAAAAATGTCCATTATAATCTGTGTGACCTTCAGTAACCTCAGAGGTAATTATGATATCAACACTATCGCCATTTGTGATGTGCAGAGATATTCTTTATTCAAGTAAACTAATAACCCTTTCCATTTTGGCCTGAAATAGTATTTGATATCTTGAATTGACTTCTGGTGACCTCTCTAGTGATCTTGAAGGTCAGCACTATCTATGGTAGATTTCTTTTAATGTCAAATTACCCTCATAAAATAATTTTCTATCCTCGTAATCCAACCATTTCACCGCCCATAAAATGCCTACAATTAAGCAATCGCTGGCTTGATAAGTATCTGTTTGAATTTAATTGGCGCTAAACCTTTAGGGAAATGCTTGAATCCATCCCTTCTTCATCCTGCTATGGATCAATTCTAGGACAAATTGAGATCATTATACTTGATAAAGCAATCACTCTAGGAGAAGAAAAAAACATGCAATTCAAACTCCCTACCAAAAAAGGTCATAGGATAGCGAAAGAAGAAGTAAAAAAAACACTAAGAAAAGTTAATGATGTGGCCAATACTTTTGAGACCTAAAAATAAAATTTAAATTATATTCCCGCGTAACTCACTCCATTAATCTGGGTTTCATGTATTACACCAATGATCTGGCAAAAATACACACACACGCATACATACATACACACACACACACACACACACACACACACACACACACACACACACACACACATATATATGTATATATATATATATATATATATACGTCTCACCTTCTCCCTATCTATATATATATATATATATATATATATATATATATATATATATATATATATATAAGGTGTGTCAAAAAGGTATTGAGATTTTTGGTACTTTTTTCACACTTTGTATTCTGAAAAATTAACGATCCATTCATTCTTTATTTCTATCTTGGTAAATACAGCTTTAAAATCTGTACTTTTTGACACGCCTTGTATTCTGAAAAAAAATAACATTACATTTATTGTTCATTCCTATCTTGGTAAATACAGCTTTAATATCAATACTTTTATGACACACCTTGTATAGATATATACTGGGAGATAGATAATGATAGAGAGAGAAAGAGAAAAAGAAAAGGAGTAGAGAGATAGAGAGTATCCTGAAAATAAAAAAGAATATATCCAAAGAAAAACGAAGGTCATGAGGTTTGATTTTGTGTGCCAGTTCTTCATTTTATTTTTGGAGATTTTCTATTTATATTTACTCTTTATTTAGTTTTAATGTATATCCTTGTCAAATGCGTTCATTCATTCATTCATTCATTCAGTTCTGGCAGAAATCTTACCGAACCAATTTTGACAAGATGCGTATAAATGGCACTGCTATAGTCTACAGGAACCTTGACGTAGATACTCGTCTTTTTTTTTCTTTTTCTTTTTTTCTTTTTGCGCAGTGCATTGCCAGAACGATAAATCAGAAGACGACACCAGTTTTGCTTCCGTCTTTACAGATTCTACAACCTCCTCTTTTTTCCACCACAACAGTCCGAACCACTACCGCACGAGATGACATTGAAGTATTGAATGTTTATTTCTGCATCTTCGATCGGACAAGGTGAAATTTCGGCTGAGCTGTGCGTACTCACAGTTTGAGTAGCGGAGAGACGTTACCCCCACTTCTTTGCAGTGAAGAGGGAAGTAGCGGCATCTGAAGACACAATGCCCAATTTTGATTATTTGACTCGTTACATTAGTTTAATATTCTTTCTTTCTTTCACACTGAAACGATTGTTTTGTCTGTTCTGCTGTACATCAACCTTACTTTCTTATTGTTTTCTTTCTGTCTTTCTCATCTGTCTTTTGAAGCTCCTAATATTTCTAGTATTCTACATTTCTTTTTTCTTTTCTATAATTTTTACTTTTTATTTCTTTTACTCATACTATCTTTTACGCCTCAGCTATTTTAATCCATGTACTTTTATTTCAATTTTTACTTTTTTTAATTCATAACTTCCGTTGTTTTCGCTACCTTCCTCCATTCTTTCCGTTTTTTTTATATTCGTTTTTTATATTTACTTCTTTCTTTCTTTTCTTCTTTGCCAATTTGTATTTCTTTCTTTTTCTCTTTTGATTTTCTTGCTTTCTTTTTCCTTTCCACAGTTTATATATTTCTTCATATTTCCTTTTCCCCCTCTATCTATTTCACCTTTCTCTTTCCTTTCTTTAGTTCATACTTCTCTTTCTATTTCTCTTCTGTTTAGTGCTTCCCTTCTTTTTTCTTTTGCAATTCATATATTACATTCTAGTTATTTTCCCTTTCTTTTCTTTTTGTTTCTTTCCTACCTCGAAACTGATTTGCTGCTATTTTATTCTATTCTTTTTTTTTTCCATTTTCATTTTAATTCATTTTTGATTTCATTATTTTATCCAGGAGATGAGAGTTTATATCAAAATGTTATTAATGCCTAAACAAGCAGTGAGTGAATGTAAAGGAATATTCCGTGGGGAACGATTGTCCATATTGAATTTAGGAACAGTCACATGATTCTTTAATGAGATTTTCTTTAAAGTTCATATTGGGCGTTTTCATTTTTTCAGATTTTTTTCTTTATATTCCTGTCTTTCTTTCATTTTTTCGTTTTCTATTTTTGTCTGTCAGTCTGTCTTTCTTTAATTTCTTTTATGTCTGTTCGTCTTTCTTATTCTGTCTTTCTTTCTATCTTTATTTCTTTCTTTTCTTTTTTCTTTCTGTTTCTTACTTTCTTTATCTCATATTTTCTTTCTTTTTCTGTCTTTAACACTTTATTCATTCGTCACCTTCTTAATGGCCTAATGTTCTACTTCTTTCGATCAAACAGATTTAAAATCAATATATGCACAACTTTAATGTATAAAACCAAAGAAAATATCTAAAATTAGAATTTCAAAAATAAATAATAAATTAATAAATTTTAAAGAAAAAAAGGTTTATGCACTGCATTTGATAAAAATAAGTAAATTCCTTCTAAATACATACCGATCAACTTCATTCTCGATAAACAATATAAGCATTAATTTTGATGAAGATATTATTTGTGATTCAAAATTTGACAACAATCGAAGATTATAGGTGATTAATAATCTTAGAGCAGTTTTTAAAATCTATACCTCAGTTATTACATTGATTTTGACCTGAAACTTTCACGTTATAAACTATTTTAATAATCATAAACTATTTATATAGTTAATATAGAAACGTTGTGTTAACTGCATTAAAAAATAATAAATCATACTGAAAAATAAGTACTTTGATCATAATTAGGCTATGGACATATTGAGGTAACCATGTAGTACAGAAAGAAAAAACTTTACTTAATTTAATTTAAATTTATAATGAAGAGACTAGTTTGGACTTATAAAAGTTGAAAGAGTTTTGCCCAATAGAGTGAATACGCTCTCTACATAATAATAGTATTTATTTCAAAATAACTATATTTACAGTGTTCCCTGGGGTGGATTTCGAATTAAGAAAAAAATGAAGCAATTAGCATTACATATATTTTTCTGTTACTACTTTGATTTCAGTTTATAGGTAGATTTATGTATATGATTAAGGCAATGAATTCTCTCAGTGCTGGGTGGGGTAACAGTAGTTTTTCCATAAGGTTTTCTTTTTCTGGCACACACACACACACACACACACACACACACACACACACACACACACACACACACACACACATATATATATATATATATATATATATATATATATATTGTTGATTGAAGAAAGGGAAATTTTCCTTTGTTCATTCAACAAAAAATGTGCTTTAAAGAAGACTTGTATTTATACAATGCCTTTTACAATTATTTTCATTTTATTTTTAAAATAATTTCAATTGAATTACATTTCATAAACACCATAGAGTTGGAACAGATGCTTTTTCGCACAATATATACTATTGTATTTTTATGTATACCTTATACAGTCAGATTTGATTCCATTTTTTATATAGTTTAATATATATATATATATAGGGCCCTTGTTTTTATCAAATAAAACAATTTTTTTCTCTCCTCCTTTTTTTGTACTCCTTCGTATCCACCTATATAGGTGATCATAATGATTACCCTTAAAGCATTGTTTAGATTTGCCTGTACCAAAAATTTATTCATATATATATATATATATATATATATATATATATATATATATATGTGTGTGTGTGTGTGTGTGTGTGTGTGTGTGTGTGTGTGTGTGTGTGTGTGTAAATATATATATATGTGGGGGTATATTCGGGTGTGGGTCTGAGTAATATAAATATTTTTATGCGATAGGGTTTAACCAAAGAAAGTTGAGAACAAATGGTTAATAATATCTCCTACACTCCACCCGTAATCTATTGATACCCCAACTCGGTCTTTAATTCTTGTCCATTTTAAAATCGAATTTGAAAAAGTCAGGAAGCTGAAATATTAAAAGATATTGGAATATCCCGTGCTGAGAACATGTTTTGATGTTAGCTTTGTCTTTTAAGTTCGTTGTTGTCCGTGCAAATTCTCCTTAGTATAATTGCTATATTGAATGGAGGGGGGGGCTATTTTTGTAGATTTTTAGGGGTAGAGGATCTATAATGGAATTAATTGTGTGTGTTTCTGGGATTTTGTGCTGTGTTGTGTGTAGTTGTATATCCTTGTCAATATATAGTAGACAATATTGCTTTTAGACTTGCGATTGCTTTTTAGATATTTCGTGATCAATTTTGATGAAGACATGCATCACCTTTTATATGCATAATCTCTTTCTTAAACACACTCGACCATATACAGACACACATTTATTATATTATATATATATATATATAGAGAGAGAGAGAGAGACAGACAGACAGACAGACAGACACACACACACACATACACATATATTTATTTTACCTGTAAAATTTAATTTTTTATTGCTTCTTAAGTACTTATATACACATACATATACATGTTTGTGTGTGGGTGTTTGTTTGTTTATGTGTGTGTGTGTGTGTGTGTGTGTGTGTGTGTGTGTGTGTGTGTGTGTGTGTGTGTGTGTGTAATGGACGTGAGTCTGGATTTTATTCCTTTCATGATTATCTTTCAAACAGTCTGTATTTTGTGAATGAGCACATATCTTCTGTCTCCTCCTCTCACTATCCTCTCTCAATATACATACATATATATATATATATATATATGGTGTGTGTGTGTGTGTGTGTGTGTGTGTTGTGTGTGTGTGTGTGCCTTTTCGTACGCGTTTATCTGTGTCTGTGTATGTGTCTGTGTCTGTGTCTGCATATTCATGCAAGCTTTTGTATTTCTTATAATCATGTACACATCTTTCAACAAATTGTATCTCTCTGTGTTTGCGACTATATCGATATCCATACTATCTCGTATGTACATCATATATCTCAACTTACCAGTTTATCTCTCATATTTGCTTTCTTTTCTCTTGAAAAGTTTCTTGACATTTATAACATTTTGAGAAACGATTTATCATTTCACGTCTGCTTGTTTTATTATCAGCCTGGCTTTCCTGCCGAGAACAATGGATAGATTGCAGGCGTTAATAAATCTGGCTTTCAAGGAGATCCTTCTCATCAATAATCATCAGGAAAAATAATCAGAATTAAAAGTATGTCCCCGACAAGTGACCTTATAACTCTTGCTATTTTACACGCTTGCACTCACTTGAATATAATGTCACTTTGACTACACAAAAACAAAATGGTACGACCTTCGCGCGTAAATACAAAGACTGCATAATCCAAGTGACTTTGACTAATCCTTAAATCAATATACATATTAGATTATATATATATATATATATATATATATATATACATATATGTGTGTGTGTGTGTGTGTGTGTGTGTGTGTGTGTGTGTGTGTGAGCTTTTGTGAATTGAAGGAGAAGGGAAGAAAGAATATAAATCAAAGTATGTTCAATATGGGTGATTGATCATATATATCTCTGAGGATACAGCAGATACCGAGACAAAGGCGTTTGGTAACTGTCAGTTTCTCACCTTTGCAAACTTCGTGTTTCTCACGCGGTAGGTATCCATTTATATACTTTTGTATATGGTGGACCAGACTTCCCATGTGATATCTGCTGTAGAATCTGTTTTTCAAATATTAATCTTCACAGTCACAGAATGCGACACTCAAAAACGTAACTTCAGGGAACGAGCAATCTACGGCCTTCCGAAACTCCGATGCCGATGATTAATTTCATTATTCTAACTAGCAATATATGCACCCTCCGGGTGCAAGTATTTAAGTCTTAATGTAATAAAATATTGTATTAAATTAGAAAGGCTAATGAAACTAAATAAGAACACAGATAAAAAGATTTGAAACAGAGGGGGATATAATCGAAAAATAGAACAACTGAAACTTACACTTCCATCACTCTCGTCTTTCATTGTTATTTTTTCTAATTTAAGTATTTAGTTAAAAGAAGCAGTGAAGAATAAAATGACAGTTATTTTATCTTGTTAATGGATTTCATTTAAGATTCATTGAAGAGATTTTTGCTTATATTCATTAAGATAAAACCAAACAATTAGAAATCAATAATACTAAGCACATATTTATTAAAATCACATTTTAAATATCAATATGCAAATTAGCCTTCCCGTTCACACTGTAAACCCTTATTTTGTTGTATATATACATATAATTGCATGTTGTTAGTATGTGGATATGGTCAACAGCATTAATAATGTAAAACAATTTTATTAATAATTGAGATTTAAATAAAAATAAAATCATTGAGATTGTGATGTCAATAACAAAGGGAATTGTGACTTGAGTAGTAATATAGTTTCGGTTACAGACAGAAAAACACACAATCTCCATTATAATAAGATATTAATATTAATATCATTATTATTAATGATATCCTTATTCTAATATTATTATTAATATCGTTAATATCAATAATATTATTATTCTAATATTATTAATATCTTTAATATTAATATCTATATATAAATACTCGTGTTCCTTAATTGTACGACCGTCATCATCTTGGAACACCCTTTGACCATCCAAATCATCCAAGATGAAATGCGAAAATGTAAATCATGATTATCTGGTGTTGCTTATCCACTGAATTCTTATTTTCTGTGAGTGGCATCATATCAGTTAAATTCCGTTTTTTTATACTCAGTTCTAAATCGGCATTGTCCTTTTAGGTGTCGCAATTGTATTTTCTGTGTGTTTGTGTGTGTGCGAGTGTTTGTGTGTATGTATGTATATGTGCGTGCGTGCGTGCGTGGTGTGTGTGTGTGTGTGTGTGTGTGTGCGTGCGTGCGTGTGTGTGTGTGTGTGTGTGTGTGTGTGTGTGTGTGAACAATTTCCTCACCAACTTAAATATGATGCGTGACTCAACCTATCTAGAATTATTTTATGTCTAGAGATTAAGAAATCGATGTAATTGTATGTTCATATTTACATTTTGTGTGTAATTGTTTCTTGGGAGTTTTTTTTTTTTTTTTTTGGGGGTTGCACGCAGTTTTATTGAATACGAATAATTTTTACACATATATACTTGACATAGACGGAATCCTAATAGGTACTACCACTCCACTTCAGAGTGACCTGGGAGTAATGTCAATAACGAGATGACTTCACACTCTCCAGGTCTATAGAACTGGTTCCTTGCCAGATGCGGTTTAGGGTCATATCCAGCACATTCCTTTTTGGGGGGTGAGTCTTTCTCTTTTGGCAGGGGATACAGTCAGCGTATTCTAATCCCCGAGATACTTTTTGAGCATATCTCATATACGTGATTGTATCACATAGAAATAGGCATGGCTGCTATTTCATTTGAAGATGAATGCGCGCAGATGTGATTGATTTTAGTGCCACAAACAGAACGCATAGACAAATAATATGAAAAAATTAAGAAAAACACCTGTATCCACCGCAATGCTTATTCACCATAAATAAGGTACTATTTTGGAACCTGCCAATTCTTTTACTCTCAGAGCCAGCGCCATCATCACCTGCCTGCTGATAAAAAACATGAACAGCTCTAATAGAATTTTCCCTCGGCCAAGCCGAATTTTGAATCGTCTTCAGTCCTGTTGCCAACAATTTTTTCCAGATATTTCTTTTATTCAGGTTGTTAATTATATTTTTTTGCTAAGAATTTGCTGGTTGTTACTTTTATAGATCAAACAACTACGTTACTTCCTCAGCTTCCTTGACATTTTTCGACAATAAGTTGTTGGATACTTGGCCGACTTTTGCTTAAAACTAATATATTAGGCTCTTAATAAAAAATAAATTTATTGCTAAAACTTTCTGAGACTTGGAGACTAAGTATTGATCTAGCTTTTCTCGTAATCATTTGGTATATTTATCCTGGTTTAGCAAGCAATGGTTATTGAACTCACTAATATTGACCCAATAGTTTAGCTTGTTAACCATAACGACACACGGGTCGCTTCTGGTGTTACATGTACATTAACTTTTATGCTTGAGGCTGGATTTAATTCATTTATTTTTCATGACAGACTTGAAAAATTATCTACAGTTATTGTAATCGCAATATCTTTTTAATCTTCGCCTTTATTTTAATACAAGAAGCGGCTACCCGGCATCGCCTGGATGGAGGGTGTGTTTTACATTTAGTCTCACAGATTCATGCAGGATTTTTAAATCACAAAAAGACATTGCGTTGATTCAGCTACTCTGAAATAAAAAAAAATTAATGTCTCCTATCTAGAATATTGAATGAAAAAAGAATTCAATACCTATATCATTTAGATTTTTTTAATTATCCTCACCAATATAAATCAAATCTTCATTATTTTTCGTCAAAATATTCGTCAGCAAGATCTGGTGATAGTTAATGTGTGCCTGTATTTATTTTATCGTTAATTGTTTTATTTCCATAGTTTCTTCCGGACATACATACATACACACAACTGCCCTTTGCTTATATGTGTTTTGGTCATTTAATAATTCAAATGATTTATTACTGTATTGTGTGTAATCAATGATGATATCACCTCCGCCTTTATCAGAAGGTGTGATGAAAATGATGTTGTTTTGGGATAAACCTTTCAGTGCAGCTATATGACTCCAAGGTAAAATATGGTTGTCGGTGTTGATAGTAGTGGTTGCAAGGATTTATATCCAATTTCCCTCACACACACACACACACACACACACACACACACCACACACACACATATATATATATATATATATATATATATATATATATATATATATATATATATATACGAAGTGTGATGTACTTTAACCTTTCGAATTTTTAGATTTACAATTCAAATTAAGATGCGTGCACAGTTGAGTAACTTATTGTAGCGAGATCGAACGGCAAAACCCATAAACCTTTGATGAGCCAACAACGGTCCGTCGGTCGAAGAGACAGCGAGTGGCATGTTGTGTGTGGGGGCGGGAGCAGAGAAGGTGAAATGTGACGAGTTCGGGGCGGGCACGAGACGAGTTGTGCAGGAGGTGAAAGCGTGAGTGTCCTTGAGGCCGCGATTTGTAGGTTGCGATTCTCATGGCTGGCGAGACGAGAGTTGTGACAGGTGAAAATCTCGGCCAGACCTAGTATAAAAGGAGACGTTTGGACAGAGCGAGAAACAGGGGCGAAGAGTGAACACGACAGGATTAGTTTGTCGGAATTCGTCTTCTCAAGGTTGCGAAAAGTAAATTTGCCAGTGATACGTGTTTTTTGTAGAATACAGAGGTGAAGCTTGGGCGTTGGCATCAGCGCAAAAGGCCAAGGTTTACGTTGTCTTTGGCAGAATCACTTATATAAAGGTGATAATCTAGAGAAAGTCTAGACGGAACTTTGATAATCCAGAACCAATTGGAAACACGGCAAAGCCAGTATTAGTAGATTCTAAATATACAATTTTAGCAAAACAGAAGATTTTACGTTTGCAGTATTCCCTAAACTCATCAGACCTAGCTTTATGCTTCCTAAACTGAAATTTCATCTGAACATTAAGAATTTATATTAAAAGAAATATAACAGCACATCTTCTTACTGTATCAAAAGGGTTTCAATGTTTATAAGACCAATATAAAACTCGCAGTAATAACAGGTGGTCAATTCATTTATCGCCTCTATCTCTCGGTAAATACAGATCCAATCTGATTACTTTTGAACAGATCTCGTTTATATATATATATATATATATATATATATATATATATATATATATATATATATATATATATATATATATATATTTAAATAAATAACAAAAGACTTAGAGATCTTGCATTATAGACTATTTCAGGGAGCTTAGACAAAAATGTCTAATTCTCCCGACTCATCAGATGCGAATCTGATGAGTCGGGAGAATTAGACATTTTTGTCTAAGCTCCCTGAAATAGTCTATAATGCAAGATCTCTAAGTCTTTTGTTATTTATTTAAATATAAATTTGCTCTGTGACTCTAACAATAAGAGCACACATTGAGCTCTCAAACTGCGACAAGTTGTTTTAAAAAAAACCTATGTCGTAAGGAAGATTTCTTCTCTGGACTTTTGGATTATATATATATATATATATATATATATATATATATATATATATATATATATATATATATATATATATATATCTTTTGGATTCCAGAAGACATTACAAATCTCATTTCAGCGTATTTTAGATGTATATATATGAGATTTTCTACTAATAAATATTCAACTACTTGCAAAAGTTGAATATTGGTATTATAATGGGTTGCATTATCTCTCAATTACTTTTTGTAATGATAATGGAGATGATACTGCCTAATGCCGAAAACTATACCAATAAGAGAACCGTCCCATCTATGAATGCTTTCATGGATGATGTAACCCTCGTCACAGAATTCGGATTCCATGTGAAACAACTGATGAATCGCCTACAGGAGCTCTTCAAATGGGCTGCGATGAATATAAAGCCTTCTAAATGCCGCAGTCTTTCCATAGTGAAAGGAATCTGCAAAGAAGTTAGGTTTTTTTGTCGATGGGAATGAAATCCCTGCAATCCGCGAAAAAAGTGTTAAGAGCCTCAATCGCTGCTACTCCCTACCAATTACTGATAGACATTGTTGGCAGGACATTAACAAACAGCTATAGGATGGTCTACGCTCCATTGATAAATGGGATCTACTGAATAAAGAAAAAATATGGTGCATTTATTTGGATTAATTCCTGAATTATCATGGCCCATGCAGATATATGATGTATCACTAACAAATATTGAAACAATGGAGCGCTTAATCAATAATTTTGTAAAAGAAATGGTTGGGGTCACCTAATTTCTTAACAAATGTGGCACTATACAGTTCATCAACGAAGCGAAAACTTCCGATGGTGTCACTTGTTGAGAAATTTAAATTAGGTAAAGCGCGACTTTTCCAAATGCTGCGTGACTCTCCCAGCCTTCCGTAATAACTAGTCGAAAATGGAAGGCACAAAAAGATGTAGAAAACGCAAAATCATGCCTCAAGATGAAAGAAATAGTTGGTACTGTGGCAAAGAGAAGATCAGGACTTGCTTTTCATCCACAGCATTGGTAGTCTAAGGAATCCACGTTAAATAAAAGGAAAATGATTTCAGAGGAAATTCACCAAGTTGAGGAAGTCAGGCGTACTGCTACAGCTGTAAGATAGAGTAACCAGGGCGCATGGACTAAGTGGGAGAGTGCAAAAGAGAGAACTGTCACATGGAGCTACATCAGACATATGGAGCCTAAAGAGTTACGTTTCCTGATAAAGACAGTCTACGACATCTTACCAACACCAGTCAACCTACACGTCAGAGGGTTAG
>CM042140.1:121594106-121606606 GCA_023376005.1 Doryteuthis pealeii
GGCGTAAATCAACTTAACAAAAAACAAAGTTAAGGATTGACAGAATGGGAGAGGCAAAACTTTGCTAAAAGTAAGAAAAAAAGTATCAACAGAAGAGACGAACTTAAAAAAAGTGATCTTCGAATAAATTGAATAAATCAATCAGATCTAATATTTTATCTATATCTACATTATAAAAATAAACTGTGTGTGTGTGCGTGTATATGTTATAGACACGAAAACCGCTCCACCGATTTCACCAAATTTGGTTCATGTGTGCGGTTGACGTCTGGGCGTGAATTGGTAAAACATTTTATACCTACCTCTGAAATACTTTGGGGACAAAAGCCCTCAAATTGACTTGGGTTTTATACTGATAATGAAAGGAGATTTATATTGAATCTTAATTACAGAGTTAGTTCTCTTTATTTATCTGAATTTATTCTTCAAAAACTGATAAGAAACTTGTCTAAATTTGAAGGAGTTTTTTTTACTTTATTGTCATAAATCATTATATCTTTATTTAGAAGAAAGATTGGAAAAATATCTAGTATATTTTCTTTGAAGAGATGATATAAGAAAATTACATGTAAAAAAAGGACAGTTAAAGAAGCCCAGAAAATATCAGAGGCAAATGAAATTAATCTTTACTACATTAAGTCATACACGGGAAAGAGTGTGAATATGGGAACGTACGGATGCGGGCGTTAATCACAGCCAGTATATGTACTAGAATTTTCATCATGTTTGAATGTAATTGTATCCTAGCAGAATTGGCACGTTGTAGCAAGTTTTTTTTTTATTAGAGTAAAACATTGCAAATGCTCTAGCTATGAGAATAAAGCAATTTCTGTTTCAATTTGTAACTGAATGATAATTTGAAATAATTTTGAAAAGCTGATTAGAATCATTCTCTTCTTTAAAGCAGTAATATTTTCATATACCGTTATCACAAAAAAAAATCAAACTTCGAAATTATTTAAAAAAGAATATAAGTCCAACCAACACTCCCAAAATACACATTCACACACACATTCTATGAAATAGAACAAAGAAATAAAATGTTTAAAAAAGTGTTTGTTGTATATTCAAAAGCTAAAACGTTAAATTAGTTGTTAACACATTATGATTAGGAGAAATATTTTCATTTTCAAAAGTTAATTAAAATGCTTTAAAATGCTCGTAAAGGTGGTAATAAATGTGAGTCTTTCTATCTATCTATCCATCTATCTATTTATCTAGATTATTCTAGTAAAATAGTTGTTTTCGACTTCAATAATCGAAATTTATACCGTTCAGATTCTGATTTGTTGGTGGGTTAAGGTATGATTGGAATTGTTACTATATATATATATATATATATATATATATATATATATATATATATATATATATATATATATATATATATATATATATATATATAATATATATATATATATATATATATATATATATATATATATATATAGTCTATTCACATCTTATTCTATTTATCTATCGATCTATCTTTGTTTCTTTATTTCTGTTTTTTTTTCTTTCTATATATATCTAGTCAAATTCAACAATGAAATATTTCCTGACACACCAGACGAAAAACAATCGAATATTGAAAGCAAACACAAAAGGTCAGAAAACAAATATAAAGTATAAAAATAACTTTCATAAAATAAATATCCAATAACTTTATCTCCAGAGGCGAGTAATAATTTCTTTTTCTCGTCAAAATAAATTATTTCACAAATGTGCAAATTGAGGATTTGAATTTCTCATAATAAATTTCCTGTCCGTGTGTAGAATAATGCATTAGAGGACAATTATTTCATAACCGATTTTCTTGTTTTGTTGAATTTTCTTTTTCATCTGTGAAGACCTTCAATGCACAATAAGGCAGTCAAACTTATTGATCTTCCCAACGTAACAGGAGAATTAGGTTTTAATTCCTAATACAAGAAAAAAAAATCCACATGAGCAGGATTTATGTTACAGTATCACACATATATAAGTACGCTCATATAAATATATTTTATTATAAAATATATATTTTTCTTCCAAACAAAAGTGAGGAGTACTCATAGCATAATGGCTAGTGTGCTGGACTGTGACATCGTAGTAAGCGAGTTCAAACTCCAGTCGGTCTTTTACGGTCACTATTAGCCTAATACACTGAGTAAAGGTATAAAACTCCTCATCCCAAAGTTATGAGTTGAATAGTACTGCTATTGTTCTTCTGAAAAGGGAGCTTTGGTATTAGATAACCCACTAAGATTGATATGCCATTAAACAAAAGAACGAAATATACCAGGATTTTATTACTTCTAATGGAATTCGGGTGGATACATATTATTTCTTGTAGAACATTATGCAGTCACGCTATAACGTTCACTTTCGGACTAATATCCTTGGGAAAGTATAAAATACTCAGCTGGGTTAGCTCTGTCGGTAGAGCGTTCGGCTAGAAAACAAAAGGTTCCTAGTTCGATACTGGCCCTCGCTAACTCAGCGTATGAGTAGCACAGGGATCTGTGCGGTAAAGTAAGGAACTGATGGTAGGTGTGGCGCTCCACCTCAGACGCAAAAACAATCTCCTTGGTCTAGCGCTAGTGAAAATGGGATATACTCCCTCACCCATTGGTTGATACTGACTTTAGGCCACCCCGACGACTTTACTTACTACTCTTCTACATAGAAGTATTTGACATTAGATATCCGGAAAATATTGATATGCCATTAAACAAAAGAAACCAGTTAAACGAAAGATTCAGGGTCCGACAATAATCTCCTGGGTTTGAAATTGGGCCAAATACGGATGAGGGATATATCTTTGAGTAGCAGCAACTATGACATTTTAGTTGCCCTTATGGCGTGAAATGGTCTATATCGTGCGTTTGTGGTTAAAGCTCATGGTGACATCAGATCGACACAGTTGTGATTATTTCACCTGGGGATACAGGAAGGATTTAATAATTGAACAAGATATCTCAAAAAGATATATGAAGGTTTTAATAATACCTGTAGACCGAAACATTCTATATGGTCATCAAATCATAGCAATACAACAAGAAATGAATAGGGGATCGCTGCAGAATGTCATGGTGAAGATTCAGGGGTGTTTTGCTCGTGATGACAACCATTAGGACAATATAGTCTTCAGAACTAAGTGATGGCAATAACAAAATAGAATGACAAATGTTGTTAAGTCTTATAGCAAAAAAATATGAAATGTAATAGTTCATATATATATATATATATATATATATATATATATATATATATATAAAGAGAGAGAGAGAGAGAGGGGGTGAGGGGGAAGAGAGAAGGGGGGGTCTCCGTTGATCTTGACGTCTGAAGGCCCAACAGTTTAGTTAAAGATGTGAACGGTTGGACTACTTCAACAGATGATTTTATATAGTGCTAACGGTTTGTGTACGTCCAATACCACTTTCTGGGTAGGCTGGTAACAAAATACATAATACACCAATGTGCCATAGATGATTCCAAACAACATTCATCAGGTTTTGAATGCTCATTTTTCTCTTTTCCCAGACCGGCTGCCTTCCAAAAGAAAGCTAAAGGGCGAAATATGACATTCTATTTGCCCATAGCTGGAGGTAGAAGACAATGATTAATATCTCTTTCAAACGCATTAGCACAAAATGAAGTGCAACTGCCTCGTCTACTGAATAAAATATATCTAATATTTTACTTTTGATTATAGAACATTATAGAGATTGGTGACTAATAATACCAAATAATATACGTTTAATAAATATATTAAGCTAGAAATTATATGATACTGCTATATTCGGTTTAGAAGAAAATTAACTATTTGTTTAAAAAAATTGGTTATGACATATTCATTTATAGAAGATAATGTATATGAACAGGTTGTAATCTGCCCCACTTTTTTTAATTATAGCAGCAAACACGAACATAATATCGAACTGTTTTTATCAGAACTTATTAAACATTATCGTAAGGTTAGCATTAATTAGCTCATAGGACCATTTTCCTATTACAAATGCAAACAAATCAAGAATATTTTTGGTCTTGATTTTTCGCTCACTGGAAAAGGATAAAAATGCTATAATTTTCAAATACTCTACTTGAACTACTTTATAACATTAAACAACAAATGATAATTCACCCGAGTTAATGAACATAAAATAAGGGTCCAGTTTAGCATTATAATTACACTGTAGATCAAATGCGTCGCTGCAAACTTTAAACGTTGGAATATTTTTTAATTGATATGCAAAAATCCTATGAGCAAGCACAAAGCACCCTTTGGTCATTAAATGACAGATAAATTGACAAAGGATTTGGTGGGTGAGACTATATATCTAAATATTTGCTGTAATAGTAGCTGTCTCTTCGCTAGGATACTTTGTTTTTCAAATTTCACTTATATAGAATTCAAATAATCTAAATTAGCCACCTTATTTTGAAAGGTTATATTCTGGACACTATTTTGATAGTAAAATCATTTTTTTTAATTTTTATGTCAATTCTATGGGAAAGTTTATTTGATGAAAAAATGCATTGAGTCAACTTAAATCGGTAAACTTATTTTTAAAACTTAAATTTTGTACATAAATTTAATCGTAATATTTTTGTACATACATTCAATCGTGAAATGTTGTAATAAAATTTAATTGTAATATTATTTAAGATAAAATATTTTTTTAAATATCTGTTTTTGCTAGGATATTTCTTGATAGAAAATCAAAATTTTAAACTTTGAAACGACTTCCATCGGCGAATTTATTTTGAAGAGCGAAATGCTGTACAAAATTACGATCGTAATATAAAAGAAATATCTGCTACCTATTCTAAAACGATTGGAAATAATTAGAAAAAAATGCAGTACAGTAGTAACTTGACTTACAAATGCCACAACTTTTCCGAGATAAGACCTGTCGCTCGGTTGATTTATTGTTTTGTGCTGAGAGCTAAAATATGAGGTACGAGCAAACTTCAGATATGCTTATGGCAATAGGTTTACTAAAAACGTTAGAGTTTCTAAATTTAATACGCCGAAAAAAAAAATTATTATTAATTAAAGAATAGACATTAAAACATATTACAGCACATATTTCATTACATTCTATTTCATAATTTTTTAATACAACACAGTGTTATTTTCCTTATTTAAAAAATGTAACAAAGAATATTAGAGTATTTTTGGGTGAGACTAGAACGGATTAATGGCATTTCAGTTTATTTCAATAGGGAAAATTGATTTAATATACGAGGAAAAGGAATTATGAATTGAACGAATTAAACTCGTAAACTAGGTACCACTGTGATTGGAATTTCCATTTTGATTTTCTATTTTTTTTCTTTTTCTAAATCTTAAAAATATCCAATTTTTGGCGCATATCCGTTTGATTGGAGCGTGATTTGGCTCATATAAACAGTTCAAAAGAATGTATTTTTAGAAAACATCATTCAACGATGACTAAAGTATTTAATATTTCTAATTTTTCTATTTTATATTTTTAACATATTCATTTTAAAAGAAATGGGTTTGTATATTTTATTGTTTTTTATATTATAATAGATTGTTTATTACATTGTTTTTCTCGCTTCCCAAATATTTATATTTTGTGTTAAAATATTCACATTTAAAAGAATTTAGGAAATCTACTTATTTATTCATTTTATATAAGAAACTATTTATGTCAGTATCAGATGGTGTCTTCTATAGAAATATCCTTTTTAGATGTGCCAAATCTCAGTCTGCCCAATTAGATACACGTCCTAACTTAAAATTTCCTTTTATAAATTGGCGGAGTAGAAAAGAATTTTATTGAAAGAAAGATTCATACGACTCATTCGAATAATTGCGTACCAACTTTGAACTCTTTTTTAAAACAACGCACTAGACTGATTTACTCTATTATCCGCTTATGAAGGTGTTTGCGTGTCCGGTTTCGCATTATGTAAATTTTAAATTGTTAATTTTATATTAGTTTTATATGAGCTTTTATTAGCTTTATGGTGACACCGTCTGATAAATAAACAAATTTAGTGACTGCAGTTTATATATATATATATATATGTGAGTGTGTGTGTGTGTGTAGATATATAGATAGATAGATATTTCCTTCACTGGGGATGTTGATGTAGGGATTAGAGTAACTTGATAGGTTTTTTAAAGGTATTATACAAAATAAACAGGTGTGTTTTTAATTAATTAACAATAAACATATTTTTCTAATTTCTTTGGGCAAATATACAAACACGCACATACACATAAACGTATAAAGAAAAGTACCACACAATCATGCACACATATTGTCGATTATGCAATAAATATATGTATGTGTAATTAACACACACACACATACATACATACGCACGCACACACACACACCACACACACACACACATATATATATATATATATATATCCGTTCTTGTTGCTCCAGCCTTGACATTATTTTGCCCCCTTTTACCCAATCTATACACTTTGATTTTTAAACGATCTACCAGTGTTAAACTTTTGAAAATGCACCGCTCGAAAGGGCCATTAAGTCTTTACTTTTCTTTGGGTTTTTTTCGCCTCTTTAATAAAGTACGATATTGTTCAAGTTTTTGCATAAAGTTTGTTGTACCAAAAATGTGTTTATATATTTGTTATATATATATTTGTTATATATATAGCTGCTAAAACCGTATAACTATACTGATGAGAGGTGATACCTCGAAACACGTGTCTATAGTTTACCCCTTTATACGCTTCCCGTTCTCGGTTGAGCACTCTATTTAGAAGGTATATAATTGCAGATTCACCGTATTCGGCTCGGCCAAATCTCACTTTGTTTACAAAGTTTAGAGACCTCTAGGTGAAGGTCATTTCCCCTTAGAAATATAGCAATTAAATAGCCTGCTATACTTGGCGACTGACTGTGGATGTGTGGGTAAGAAGCTTGGGCGAGCGTAAGTTCGTTCGGGTTTCGAACCCAGCCAGAGGCAGCTGCTAAAACCGTATAACTATACTGATGAGAGGTGATACCTCGAAACACGTGTCTATAGTTTACCCCTATATATATATATATATATATATATATATATATATATATATATATATATATATATTCAGCTCATGGTAGGACCACGACACTGTTGTCAAACTGCAATAGGCATTTTCTTTGGACCACGGCGGCAATGGAGGCTGCTGCTTGGGCGACAACTCATCTTCTGTATCAACCCGCACAAGCTACGTAGTTCCACTTGTAGTTGTAATGAAGAGGACTCCCCAGAATCACTGCTAGGAGAGGATACAACACGGGAAGTTGAAATTTACCGGTTATAAGCTCATATGATTGGTAAAGGAAACAAGCGCCGAGGGCTACTTCTAACGGTGGGGGATATGATCGTACCTAACTGGACAGTTACTACCCACTCTAAGCTGGTTATCTCCCATCCAGTCAGATGCTATCTCGCTATGGCCTGGGGGAATGGAACTTAGAGAATTATCTCGAAAGTGGGCCACAAAGTCTGCACCAGGCAACAGAAGAAAGAAGAAATAGAAGTCTCCAGCTCTTCCATTCAGAAGCTGAAAGGTCTGGACCATATGCCTTGGCAACACTGTTAATCTGCAATATATTGGTGATATCCGAAAAACAGATATCATATTCAAAGAACTCTTCAGACTCATCATTGACGTCACTTGTTTACGGAAGACACGTCTGGCCGGGAACAACAAAATCAAGGAAGCAAAGTAAACCTTTTGGCAAGGAAATTTTTTGGGTGGACCACGTCAGCCTGGTGTCGGCTTTGAAGTGAAAAATACACTCATTTCTTATATGGAATCTCCGACAACTGACAGCGAGAGAATCCTTACTCTCCGAATGGAAACGCCCTTATGACCAGTAAGTATCATCAATTCGTACGCCTCAACCCTCTATGCCACTAAAGAGGAGAAAGCTCATTTTTACGAGAACATGGATGAGGATATTCGGGATCCCGAATACCGAAGTCCTATATCTGCCCGGGACTTAAATCCGAGAGTGGGGGCTGACCACGAGGCTTGGCCCACCTGCCTTGCTACCATGGTAAAATGAGCGAGAACGGCTAGAGACTGCTAGAGTTGTGCTACTACCATGGCATATGAGTGACCAACACATATTTCAATTGCAAGTTTCATTGAGACACTCGTGTTCCCACCTCTGGTACCAACTAGACCTTGCCATCACTGGGCGTGAGAAAGTTGTAAGCGTTCTCCTCATCTGCAGGTACCATTCACACAACAACGTAAAACAACATCAGGTACTGTAATAAACCGAATATCAAAATGACTTGATTCTGCTTTAAATAACCCGTAAAGAGTTGATATACGGTAAAACAAAACAACCAGCCAGCCAACAAGAACATGATAGTATTGTGCTATGACTAGTTTATTGCAATGGTGATAAAGTTAAAGAAGACATAAATACCAATAACTCAAAACAATTTATAATACTTATATCTACAGGAATTGCTTTAACGCTGAATAAGGCACGAAGGTTGATATGCCTTTAAAAATATCTTTATTGTATATTTTCATTTATTATTTTCCAATGTGCGATCTGTTAGCAATCGGGGTGGTTATTTAGATCAAGTGGGATCTCTATTAAAGAAATATGGATCTAAGCAAGAATGTGACAACTTCAAAGACAGATTACTTCGTTTTCTTTCTTTTTTTCTTCTTTTTTCTTTTATTCATTTCTTCATTTGTTTCTTTTCCTTTTTCTGTCTTCCGTTATTTCCCTTTTACCGTTTATTTTTGTTTTTGCCTTCTTCAACCCTTTCTTTCCTTTTTTTACTTTTATTCTCTTACTTTCTCTTTTTCTTCTTTTTTTCTTTTTCTTTTTTTCTCATTCTATTCATTTTTTCTTCCATTTTACTGTCTTATATTTTTAACAGAACTTAGAAATGCAAATGACTCCAAACTTATATAAATGCTTAACGGAAGTATTCTTTCTTTTTTTCTTCTTTTTTCTTTTATTCATTTCTTCATTTGTTTCTTTTCCTTTTTCTGTCTTCCGTTATTTCCTTTTTACCGTTTATTTTTGTTTTTGCCTTCTTCAACCCTTTCTTTCCTTTTTTTTACTTTTATTCTCTTACTTTCTCTTTTTCTTTTTTTCTCATTCTATTCATTTTTTCTTCCATTTTACTGTCTCATTTTTTAACAGAACTTAGAAATGCAAATGACTCCAAACTTATATAAATGCTTAATGGAAGTATTATATCTTTATCAATCACTAAAATCAATATCAAAAGATTATGATGACATTTTTTAACAACTAATCGGTTGCAAAAGAGTTAAGGCAATAAAATACACATTTTGAATTTTAGAAATTTTGTTTTTGACGCCATGTCGGAAAATATAAATCAGGAATGAGAAAATAAAAACGAAAAGAAGAAAGTTTATTGAAGTTTAATAAAAATGAAAGAAATAGAAAAAATCATTAAAACTAATTGGCATAATTCAGGACATAGAATGTCGAAAGAAGAGGAAAGAGACAAGGTCTTCTTTTTGCCATGCATACAAAGAACATTGGAAGAAAATTAATGTGTTAAAGTTATGTGTACTGAGAATAAATTAAATACATAAAATGCTTTTGTTTTTTGAAATCTTTATCACTTGTCTTCAACGCTTGACAGTACTTTTTTTATTAAAATAAATGAAATCACTTCTTTTATTTTGCTGTTTGCATTATAAAAAGGAATAATTTCGAAAGAAAGAGGCGGGAAATATTTTGGAAATGGTAAAATAAATAACCATCAGCTTCATTGACAATGGGAAAAGAAATAAAAAAGATTTTGAAGATTTAAGATATCTGAAAAGAAGCTGTCCTCATTAAAAAAGAAAGAAAGTCAAGCTTTGAGATGTTGTATCTGTTTTAATCATTTTATATAACAGGAAATTTACAACTTTGTTTTTATTTGGTACAAAAGTTACTCATTTAAAAATAATCGCTGATTATTGTCATTTATATCTTGCCCAGTTTACTTTAATAAAAGATGCTGGTGATAAACTTCTCTCTCTCTCTCTCTCTCTCTCTCTCTCTCTCTCTCTCTCTCTCTCTCTCTCATATATACACACATATATAATATATATATATATATATATATATATATATGTGAAGAAAGGAAGTGAATCCGACGATATGTAGTATATCAAGAAAATGAAAAAACACAGGTTTAAATAGGTTAAACTCACCACTTAACCCATTTAAACCTGTGTTTTTTCATTTTTCTTGATATACTACATATATATATATATATATATATATATATTATATATATATATATATATAATATAATATAATATAATATAATATAATATAATAAAATAAATATATAAAGGTTTTACATATATATTTATTAGGTGGCAAAGGAACATTCACGACCATATTGGTTTCATGCGAGGCAATCATCAGGTGAAATCTTTCAGTATTTTTTTCGATTTTCCTTGCATCTGTAACATCTTCAACTGATGATTGCCTCGAATGAAACCAATATGGTCGTGAATGTTCCTTTTTCACCTAATAAATAGATATGTAAAACCTTTATATATTTATCTTATTATATTATATAACAGCTCTATTTTATATTGAGCACTCTACCAATAATACTGCCTTTGGTACGCCATTCCAGCAAAAGCTGAAACAGTGACCATCCCACAATATATATATATATATATATATATAATATATATATATATATATATATATGTAGTAAAATAGCATAGTCAGATAGCCTACACGGGTTTCACCTCGTTTGGATCATCAGGTTTATCTGCGATGAATTAATCAAATTAATGAATTAAAAACAAAAGGAAGTAAACAATAGGCATTTTTGTAGACACACAGTGTATAGCAGGAAAGATGTGCTCTTTTGATTTTTTAACCGTCGCTAAAATAGTTGTTTACATCTTTAACTGTCAAGACGCTATGAGCGTTTGTGATAAAATCTTGTTATTTTTGGTTTAGAAGGAAATTACCATTTTTTATAAAAGTATTAGGGGTGTACTTATTTATCGGTGATACTGCATACAATGTAAGTAAATAACTTTGAATAAATGCTTTATCCTATTCTTGTGTTTAAAGATATAAATTTATTAAGGCTTCAGAGCCGAATTAATAGATTTTTCTTTCTGTTAGTGGGTGTCAGTTTTTATTACGGCTTGATAAGAATTATTTAGGCTTGTATCTAAAATCAGATTCCTATTTTAGATAATCCAATAAGTTAATCCTTGCAAATAACTTGGATAAGATCACTTCTGAATTTTATAAAGTTTATTTTATTTCAGATTCCCACTTCTGTATCACGCCATTGTTAGATGTAGCCATTAAAACTTCAAAATATTTATAAATGACTAACAAGGTAAATTGCTTAGGGATTTAACTATACGATCCAATGGTTCTTTACTTAATTCAGAAATGGAATCCTAATCGTCGAATAAAAAATTGACATTTACTAGGTTCAGCCATAAAACTATCTTGGGATTTATAAAGATTGTCCGAAACGTTATAGAAGCTATGACATTAGAAAATACGCTGAACCATGTTATTTAAGCGTAGTAAGGTGGGAGAATGAATGGGACATAGTTTACATAACAGGGCAATCATTAAAAACAACATTTTGTCCTTTGTTGTTCGTAAGGACGAATATCATTTGTTCAATTATATTCGCTTAATCATCTCCCACAGCAATTTGCTTAAACTACTACAAAGGGCTTTTTTCTGGTTGGAACTTTGAAAATTATTCAATCTTAATTGATTTTGCAACTATTTGTCAATAAATAGACTATAATAATAAAATATAAATGAAAGTTCATAGGCGAATCACCTATTATTAGATATTTTTTATTGCTTACCAATAATAAAATACATTTGATTTGAATTCAATGTTTTGTTGTAAACAATAATTCAATTTTATTTTATTTCTTCCTTGTTGCTCTGAGTAGTGGTCGATAAACACAAACATAGCAATCTAATTCAGTTATAAATAAAATCGATCAATACATTTTGATTGAATTATATTCTATATTTCAAACGGACTGCTGTTATGTTTTAAGTGATTTCAAATGATATCGTATACAGAAGAGCTAAAAGCTACACACGGCAGATACCAATCTCAGTTATTTAAATGATTTAAGTTTTATGTTAAAAAGATAATGTTAAAATGATTTAAATCTTATGTAACAGTTTATAATAATAAAGTTATTTAAAGTAAGGAGAATACTAAAGTATACAATTTTATAGAGAATGAAAGAAAGAGTGTGGGAGAGAGAGAGAGAGAGAGAGAGAGAGAGAGAGAGAGAGAGAGAGAGATGTGGATGGAGAAAAAGAAGCAAGGGAAGACAAAGTGAAACTTAGAGAAAGAGAAAGAGGGGAAGGAGCTTAGAGAGATGGAGTGAGAGAGGGAAAAATATAAAGAAGTATAAAGTTGTATAATGTACCTAGTAAAAAAATCACGGATATATTCTAATTTCAAACATACACACGCACACATACACATGGATA
>CM042140.1:121611606-121644106 GCA_023376005.1 Doryteuthis pealeii
TTGTGGATTCTGTTTGGAACAGAATTTAAATATCATTACTTTCCCCGATCAATACGGCTTCTACACTTGAAGATCTTATCTTAATAAGAAATCCGAATTTATTAGCATTTACAGGCACGAGAACATGTACGTGCTTAGTCAATTAGGTACTGAGAAGAGAAAAAAAAGAAAAAAGTGGAAAATACATGGAAATATTTACATTTTTAAAAACGCCAATGTCTAATATCCCCATATATATATATATATATATATATATATATATATATATATATATATATATATATATATATATACATACAGATACATATATATATACATATAGATACATACATACACACACACACATATATATATATATATATATACATATATATACAAACACACACACACACACACACACACACACACATATATATATATATATATATATATATATATATATATATTACCTGAATAGAAACAGAATTATCATCATTGATTCCTGATACAATGGTAACACAACGGATTAACCGCTTGTTTATATGTGTATATATGCACACACATACACACACACACACACACACACACACACACACACATATATATATATATATATATATATATATATATATATATATATATATATTAATATGGGTTAGAAAGTTAAATATTGAAATTAGATTTGGAATGTAAATAAAAGCAGCAACATTGATTTATAAAATATAATTTATAAAAAAAATTAATTTTCTGTAACAAAGGACGACATTTGCCATTTTTTTATTGTCATCGCTCTTTTAAAGATTATATCATCCAAACATTTGCCATCATGAGCGATACCCATCTGAAGCCTCAAGTTGAAGTTCATCAGCACTCGCCGAGTCACTGCCCCAAGCAATCTTGTGATTTGATGATGAATAAAATGTTTCAGCTTCGCAGTTTCTGCCTATATTTAAAGACTCCATCCTTCAGATATCCCACAGGAAGTAATTACAATTTAATATTTTTAATTTTTCAATCAGAAACGCGTGATATTCTCCATTCCACGCCCTAATGGCGACTGGAGTGGCTTTATTGATGCTGATCAAAGACATACCCCGCTATCAGTTCACCGCTAGTAGCCAATGGAGCAGATATTTAAAATCCAGGAAATCATTCTGTCGGACCCAGTACAATACTTCATTATACAGTTATGAAAATGTTGAAATCATCAGATATAGACTTCACATGAATAAATGGCATTCCAGATACAAGTCTCACCATCGATAGACTCATTTTGTATAATTTATTCAAATGCACAGTGAAACCTAACGTTTAGGTCGATGGGATAATAATTCTGATGTGTAATTTATCACCACAGCCAATCTAATATTGGTAGAAAGTTTGATTCTAAAATCGCATCAAAGGTGTTAATTTATACAATATTACCGACAGGAATTTGATTTCGAAATTTGATTTCCATATGACCGACGGCTATGATGAAATCACACCCATCAGTCTTATGAAGAATCATATTATATATATATATATATATATATATATATATATATATATATATATATATATATATATATATATATATTGTAAGAGTTGATGTTTCTTCAATAGACGGCCAAACGTAATTATATAAATCTACTGAGTTTAGTGTAAATAATTATTTGTTTAAAGGAAGCATTTGACATAAAATTGTTCCTTTTAGAAAGACAGAGACTTTTATATAGAAAAGATCTCTAACAGAAAACCACATTCAAGAAGAAGCTATGTTGCTGCTAGACGTAAATTATCGTAAAGTATTTAATTTTCAAAATCTCAAAGAATAACTACGGAATTATTTGTCTTACTAAAATAATTATTCACCTTTAATTAAACATTTCTAATTAGGTTGATAGGTAAATCCCCAAAATATAAATGAAAAATAATCACGCAGCATAAGTGCTTGATTGGCATTAACAATCTAGAAAGTACAATTAAATCGACAGATTAATTATCACTTAAATATTATTTTACAAATGTCGAGATTTTTCTTCACAAAATGATAATCTCTATATCAGATAATATGAAAATATAATTCATAAATCTCTTTTCTGTTTTGTTTATGTATCTTTCATAGTAACTCCTATCATTTGTTAGTTCATTGTAAATTTATAATTGACAACAAAGATATTCCCATTAATATGAAACCTGTTCACCTATGGATATGTATAACACGATGAGTTCTTTTGCTGGCGTTAACTAATTTTCAACAAAAGGGGAAAATGTAGAAATTATTTTCTTTTAGTTAACGTAAATGGTTTTGTTAAAATGTAAAATGAAAATAATGAAAATATTCTTATTGTATTTATAGATAGAAGAAAAGGTTACAGCAGTGTAATGTTTTGGGGCTTGAGCATAGCACTTGCTGACCTTGCCACGATGACAAAAATAGCTACAATTTCTCTATAAAACACTCACTCTGAATTGTAAACATTTTGTCGGAGGGTGCATCGCCAAAAATGAAGTTTGCCACAGGGCCACTGGAAATTCAGGATTGCTGAAATAAGAAAATTGCCACAAGAAGAAATAGACCTTGCCGCCAAGCATAATTCCATAAAGAACTAAGTCCACATAAAACAAAACGCCAGACAAAGCTCCTCATCATGTCTTTTCTCTCAGACCTAGTGTGCAAAATGTACTCATTCATTATATATGAATAAAACTGTTGTTATTCTTAACAGTGTGTTACCTCATTGTTAGAGTTGCCAGCAACCACGGCAGCTCATTTTTACTAATTTCTCAACTCTTAACAAAGACACTCCGACCAAGATGCATTAATCTCAGTTGTGCGGGTCAACGGAACATAGCGTGGGTGCAGAGGGCATCGAAAGAGCAGCTGACCGAAGACACATGTGGTAGTCACTGAAATAATTCATACCATGACTGGTATATGACCACATCTGTATGGGATCATTTAATCCAGGTAGACCGACATGAATGTTTAATCTCGATTAAACATTCGAGGTGTTGCAATCTTATTTTCAGTCACTGTAGACAATTATAAGTTTAAGTCTACTGATGAAGGAAATTTTTTTTATTTGAAACTCATTTCCCTTTTATCTATTTATTCCTCTTTATGTCTGTTGAGATTCAGGCACCTGAGGCTAAATGCTTTTCTAACATGAAACGTTTTTTTGTTCTTTCAATAACTTCAAATAGAATGACTAAAATGCAGTGAACACTAATTCTTTTTCTAAGTACAAGTAGTATCTATTTTTATGCGGTTTCAATTCTTTGTACTTACTGTAAGTGGTTAAGGGAAATTACAATCGTTTGATTATATTGTTTCCTGCTTTTTTTTCTTTGAAGTAGAAATGAGAGAATAGAATACATTTCAAAGGATTATTCAAAACTAATTTGATACATAACGGAACAAATTACAGATCATTGTTGTTTCTCAGGTATGAGCGAATTCTTAAAAAAATGCAAAGGATAAAGAGTATTGAACGAAGAAAATTATTGTGAAAAAAATTCAATGAAGGTAGGAAATATATTTGTGCCAAAAAGAAAGAAATAAATAAACGGATTCTAAAATATTTAAAGGTAGAGGAGAAAAATATGAAGAATTAGAAATAAAAATAAAAAGATTAAAAGAAACACAAATAAATAAACATAAGATATTTACTAAGTGTGAAAAGGAGTAAGTGTACGTGAGAAGAAGTATATTATGGGTCTTCTTAGTACTGCATAAACCTTATGCACCAAAGCATCTTATAAATATTAAACCCAACTAATAATCAGAGATTGTAATAGAAAACATTTTTGCCTGTTCTTATGAAATATTGGCAGTTTTGGTAAAACACATCGGTCTAAAAGTAATGTTCCCTATTTTATAATATTAACAGTTGTTCTAACACAACACTGCATACCACACGGTCAGTTGTATAAGCGATGAACAGGGGTATCTATGTCGCTCTGGTAGGAGCATTAGTTTAAAAAGAATTTCCCCTATTTTATTATATTGTCAGTTGTTCTGGGACAGCACTGAACACACACGACAAGTTGTGTAAATGATGAAAAAGAGCCTCTATGTTGCTCTGGTTGGAGAATCTGCCTAAAGGGATTATATTATATTAGCTGTTGTTCTAACACAAAACTGTACACCACACGAGCCTCTATGTTACGCTCAGAAGAGCATCCGTTTAATAGTAATGCTCTCTGTTTTATCATATTCACGCTTATAAAGACGTATATTGGCGATAATGTCAATAGATGTTCAACCTACCAACACTTATTTTGCCTTGTTATAGAAAACAGCTGATAGACATTATAGAGTATACAAAGCATACGTGGAGGCACGCTTTGTGTAAGTCATCGATAGAGAATATGGAGTCAGCGACTCGAGTTCAAATCCTAGATGAATATTTCACTTTCCTTTGGGAAACTCATCTCTTCTCTCTCTAACTATGGGTAAATATTTGAACAGATTGGTTTCTTTAGCCTTAGTAAGGCAAACAATCGAGCGGAAGAAAACTCTGAATTTAGGTGCAGTGAACACTGATTAAAAATTGCCTTTGTATCACATCATGATTGCGGTGGAGGGGTCGAGTAAATAAATACAAAGCAGAAGTGTATAAATGAAAATAAATGCGTCCATTGACACTTCATGAATGTTTACGGTGATTAAAAAGCGAATGCTAGTATAGTTAGGTGATTGTTGATGTGTTTCAACAGTAGAGAATGTGAGGTGAGTGACAAGCCACTTTGAAAACAGTTTTCAATTCACGAAATAAAGAGCGACTCATTCAGCTCATGGAACGCGAATCATGCCGATGAAAGATGGACTATACAGACATTTTCCCGATAACAACAATATAATTGCTACTCTCTATGTTGTCACCAATTATCCATATTTTCACAAGAGCAACATGCAGGCTCTTGTGCATAGAATTTTAACGGTAAAAGATGCTCTATACAACAGTATTATAGAATTTTCTGCATCTTTTTTTGTTTCCGGGGAAATAAACAAGTGGAACTATTTTCGAAGCACCCCTGGTATATATATATATATAGAGAGAGAGACAGACAGACAGACAGACAGACAGACAGAGACAGAGAGACAGAGACAGAGACAGAGAGAGACAGACAGACAGACAGACGGAGACAGACAGACAGACAGACAGAGACAGACAGACAGACAGACAGAGACAGAGACAGAGACAGACAGAGACAGAGACAGAGACAGACAGACAGACAGACAGACAGAGAAGAAACAGTGAGAGAGAAACAGACAGACAGATAGACAGACAGACACAAAGAAGAAAAACTTCCTCGTTTCAATTCAAAATCACAATTCCTATCATCAAAACTAACCACAACATTGTCTATTACCTTTTTCTTTTCTTTGTACATATGGAAACAGCATGTTTTACGCAATTACTGAGAGTCTTTAAAGAAATAACATATTTTCTCAAATATTCACGGTACTCATTTTCGTTTATGTAACTGGTGCATTCAGATAATTGTGAACATTTTTCATAGACACGCGTTATATCATTTTTTGTTTCTTTTTTGATTGCCATGGAAAACAGAATAAATGGTAGAGAATGATTGTTTCATTCTTCCTAACAAAAGAAATAAAAAGAACAGAACAAAAAAGCAAAAACAATAAAGGATTTTTGTCTGCGTTCATTTCAAATTGTGGTTTCTCCATCATTAGCGGCATAAAAGAAGGCTATATATTTTATGCATCTACTTCACTCATGTTAATAGATGCAGGCAATTGCTTGCACAAAGGTTATCGAACTATCTGACTAGAAATCTATGACATTGGATTTAATGGCCACAACACATTTGTTGCCGTTGGCAGCGGGATGTAATCTGTGTGTGCGTGTGTGTGACGAGGGGATTCAAGCGGTTAATATTACATACATATGGATTTGTGCATGATCCGGTAATATTTGTTTACTTTATTGTGCACACGTATACACGTATATATATATATATATATATATATATATATATATATATATATATATATATATATATACGTGTGCACAATAAAGTAAACAAATATTACCGGATCATGCACAAATCCATATGTATGTAATATTAACGGATATATATATATATATATATATGTGTGTGTGTGTGTGTGTGTGTGTGTGTGTGTGTGTGTGTGTGTGTGTGTGTGTGTGAGGGAAAACTATATAAGTATATTATAGTACGTGTTAACACGTGTGTTTCGACATTATAATGTTAGTACAATACAATTTAGATTATTTTTTTAAATAAAATAAAAACAATAATGTATAAAACATTCGTCTTCTTAAGAGCTCAGTTATATGAATGATGAAAGGAAAAAAAATACGAGAAATCAAACAAACGCTCACGTCATGAACTGGAATGTCTTTTTTTTATTTGAATTTTTATAAAAACATATTTTTAAAACATTTTTTTATAAAAACGTACTTTGGTTTAAAATAAACTAAATGTCTTGATGGTTTAAAAATAACTGTATATTATTCTTAACTAAAATACGTTTTCATAAAAATAAGGGGAAATATTCTATAATTTGCATTTAATAGCTGTCTCTGTTGTGAAGTTATGATCAAAGTGAAGATGAACACAGGTGCCGCATTGTTATTTATTAGTTTTTCACACCAGCATTAGCTGATAGTATTTCACTGGAGTCTGAGTGACAACAAGTCTCCTCATGTCTCCAGGACCCTTCTGAGTATTCTGGAAGATTGCAGCAGTGCAGTATTCTGGATGGTCTCAATTCTTCCTCTGATTTCCAGATTTTCCAAGCTTTTTGGAACCGTTCCAAGTGCACCAACTACAATTGGTATCATTTTGACTTTCATATTCCATAACTTTTTCAGTTCTTTGGGAAAGTCCAGGTATTTGTCCATCTTTTCGTTTTTTTTTGGGGGGGGGGTTTTTTCAGCTTCACCCTGTGATCTGCTGGAACTGCAAAATCCACCAGTTGCCAAGTTCTTTCTTTTTTGTTAATCAACAATAGGTTTGGTCTTCTTGCTGGGATAAGGTGATCCGTTTTTATCTCAAAATCCCAGAGAATTATTATTATTATTATTATTATTATTATTATTATTATTATTATTAAGTTCCAAATTCGCGTGTAAATTGATTTATTATTTCTGTGAGAACATTCTAACTCTACAGCTGTAACATATATACTAATATTAGATCAATATATATATATATATATATATATATATATATATATATATATATATATATTTACAAGTAATTGATAAAGCTCAAGGTGTTCCCTTAGTGCTATGGTCACAGAGCAAAAATATGTTTGGAAACAAATAAAGATGATTTGGTGTAAAAGCATAATATCTATTTCAGGAAACTTAGAGAAGTCAAGATTTCCCAAATGACGATCATCTTGTCTTAACAGATTCTACAGACAGAGACAGAAAGGCTGTTTCCTTAAACTATCCATGTGGCATTAATGAACCCGCAATTTACATAAATGAATTTTCTGTTTAAGGAATCAATTTTCATTCTGGTTTTACAAATCCCTCCTTTTTATTCAGTTCTTTTATGCTACCTCAGTAAAAAGAATTATAGAATTAGTATACTTAAAAGATGGTCACCTTGTGTTTTATTTAGTAGTAAATAAACTAATGACATATAGAATGCAGAACATTTTTAATTGATAGCTGTAGATTCTGACTTTATGAAACATAATTAAAAAAAACTAAATTATTTAAACTCATGGCATATTTTTTCCAGGCATGCATGTTTCATTTGGACGACGCCAGACAAAGCTTCCAGCACTTTTGCGAATGTTATTTCTTGATTTATCACTTTCATCAAATTTTCTATGTACCATTAATGTTTCTCTTTAGCTAATTAACCTCATTTTCTTTTCTTTATGTATCAATGCTGTTTTTCATTTGGCTTTTCTATTTATAAATCCCTTTTCATTCAGACGATTTTTATACAGTTATGTCACAACATTCACTTCTGTTTCGGAAAATTAGTTTTTTCATTTTTTTGTTGTACATTTTCTATAGTCAAGAGTTTTCTATTCTGACACTTTGATATCTTTCGTAATCTACCAGTATGCTTTCTTTTATTAACCAACCCATTTACTTTATATTTACATGACTGGAAACAATCAATGTTTTTTCACAACACACTAATGCTGATTGCCTTCTTTAATGAGTTTTATGATCTTTACATTGTTTCAATTGACAGTTCTTTTATTGAAGCCATTTGTTTTAGCTATACCCACCCGTTTGTTGAGGTCTTTTAACTGATGACCGATTTGAATATCTAGGATTCTGTTGATATTTGTTTTAGAATTGCAAATTTCAAGATCATTCAATATTTTTCCTCAACATTGGATTATTTCATAATATTTTCCTTTTCATGACTTGGAAGAATATACCACTAATTTGAATAATTTAATCCAGTTTGTTTAAGGAATATTTTAAGTTAGAATGTTCCACTATAAAAAAAATAATGTTGCCACTTATTTGTTATTAATTCATTTACTGTTTAATTAAAAATTCTAAGTGATAATCCTGTAAGTGAGCTTATTTTTGCCAAGGATAGTATTTATGAAACACTGATATTTCTGGTGTTACCTGGGACAAAAATGTGTCCTCAAATCCAATAAACATAAATAAATTAAATTTTTAATTTTTAGTTATTCAATATATACTAATAAAAATCCAAACAGTTGCTCACTTCACTGAGGATTTGAATTATTAAGAAATTCAATTATAAAAACAACAATACAGTAGACCTGATTGGAAATGAATAATAAAACATGTTACAGATTTGCTAAATAAGCAAATTATTTGCCTCTATAAACTATGAACTGCTGAGTTGAACATAGTTTAAAAGTCGTACAACTGTACATTAAAACTAAGTAGTAATTCATAGAAAATACTGCTGACTTATTTTGACATAGTTTTACATGATATGCATACACACAATTTTATGTAGGTATATATATATATATATATATATATATATATATATATATAATATATATGTGTGTGTGTGTGTGTGTGTGTGTGTGTGTGTGTGTGTGTGTGGATTTTAACATAAATAGTTAAGCTTGTGTGCTCAGTAATCTTCTGAAATAATCGATTTCATTACAAAAGTTCTGACCTAACTTTTTAAATTTTCGGTAGATGTCTACAAGCAGATTGAAATGTCCGTAAACAGTTTTTTGTCAGAGTTCTCTTTACGGTAGATAGATTGGAACATGGGAAATCAGTGAGTTGAAATTGGGAAATGATTAAATGGATAAATTGACAAATGAAAGCGAGTAATCAAGAAGAAGAAGAAGAAGAAGAAGAAGAAGAGAGGAAGAGAGGGAGGAGGAGGAGGAGGTGGTGGAGGAGGCACATGTTGTGATGATTATTTCGAAAATGTCACCGGTAATCAGCTTAAAACGTGCGGTCCGGATTTCTTTGATATCACAACAAAAATCAACCATGATTAGACGCTGTTTCTCTTCTGTTGATTATAATTTGCTTCTAGTTTATTATTTTATCTTTTCCTTTACTTTTATTTTCCTTCTTATGCTAATTATATATTTCTTCAGGATTTTATCGATCTTACCTTAGTTTAGCAGAAGGACAGTAAAAATTGGGTTCACTATCAATTGCATTCTAGTCTAACTGTTTAACAATTAAATCACAGAGTGCCCCTCCAAAAACTAAGCGTAGATTTGATTTGGTAAGTACAGGGTACCTAGAAAAAATCAAACTCATTTTTCAGTAGGTATTGGTCTGTGAGATTATTTAGCTCGATGTTACACCTTGACTAGGTGTCCAAGGATGTCATGTATTAAAAAGACATTTTCAAAGAATCATCAAATGTCTTTCTTTTTTGTCTC
Source organism: Doryteuthis pealeii (assembly GCA_023376005.1). NCBI lineage: Eukaryota > Metazoa > Mollusca > Cephalopoda > Myopsida > Loliginidae > Doryteuthis > Doryteuthis pealeii. Next base: position 121,621,448 of record CM042140.1, read on the forward strand.
TCATCGCAGAACTCAAGGATGTATAGTGCAATAGCCGTTTCAATTTCTTGGTGTATTAAATTTAAATATTTCCAATATTGTTAAGGCTTTTTTAACAGGAGATCTATTTACAATGTAAGTATAATGTTATACTGAACATTTACACTGTATCCGTCATGTTAGCTAAATAGATTATATCATTTTTTTTATTTAACCGTATAAAGTAGATAATCTGGTTTAATATTTCCAGTTAAGAAATCAGTTATGATTTTCTTTCCATTTCTCGATTTTTTTCGATCAATGGAAACTCAACTTTAAATAACCGTTTCCACTTTTGGAGTACGTGTTGTTGGTAATAAGTTGAACAGTTATTAACAAATAAATTCTCAAAAAAACATAATTCACTGATATGCCTATAAACTGGGACTTGAAATACTACTCGCCGAGTTCTCAGCATGTATTAATAACTGCGAAGAGTATATAGACTATTCAATAGAGACTGCCAAACAATTTCTCGTAGACCAGCCATCTTTGCTATGTATGACTGCTGGACACATGGAAAGGATTTACATAAAAACTGTTCCCTAATGGAAAAAGTAAGGCTGTGGTAGAAAACAAATATGTAATGTACGAGATATGGTACCTGTAAAATACCACTTTTGAAATGTTGTGAAGTTGAATTCTACCCTTGAGATAGATCTCAGTTTAGAAAACAAGAAAGTGTTGCATGGAGCTAGATCTAGGAAGTATACAAGATGGTGCACTTACACAATCCTATGTTTCACCCAAAACATCGGGACAAAAAGTATCGACACTGCAGATCAGAAGAAATCAATTAGTGGCACTTGCATGTCCAGACAGCATCACTTTATTATATAAGTCGATAACACGTCTTCATTTAAATTTTAAATTTTAGAATCACAAAATCTAAGAATTCAGTTTTTATGTCTTTCTTTTATTGGACTTTGAATCTGCTCATCAATTTCGCATGATGATTATCATTTTACTATTTGTTTTAAGAGTTTATTTTACTGTCAGTTCCGACCTGAGTCGTTATTTCTTACTTGATGTAGATAAAGACTTCAGTAAGTCTTGTTATATTTTGATTTATTTTTTTATTTCTTTATAATATTCGATTCATCTTCCTTTAATTTGTTCTCAATCTTAGACGATCTGTCAGTTTCTTCATGCTTTATTTTCTTTTTTTCTTTCATCTTCTCTATCTTCTTTTATTGATTCAATCATACACTTTCTCCTTATCGATCTTCATCATCATCTTTCATTTCTTTTACTCTTTTCTTACTTTCTGACTCTTCATTATCCTTATGTCTTATTTATGTCTGACCTTTTCTAGTTATTTTGCTTCATCTTATAACTGTTGCTTTCTCCCTTTCCATTGACCATCCTTCCGTCTTCCTTTTATAATTCTCGGAAACCATTTTTACTTCTTTCTTTTCTTCGAGATGTAATTTTAAAATTTAGAACACAACATTTAAAAAGAGATATTTGCACAGCGAAACAACTGTCATAGTTTAATGATGGTGTATAGACGTCTAGAGAAATGTCTAGTATTTTAGATCAGTCAGTACCAGTATTGTTACTTTTTGAATAGCAGTTTTTGACAAAATCCAAGATTAGGGTGGCACCATTAATGGACTCACCAGAACTGTTGACATTTTTCTTTTTTCATTAGCTAAAGATTGATCTCAAGGTGAAGATTTGAATATGTGATAGAGCAGCTTCGCACCATATCAATGGTGACGTTTTAATGGTGTAAGTGTATTAAATGCTAAGGGGGTATTTTAAAGTAAATTTGAATAAAAATTGTTCATCTCTGTCTTAGTAGATAGAAATAGCCTCGCAGATATTTCAGTACACCAAATATATATATATATATATATATATATATATATATATATATATATATATATAAAATTTCGGGTAGCATGAATATGAAGTAAACGGCGGTTGGTTACTGATAATTTCCTGCCTATGCGATTTTCAAACTATAGCGAGAAACTGTCAGTAACCAAGTGCCGTTGACTTAAGACCATGCAATCCTAATATATATACATGCCCTATCAACGATATTGAGCTCTATTTACTTTTAAATATAGCACACTGTATTATCAATATATATATATATATATATATATATATATATATATATGGGGGGGAAGAGAAATGGTAGTGAATCCGACAGTATGTAGTATAGTGAGAAATTGGGAAAAAAACACAGGTTTAAATAAAATGAGTGGTAAGTTTATTAGCCGACGCTGCAGTGTTTCGATCTGTTAAATAGATCTTCTTCAGGGCTTTTTGTTGATATAAGGAAAAGTAAAGAATAATGAGGAGAACTGTGATAGTCCTTGTTTATCAATCTGTTCAAATTTGCAATTTTAAGAAACGCTGGAAAAGTAGACGGTTTGAAATATGACGTCAAGTATTCTTCTTTTATGGTGTCTGTGTGTGTGTGTGTGTATGTGAGTGAGTGAGTGAGTGAGTATGTGTGTGTGTGTGTGTGTGTGTGTGTGTGTGTGTGTGTGTGTGCGTATGTATCGAAAAATGACATTGAGCATTTTTCTATATGTGGAGTGTGTGCGTGAGTTTGCGCGTGTGTGTATATGTTACGAAAGGCAACATCGAAACAATCCTTAATGTTATGTATGTGTGTGCGAGCGTGCATGCTCACACACACACACACACACACACACACACACACACACATATATATATATATATATATATATATATATATATATATATATATATATATATATATATAAGGATGTCACATAGGCTGATAGACACAATATATTAAGTAAATACCTTTGATAATTTAAAAACATTAATATGTTTCACACCGTACTAATACTTACTCTCCCCATTATATTAATAATAGTTAGTGTGCACATTTGATTACTATGAATATATGTATTTCCTTCGCCATGTTACGGATTGTTTTAAACGTTAAGTCGTGTCACATATATTTGAGTGAGATGACATATGTGGAAAACAAAAGAAGAGACTTATTTTGAATGAACGGCCTTGACAATTGAATGCTTAGCCCAGAGACTGATAATGAATAATTCAAAGCAAGCAATCATAATTGCTTTAACCACTTCATCTAACGCCTCTAACTTGGCTGCATTTTAAAGGTAATAACGTCGCCATCTTGATATGCTTCACTTCAAGGCATGAAGCGCGCTTATACTAACTACTTGGCCTCTTTCAGAATAGACGACATATCTATCTGAGCTCTCTCAATTATCGTTCTGGACAAGCGTGTTGATTTTCGTGATGTGATCAATGACTCGTGTCTATTGCCCTTTGAATTCTAAATGCCAACTGAACAATCGACAGTCATGTCTAATAGTGTTATTTTCTCTGATATCACTCGAGGCTTTCTTTTTATCATGCATTAAATCAACAGGACATATGGTTCTAATTATGACAGTGCACTTGGCTCTCAAGCAGTCAGAGTTCGAATTCAGACGTAGCTCAGATTTCAAAAACTATTCTGCTAAGAAGATAAAATATATAAAGCATTGTTCAAAACGTATTAAGGCGGCGTCGTTTTTAATTCTAGAATTTAAAGCTTAAATGAAAACGTGAATAGCTGAACAACATATAATTCGGTGTTAATCTCTAGACGTCTAGACGAATTAATGCCGATTTGAAAGAAGATTATGAACCAATTAGAATTAATTTTGAACAACATTTATTGGCGAAATATAAAATTGTGCAGTTACAGAGTCCTCCAAATCAAAACTAGTACGATGTCTCATTATTTCTTAAGAAGGAAATACATCTCAATTTGAGGATATGGAGGTTATTAAATGAATAGAACAGTACAGTTTCATATTATATCAATAAAGGAGTTTCTGAGTGGCTTTGATTAATGCAAAACTGGCATTAATTTATTGACTGTTAAGGATACAATCTTGAAGAAAAATAACGTTTCTTTAATTTTTAATTTCTATCTTCCTAAATACTGTTTCAGTCTCAATACCTCCTGAACACACCGCGTATTTGAAATGCTAAATTGCGTCTCCCTTTAGCTTCTGGATTCTCTCTATTTATTATTTCTTTCTTGTTTCTGTTTACACGAGTGCTTTGAAAGGAATTTATTTAAAACTGTTGTTTGATCTATTTTTTATTTAAATATTTTATCCGTTTTTCATTCTCTACTTTATTTCTAGTGCAATTTTAAACAGACAGCATTAAAAGCTAAAAAAAAAAAGAAAAATATTTTATTTGAAGCGAAACGTTTTAACTGGCAAAAAATATGAAAGATAGCCGAAAAGTTTTTAAACTTCCACAATAAAAAAAAATGTGCACACGCTTTTGAGATAACAATCAATTATATATGAGAGTTTATGTTGATGCATCTGTCGGAAGTTATTCAACGGCCAGAATATCGATAGCGATTTTCAAGAAAGATAGTTTAAGCTTTTGAGAAATTGGTGCAGCACAACTTCATATACTCTTGCGGTTAATGTATGTTACTACTTACAGTCTGCAATACATACAGCAATTAAACTTATCTTTATGACAAGGTGCGTAAATAAAGACATGTATAAATACATAAATATTTTAAATCATGCACATTTTCGATACATATCTATATGTATGTTACTTTATATATATATATATATATATATATATATATATATATATATATATATATATATATATATATGGGGGTGAATAAAAAGCTATTAGCCTTTTCAGTAAAACATTTATATGCATATATATGTGTATATATATACAGGGAGAAATCGTTTTATATAGTAGTATACATATGCATATATATGTGTATATATGAGGGGGAAATCGATTGCTTTGTATAAGTACATATATATATACATTTATCTATATACATACATATATATATATATGTGTGTGTGTGTGTGTGTGTGTGTGTGTGTGTGTATGTATAAAGAGAGAGAGAGAGACCAATTGTTTTATTCAGTAGTATATATAATCCTCATAGCTTGCCATCAAGAACGAAGATTTAGGGTCTGGTCCTCGTTGACTGGAGACATGTTCGTGGCTAATAATACCAATACAGAACAGGTAGGTACAGTTGCAACGGTTGCAGCTGAGGTTTTGGTCAGGGTTTAATAGCAAAGTGTTGTGGTTCTTTCTTCTGTGCCTTTTGTGGTCTAGTGGGTACTTTAAAAGGAGGATAAAATATGGTTGCTGAAGAGACGTGATAAGACCTCATACGCCAAGTTTTTATTTAAGGTGTATCATCGGTGATGTTCGATGTGACAGTCCCCAAGTATTCTGTGTGTCGATTCCTTGGTGTCTCTCTGTCACGATAACCAGTAGGAGTTTGATGTACTGTGTGATCTTGGACAGGCGATGATTCTTTGCCCTGAAGACGTTTCCTGTCAACCAGTTGTTTGCCATGGCTTCGATGATGATTATCTTCGCCTCTTTATGTTTAGGACAGTACAAAGTTGAAACTGCTTGAAGAGTAGTATGTGGTGACGATAAGTGACCCACGACTCTGGGCTATAGGGATGGTGACAAGAACTATGGCTCTATACACACTGATCGTTGTGCTTTTCTTCAGGCGTATGTTGTACTATATACGTTTGTATAGTCTACCAAAAGCCTGCTTGCCTTTGCTAGCCTTTGTCGATTTTGGCATCTGACGTGATGTTACACACTAATTCAAGCAAATGGTGATGTGGGAAAGGTAGTACCCTTGCCGAGGTCGAGGCTTGTGGGGTACCTTCTCCTCAAGGAAATAGTAAGTGAAACGCTGCAAGGATGTCTCTGTGTGTACCAAAAGGCAAGCATCTTCTGCAAAGCTGAGTTCTTGGATGGGTTACTCCTGGGTCATTTTGTGGGCCGATAATTGTCGGAGATTAAAGACGGTATCTGATGTAGACATCAAGATATTCTGTAGTCGGTTTGAGCATGATGATGAAGAAGATGGTGAAGAGAGTCAGTGTCAGGACTCAAATCTGCTTCAGTCCGTTTAGAATTGGGAAAAGCTCTAAGAGATCACTGTTGCATGCAACTACATGATCATGTTCAGGAACTTTGTGAGACAGCCGAGTAGTTCCATGATCTGCTTACATTCCCTCTCTACTCATTGTGTCGAATACTTTTGACAGATCAATGAATGATACATAAAGCTCCCTATTTTGCCTCTGGTACTATTGAAACTCTCTGAAACAATCTACATGTATGTGATGCTCCTTTTACAAACAAGATGTCCGAGCTAACTGGGCCTGGTGCATTGATCTCTTCTTCAACAGTTCTTGAATCCCCACGCTGTTGGGAAACCAGTCTTTGTTCTTCTTTGAGAAGAACACACCTTCTTCCTTGGATTTCTGTAGAATTCCATGCTTGGCTTTTTACCGAATTATCTCTGGAAAAGGATCTATGGTGACGCTTGTGTCTTTAAGCCGAAAAAGGCTACTCTCCATAGTCACAGAAGCACTGAAAGGTGGGAATTTATTCATGAACGTGGATGAAACAAAGTTCACTCACACGGACATACAAAACATGGTAGTAGGAGATTTTATGAAGAGAGAAATTATTGGATTAATGCCCTGTAGCTCTTCTGACACGATATCAGGTTGTGTAATGAGCAACTTTGCTTTCTAGAAGAATGGATCCACGGATCAAAGATTTCTCTAAGAGACTGCACCTATATGAGGCAATATGTATGTATTTGATTATGTACAATTGCAACAGCTACACAACTCCAAAATCAACTATGTATAAGCTTGATGCCTGCCACCACAAACATCTGAAGGTTGTCACTGGATAGCGATGTACAAACGACCAAATCTCAACCTAGGCCCAGGACAAGATGTGAAATATCATTCCACTACAAACAAGGGTGGCACAAATAAGGTGGTTCATGTTGTTTATATACATTACTATAGAGCTGTGGCTTTGAACAGCATTGGTTGGTTGGGAGATGCAGCTTCTTAGATCATCGTTTGAGGCATGAAACAGAATCAGATGAAATTACCAAAATCATCCAGAAAACACACATTGCGAAGAAAATGTCTCAGACAACAAATTATCGTAAATATAATTTTATTGTCAGCAACAACACCGAGTTAACACAAACTTCGTGTAGAGAGGAGCGGCGAATTGTCTCGGAAGGGGCCCTTGTTAGTCTGTATGCTTTGGCTGTTTGTTCAACTCTGTCTATCGAATGAAAATGCGTGTTGTTTTTTATGTGGATTCAGCCTCATTCTACTTCAATAGTAACGCCTTATATCGTTACACTACGGATATAAGAAGAAGTATCAGCACAGAAATCCATGGAATTTGCTTCAATAGAATTAAATGGGCACAAAAGCGTCGCCAGTGCACAAGCTTGTTTAATAAACTGCGGACAGACTTCCAATATGCATGACTGGGTGCCCTAAGATCTGGAAAGCACCTGAGGGAACTAAGGACCCTCACAAAGGAAAAGACAGAGTACTTCAAACGAGAAAGGACAATGTTACTGTTGGATGTTCCAAACTACTACAGCAGCAGAATACCGAGATACATATATACTTCAACCTCTTTCTGCACCGCCGCTCATTTGACGTGGCTTTAACATTCGTATTTTGCGTCTTTTAAATATAAGTATATCTGCTTACACAGTGTAACCTGTCAAAAGATGAACTCGGCACTACTCTTTATTTTATTTAACTACATTTAGAAACCTAGCTACTCTGTTGCGTGACACCATAATTATATTTCTAGTGCCAGGTGTAATACAAACTGGAAATAACGAGATATCTATGAGGCTAGGCAACATCAAACGCGATCGTTAAATTTGTTTTCTGTCTTGGGAATCATTTTAGATGCAAGTTCAATGTTTAAAAGAAGCCTGTCTATTCTATCATGAAAACGGGAGAGTATGATACTTCGAGTAAAAAGAAAATGATTGTACGTAACTGAATGCTGCTTGTATCTTTTTTTTTTCAAGATTATTTTATTTCTGTCATATAATGTTTTTTTAAAATATTTTTAAAGTAAAATTCTGTGTCAAATCGATGCTGTCTATATTGTGATTGTGTTCATGCAATGATTCCCAACCTTTTAGTGTGTGCTGTCCACTTGACTCCCTAACCAAACCCTTAACGTCTTTTACACTCAAATACAAAAAAATCAGACCTTTTCTTTGCAATTAGATATACAGTAAATTTAAAACAACAAATCAGGTTCGTGATATTACTTGCTTTGGCAATTGAAGATTTAAAAATGTGACGGCGTTTCTGTTTGATTTGGCTAGCGTTTGATGCAAGTCATCTTCAGATCACGTTACCAAAATTCAATCAAAGGAGTGAACTTTTATTTCCAATCATGGACGACTAAATAAAACTACAACATGTTTTGAGTATGATTATATTCTTTTTATAGCGTATATGTTACTTAAGTGTTCGTGACTTAGATTATAACAAAATCTAAATCTAGTCAAAATTTAAGTAGATTTTCTAAATAGAGACAGCTTCGTTTTTTAAGGAAACTTTCCGTCAGCCTACTGTCTTCTCTCTTCTCCAGACCTGAAGCCCCTTATTGTTTCGCACAAACCATGGAGACAAAAACAAACTCCCATTTTGGGAATGCCTGGGTTAATGCAATCTTCCAAATATGACATTGTTTGCTAGCGAGTATTTGGTTTAGTCGTCCCGGAAAAAAATAGCAGATATTCTTTTGTAGACAGTTGTAGTATATTTTAGCATTTAATGATTGTCTGACATTATTATATTTGTGAATTCTAAATTGATTTCTAAAAGTATGTATTTCAAAGTCCAGTATTTTTTTAAAAATCAAACAATCAAAAATCCATTATATTTTATTAATAAAGTTTGAACTCTAGCTTGGAAATTATTTCAGGATACAAAATAAATTAAACATTTTCATATCTTAAAGCCAGTTTATATCAGTATTCTAAAGTTTCTATGAAACATGTTATTTCACTATGAAAATGTTTATGTTCTGTTTCTACCAACTCAGGATGCGGTATGCCAAACAGTTGATATTTTTCCAGTTCGTTAGCCACGTCTACGATGTGACACAAGGTCGCAAATAGGGGGAATCTAGTGAGGATCGAACTTGCATTTACTATAGCAATGTAACTGTGAGACTAGCGTACTAACGGTCACCTATCAATGGGACTCCCTAGTAAGTCTAACAGTATATTGATGGATAATCAAATGTATCACAGGCTATAGATATCTCATTACTCCAATATGACTAACATATATCTTGATATATGTAACATCGTTTATCTGTTAAACTGATCAGACAGAACAAATAAAATAAGCGTTATGCTAAATCATAATGGAAAAGACAAGAAGTATACAGAAGATTAAATTAATTTCATTTTATTTCTGTGTCAAAACTTTATCTTTAAGAAAGAAAAATTGGGGAGATTGCTGGAATTCATGATTCCAGTTCCCAAGAATTGATTCGGTTATTTCAATTTTTATAAGAGATATTCATCCAGAGAAAATATATAAACTACTATGAAGAAATTTAAATAAGAAAAATAAAGTATTCGAGAGTATGTATTTATTTGTAGATGGAAATGTTAGACGACGTTAAGACGTTTCGAATTTTTTATAAACCTTCATCAGGATAATTATGATTATGATGTTGTTATAACCTGAATAATATTTGGGTTTTTTTTCAAAATGAAAACGAGAAAGTATCAAAGAAAATATTTTTTCTGTTAGCAGCATTCAGCTTAAGTATAAACACACATTCCTTTTATTCTTGCCAATTAAATTTCTCCCAATTTTAATATCATTACGTTTTAAGCACATATGCACATAAATTAAGATATGACATTATAGATTATATTGATTAACATATGCAGTAGTAAATATAAGTTGTCAATTTGAAAAATATTACTACACATATGTAGTATAATAGAAGTTGTAAGTTGAGCAGTTAATTTTCTTTTAATTACATTTATTTATGTCATAGTTTTTATGTTTCAAATAATTTTCGAATTCGAATTACGTCAGAATTTGCTAACCGAAAAAGAACATTTTCTTTAATAATTTTTCATTTTTCGTTTTCATTTTATAAAATATAACTCTGGTTCGACAACATCATCCAATTGTACTGATGAGGGATTGATTTTAAAAAATCAAACTGTAATCTTTAAACTTGATGAATGTTATATTATACTTGACAATAGAATTGGCTTACGGCTAAGCTTTATCGAACTCTACTGATGAGAGAGTAGATATTTACCCAACCAGAGCATGGTGGAATATATTCGCCTGGACGTCTCCAAAAATAATACACCGGATCTTTTTGTGCTTACTAAGGAAGAACTTTAAAGAGTTCAACAAATCAATCAATTTTTAATTATTGAATTATATCATTTAATCAGTAAACATCAAAAACTAAATGTTGTACTTTTCTTTATTGTAAACATAAGCATGCACGATTTTAATGCTCAATGATATCTCTTTTCTGAGTTCTGATCCTAGATCTACTTAACAAGATAGACGCAACCCCTTTACATATATAGATCATGGACTCTGCCGTCTATCTCGACGTATGAGGGTCAAGCGGTTTTGTTAAAGATGTGAACCATTGAACTGCCTACACAGATTTGTGTATAAGCAGCCACACATTTTGGATAAACTGATAACAGAAGAATGGGGCACCACTGTGCCACAGATCCTCCAAGAAGCTTGGGCGAGCGTAAGTTCGTTCGGGTTTCGAACCCAGCCAGAGGCAGCTGCTAAAACCGTATAACTATACTGATGAGAGGTGATACCTCGAAACACGTGTCTATAGTTTACCCCCTTTATACGCTTCCCGTCCTCGGTCGAGCACTCTATTTAGAAGGTATATAATTGCAGATTTCTCACTTTGTTTACATAGTTTGAGAACTCTAGGTGAAGGTCATTTCCCCTTAGAAATAAGCAATTAAATAGCCTGCTATACTTGGCGACTGACTGTGGATGTGTGGGTAAGAAGCTTGGGCGAGCGTAAGTTCGTTCGGGTTTCGAACCCAGCCAGAGGCAGCTGCTAAAACCGTATAACTATACTGATGAGAGGTGATACCTCGAAACACGTGTCTATAGTTTACCCCCTTTATACGCTTCCCGTTCTCGGTTGAGCACTCTATTTAGAAGGTATATAATTGCAGATTCACCGTATTCGGCTCGGCCAAATCTCACTTTGTTTACATAGTTTGAGAACTCTAGGTGAAGGTCATTTCCCTTAGAAATATAGCAATTAAATAGCCTGCTATACTTGCGACTGACTGTGGATGTGTGGGTAAGAAGCTTGGGCGAGCGTAAGTTCGTTCGGGTTTCGAACCCAGCCAGAGGCAGCTGCTAAAACCGTATAACTATACTGATGAGAGGTGATACCTCGAAACACGTGTCTATAGTTTACCCCCTTTATACGCTTCCCGTTCTCGTTGAGCACTCTATTTAGAAGGTATATAATTGCAGATTCACCGTATTCGCTCGGCCAAATCTCACTTTGTTTACATAGTTTGAGAACTCTAGGTGAAGGTCATTTCCCCTTAGAAATATAGCAATTAAATAGCCTGCTATACTTGGCGACTGACTGTGGATGTGTGGGTAAGAAGCTTGGGCGAGCGTAAGTTCGTTCGGGTTTCGAACCCAGCCAGAGGCAGCTGCTAAAACCGTATAACTATACTGATGAGAGGTGATACCTCGAAACACGTGTCTATAGTTTACCCCCTTTATACGCTTCCCGTTCTCGTTGAGCACTCTATTTAGAAGGTATATAATTGCAGATTCACCGTATTCGGCTCGGCCAAATCTCACTTTGTTTACATAGTTTGAGAACTCTAGGTGAAGGTCATTTCCCCTTAGAAATATAGCAATTAAATAGCCTGCTATACTTGGCGACTGACTGTGGATGTGTGGTAAGAAGCTTGGGCGAGCGTAAGTTCGTTCGGGTTTCGAACCCAGCCAGAGGCAGCTGCTAAAACCGTATAACTATACTGATGAGAGGTGATACTCGAAACACGTGTCTATAGTTTACCCCTATATATATATATATATATATATATATATGTGTGTGTGTGTGTGTGTGTGTGAGTGTGTGTGTGTGTGTGTGTGTGTGAGTATAATATTTTTATATTAGGGAAAATAATATTGTATATAGTACACGCTCAGCTACAATTATGGTGGTGAATTTATATCTAGGTAAATTCAAAATTGATCTAGACAATTGGGAGGCAGTAACCAGAGATAAATTGAGCTGCCAACCCTATCATTCACTTGGGAACCCAATATTTTGAAGATGAACGGACTTCCTCAAAACGTTATATTCACATTCCATGTTTACCGTTATCGACACAGGCAACCAATTTATTCATATTGATTGCAACGTCTTGTCAGACGACTGCCACTCCTTCGCTCATTGTCCGTTTGTGAGCTCGTTCTTGACTTTTCAATTCTGCCAGCGACTTGCATAACTTATAACCTATCTGGCACACATAACGATTGTTCGGCACACTGTTGTGCAACTGGAACATAAAATGTCTTTATGTTGGGAATCAGGCTGGGGGTCAGAGTATGGCATGGGAGAGACAAGAAATTGCAGTCAGGTTGCTTTCATGTGATTTTATGTGATCAATCAGGGCTGCCTTTGATAACAGAGCCAGGACACACTTCTCACAGATACACACAACACTAGAATTGGCTGGCAGAGTGTCACGTTTTCGGCACGCTCTCAATTTATGCATATATATATATATACATACATATATATATATATATATGGGTTGGTGAGTGTGTGTGTGTGTGTGTATGTCCGTGTGTGTGTGTGCGTCATCTGTTTGGAGAGAGAGGAAGGAATTATTTACTAATCTTAGCTTATTTTGTTACCTGGTCAGAAGCAAAGTCTGCTAATCTTAGTCGCTAATGATTGCATTATGACTGGCATCTAAGTGTATCTTAGTTTGGGAAAAAAGCTATAGTTATTGCGCATTTGATGAGAATTGAACTTTAATAGACTAGATTGCTAACAATAACAGAATATACACAACTATGTCGTGAGCCTGATATGAGTATATTTTATAACAGAAATGTATTACTTTTTTATGTTGTATGATGCACATACACATAAACACACATATGATATATATATATATATATATATATATATATATATTATATATATATATATATATATATAAGAGTGAGAGAAAGAGAGAGAGAGAGAGAAAAGAGAGAAAAAGTTCTAACAAATAAAGTAATGTCTAACATCAGGACACGCACGAAATGTTGGCATCAGTTCTTTAAGAAAGAAAGAAAGAAAAGGGAATAAAAAAAGCATAGAAAGAAAGGAAGGAAGAAGGTAATAAAGGAAGAAATAAAAAAAAGAAATCAGGAGAGAGAATAATTTGAAAGGAAAGAGAAATTAAAGAAGTAATATGAAGAGAGAGAGAGAGAGAGAGAGAGAGAGAGAGAGAGAGAGAGAGAGAGAGAGAGTGAAAGAGAGAGGTGGGGACAAGAAGAACGAAAATGAATGTGAAGAATAGATTAAATATCATTATAGATAATACATGATGGCGAGAACTATACCGATGTAAATATAACTCCCAACATAAATATCTTTATTTACAAGTAAGGTGCTCAAGGTATCAGATCAGTCACAAAACGAGATAAATTAACATAATCATAATACATCATCATCCATATGTGAATATATTTCATCGGATATTAATATGCATTTTTATTCCAATACAACAAAACATTAAAACAAGTGACAAAACACAAATATAACCATTACACAAGAATACCTTTTGGTAAAGAAAAAAAGAATATTGAGGATTTATTTTATATTCAAGAAGCCTACACCTAAATATACGAGGAATGTCTGAAAAGTAAAGTAGAAATACATATCAATCAATATTTATTACACTACACATAAAGCATTGTGCATATTGTAGCAGTACTACTTTGCTACTTTTGAAAGGTAGTTTCAACACTTGTAATGCTGACAAGAGAATGGACAACATTGTGCGCGTTGAACATTTGATTCAAGATGATAGACGGTGCGAACTTCATGATACGTCATGTTATTCTGAAGTTGGTGGTTCTTGAAATCATTCACGAGAAGTTGGGTTCTTATCTCGCTGGACGTCAAAACAATTAAGTGAAGATGCCATGTTATTCGAGGAGGATATTTATGTAATCCTGCACTGATGTGACAAGTGCATCAATCTCGATGGCCAATATGAATATTTGCAATGGCCAATATGAATATTTCCAGTAACGTATACAGGTTTTATTTATCTGGTAATAGACATGTTAGATTAGTAAATTTTTGTATCTTATCTTTCAGATATCCAAATCGCACACACAAACACACACACACACACACAGAGACACACACACACACACACACACACACACACACACACACACACACACACATATATATATATATATATATATATATATATATATATATATGTAGCAAAAAGTTTTTCTCTCTTCATGGTTTCGGTGTTCAAGTTAAACCTTCTTCAGGAAAACTAAAAAATTATAGGTGGCTACATTTTATATATACTTGTATAGTTTTGAATTATTTCTTATTCTTATTACTCTTTCTGTCTTTTAATTAGTTTGTACGAATTTTAGTTTTTGGGATTAACTACTAATGCTACTACAATGAAAACGTAGCAACTTTTGATGAATATATATATATATAATATATATATATATATATATATATACGAGGGGCGTTCAATAAGTAATGCCCCTAACCCACTTCCCATAGCAGTAGAGCAACGGAACTTGGCACAGATTAGTCTTTTTCTACATAGGAACCACCCAGAGTTACGCATTTCTCCCATCGTTTAATGCAGCTCTGGAGACCATTTTTGTAGAACACCCCAAGTTAGTCCTTCAACCACGACGTGACTTCAGAAATCAAGGCTACATCATCTGGGAAACGCTTTCCTTTCGAAAAAAACTTCATGGCTGGGAAGAGGTGAAAGTCTGAGGTTGCAAGGTCAGGAGAGTAGGGGGATGGGGGAGTAGTTCATAGCCGCACGCCTGTGCTTCTGATCTGGTGAGACGCGAGTTGTGGACCGGAGCGTTGTCCTGCAGGAGGAGGATGCCTTTACTGATCTTGTCCCGCTTCTTGATTTTGATAGCTTCTCTTAATTTCCTCAAAAGTGAAGCATAATAGGCTCCTGTAATTGTGGTACTTTTTGCCAGGAAATCTGTCATCACTACTACGTCCTGGTCCCAGAAGACTGTGAGCATGACCTTGCCAACGGAGGGCTGTACCCTTGCCTTCTTGGAGGAGGTAAATCAAGGTGCTTTCATTGCATCGACTGGGCTTTGGTCTCTGGATCATAGTGATGGACCCAGATTTCATCTTGTGTAATCAGTCTTTTGAAAAAAATTGACTCATCTTCTTGGCACACCTCCAAATTCATCCTCGAGCACTCGACGCGTTCTTGCTTCTGGAAAGGTGTGAGCAGCTCGGGAATCCATCTGGCAGACACCTTTTGCATATGCAAATGGCAATGAATGATAGTTTCCAAAGACCTGATACTAATCTTGACCTCATGGGCTATTTGGCGAATAGTTATACGTCGATCTTCCAAAATGCCAGCCTCAATTTGACGGACAGATGCCTCATCAATGGCAGAAGGGCGGCGACCAGACCCGGGAGTTCTTTCCACAGAGTTCCGACCATGTTTCCGACCATGTTTGAATTCACGATGCCAGCGTTTTGCGAGATCATATGATGGGGAATCATCCCCATAAGTTACTTTCATTTCATCAAAAGTCTCCCGTGGTGTGCGTCCTTTCAAATACAAAAACCGGATCACTGCTCGACACTCAACAGGCTCCATTTCACACTTGACTCAGTTCAAACACCTGTAGTTCAGAGCTGTAATTTGCATATCTATGGAGATATAAATAATTGCACATGCAACATTTCAGCTAGATCATACAACTGGAAGTGGGTCAGGGGCATTACTTATTGAACGACTCTCGTATATATATATATATATATATATATATATATATATATATATATATATATATATGTGTGTGTGTGTGTGTGTGTGTGTGTGTGTTGGTGGAGTGGCCTATTGTCGGTATCACCCGAATAGCGAGAAATCTATTCCCTATTCGCTAGCGATGGACGAGGGAGATTGTTTTCTCTTGACATAGAGCGCCACAGTTGGCGAAATCCTTTATCAAACCTGAAACGTTGCAATTTCTAGTGGATGCTTTACCGAATTAGATAAACCTGCCCTATACATATTTTATGTTATACAATCAAAACGGATATTATTAACTTTTATCCATTCCTGAAGTTGACCGCATCAGAACACTGTAACCCAAAATAAAATTGTATGAATATAAATCAAGTGGGGTGGATTCATTTTTGCATTGCTGCATATTCATATTTTGGGGTATATAGTTTAATGTTGTAGATTTTGATAATAAATAATGACTGATAATATCCATTCTGATTGTATAATGTTCCGTTAGAAATAATTAAATCTTAGTTTATTTGACTTTGAAGATAATTGTTTTATTACACTCTTTTATGAATGTTAATGTATGAAGGTATGTAGGTAGATACGTACGTATGTATTGAAAAGAGAACATAGGTGTTAGCAATGATTATTTGGTTTTACTTCAGTATTGTTTAGTAAAGGTAATAAAGTCTGAAATGTGTTTCCAAGACAGATAAAGTCGCCAATAGAGCAAAAAAATTAAATAATTTTCAATTTACCATCGTATAAATCGATACGAGATAGAAAATGTCTAGTAATTAAATTGTTTTTCATTCCTAAAATACTTTGTGAATAAAAAACAAAAACAAGTACATACTGCCTTTCGAAGAAACTAATTTTCCAATCGTTTCTTCGTTACAAATGTTTGAAATTGCATAAAATCTGGTATCTGGTTATTTTCCTTGTAACTCCTTTTATTTTTAAAAATTGTGTTGATAAATCAATAGCTCCACTATTTGTACCAGAGTTCCGTCTATAAGGTTCCGGCGAAATTTCGTTTTAATTCTTCTCACAATCTTGGTGATTATCTAAGGAAATTTAATTGGATGATGATTTGAAAATGGCGCTGTTGATGTTCTCTCTGCTCACGCAATTCACAATGAAATGACAGACATAATTTCTAAACTAATGAATTTATAAATCATTTTCGTGTAAATTTCATAAAAATAAATAAATGCAATTATTCTAATATCTACATTATTACTTATTTTCTTTTTTCTTTTTATTTCTATTTTACTATTTGAAAGGAAAAGAGGAGGATGGGGAATGACCTCTCTAAGTATTTTTTACCAACGAGAAGAGAATCCCTTGGTTTGAATTCAGAGTTTTCATTTTCCTAGACCGGTTGGCATACCAAGGTTAAAGAGTCCAGTCTGTCCTACTATTTACCCATAAATGGAAGGGGCATAGTTGGATTCGTACCAATCCCAAGGGTAGTAGCGCTATATGAAATGCAAAAAGTCCCGTCCAGGATTTGAACTCGTCTCTACGTATACATTTCATACAACAGTAACCATTACACTACGGAACTCCACGTGGGCTTACATGTTTAGTTTTATTAAAACTAAGTAAGATTTTAATCTAATTATATTCAATCACTGTGACGTTTAAATAATACATGGTTCAACTTGTAAAATAAGCTTAGCTTCGATCTATTGTTGAATAAAGTGCCTGCTGTTATTAAGTGGTTTACCATCTGAGTACTGATCCAGCTTAACTGATTGACTTTGATATTCATAGAGCTTTTTATTTATCAAGCTTTGCTTATTCTGGCACATATACATCGGGTTGCTTACCCATCTAAATACTGAGCAGTTGTCACCCATCTAAATACTGAGCAGCTGTCACCCATCTAAATACTGAACAGTTGTCACAGTTGTCACCCATCTAAATACTGAGCAGCTGTCACCCATCTAATCTAATACTGAGCAGTTGTCACCCATCTAAATACTGACAGTTGTCACCCATCTAAATACTGTTGTCACCCATCTAAATACTGAGCAGTTATCACCCATCTAAATACTGAGCAGTTGTCACCCATCTAAATACTGAGCAGTGTCACCCATCTAAATACTGAAGCAGTTGTCACCCATCTAAATACTGAGCAGTTGTCACCCATCTAAATTGAGCAGTTGTCACCCATCTAAATACTGAGCAGTTGTCACCCATCTAAATACTGAGCAGTTGTCACCCATCTAAATACTGAGCAGTTGTCACCCATCTAAATACTGAACAGTTGTCACCCATCTAAATACTGAGCAGTTGTCACCCATCTAAATACTGACAGTTGTCAGAGCAGTTGTCACCCATCTAAATACTGAGCAGACTATTCACTGTTATTCACTATAACTTCAGGGATATGACAAGAACCAATTTTTTGAGCATGATTTGATTATAAGCTAGAAAAATATTCAAAACAAATATTTTCTTAATAACATCCGGAGTAATCATGCATACATGATGTTTTTTTAAACTGCAATCGTTTTTTGTTCTTTTGTTTTTGTTTTTGTTTGTTTGACAATTTGTATTTAAACAATTTTAACTTGTTTATAAGTCTGAAAGCAATAGTTGTTGACAGTAAACATAGCTTCTTCAGATATTTTCTTGATAAGCAACTTAAACACTCGGAGTGACTGGTCTGATCACTTTTGATCTTATAAACTTCCAGTCTCTTGAAAACAAATGCGTTGTATCAGCTTGTTGGGAATTGTAAACCGATTATGTTTCCCATTAAATTCAATTCTTATGCTTTTGTGAAATAGACGCGAAAAATGTCTAACTTTGAAGACGATATACTTGACACAACACTAATAATAGATGCTCGAATGCGGCTAACACATACAGTAATAATTTAAATTGCTAAATACTGAGACTCTGCGTAGAGTGTTTTCACGTAATTAATACTTAACAGTGGATTAATAGTAGGATAGACTGTGCTTTTCAGTCTTTGTCTGGCAACCGCTCTGCCGGAACGGAAAACTCAAACCAGCTTTACTCCACTTAAAAATTGACCTTGTGATACATCCTGACCGTGGGGAAGAGTGCGTAAATTCTATTCTCATTAAGTCATTTAGGAGACACCCTGAATATTCAAGATAAACTTTTCATTCATATATTGATGGTAAATGTGTAGCAGAGAAACGCTATTGATGATTGTGATTATTTTACAAAGTCTACACATTTTTGGTTTCATTATTTATATTTCTTTATATATACTAGCAAAAAAATGCATCCTTCGGGCGTAAGTATATGTTTTGATGTAATTAAATATATTAGATTAGAAAGGCTAACGAAATTAAATAAGAACGCATATAAAAAGATTACACCTATTTTAATCATGTTTTAATTGGTTCCTATATAAAATCATTCACAGGATTGATTTTAATACATTGGAAAATAAAAACAATATCATCAGAGATCAATAACACCAAGTAGTTATTTCTTAAGCCCCGGTTTTGTTAAATCAGTATGCAAATTAACCACATCATATATTATGTAAACCTTTATTTCTTAGTGATATATAAGACACATTGCAGAATTTTAAACGTACTAATAACATGGGCTATTTTGAGGCAAATATAACTAAAGTTTTCCAAGAGACATCGTTAATAAAACAAGATGTATTCTATGTAGTAATAATGTGTGCGTGTGTGTGTGTGTGTTCGTGTGTGTGCATTTATATTTTCATATTTGTACGTGTGGATATCTAAGAGTATGCGCTTGAAATTATGTATTTGCTGAAAAAGTGAGTTACCAAACAAATGTATCGGGAACCAATAGTGCCTCAGGAGACTACGTCACAACCAATCTTTTATGTTACCCTATATGTATGTATAATATATATATATATATATATATAATATATATATATGTGTGTGTGTGTGTGTGTGTGTGTGTGTGTGTGTGTGTGTGTGTGTGTCATAAATTATGGTAGGAAGATCATTTTTGGGGGAAATAATACTGGAAATAATGAAACTCTCTGCACAGTTGTCAGGGCAATGTAACCGGGAACACCAATCCTTACAGGTATTTAAAGGTTTATGAACGAAAAATGTTAAGGATTTGCTCGTAAAAAAACTCAAAACTATTATATCTTAACTTTTTTGTTTAATAAACAGTGGCAAAACATAACATGGTAAATCATTTTTGAATATAATTGTTGAATAACATTCAAACTATTATATTCAAAAATGTGCCAAGTTGAATCATTGCTATATTCGGATAGACAAGATGCATCTGAAAAAAGCCGGAGGGTACAACGGCCGAAACGTAGTATTTGTAAATATCACGATAAAGATGAGTACAACAGTCCGAAAAATAAAAATAAAATTGTTTGCAATTGTAATAATTATTGTTCATCAAACACTTATCTTGTGATTTCAAAAGAGAAGATTTTTACATTACTGGTATTAATTTATCATACACGTACAGCGCCGGGTAAGCCACTAGTGTAAAATAGTGTTAATAGTAACTTATAACCAAATAGTAAATTATAAGTTATGGTGATAATTTATATCATTCTGAATTATGTCAAATCAAGTAGCATATAAAAATAAATCAAGTAGCATTTTATGTAAAATTTATAGCATTTTATATAAAATGTATTTATTTTAAATTATGAAAACTAAAGATTGTTTTCTTTGAAGAAACTATTTACATTGTGTAAACACTGGGATGAAATCAATAATTGTGATAGCTATGACATTAGAAAAATTATTGGAATGAAAGAAAACGATTCTTGATAAAAAAAGCCATAAAATATCACATTATTTTGTTATACAAATTGAAATGAAATAAGGAAAACTCTAACAAATTAGCAAAAATAAATGAACATAAAATAATGAATATACATAAATACTTTGTGATTAAAAAGATCTCATTATTTATTTTTATTTTGCTTTAAAACATCGATCTAATTGAAACGAAAGCGATTTAATTTGGAATACTAAATTTCTGAGTAAATGAAACAGTATCTACATTCGGCTGCATTTAAAATTACCTAACTTATTAGCGAGCAGTGTGTGTATATATGTGTGTGTGTGTGTCTGTCTGTCTGTCTGTCTGTCTGTCTGTGTGTATGTGTGTGTGCCTGTGTGTCTGTATGTCTGTGCGTGTGTGTGTGAGAGAGAGACAGGAAGAATATGCGCAAAAGAGTATGAACAAATTTAAATGTGTGCGCGTATTAGTGAACCTTGACAAAAAACAGATTCGTGACAAAAAAGATAAGAAAAATCTAAAAATGTGTATGAAATTTAAGTCAATTGAAATAAATAATTGTGCTATTGGTAAAAAAGATAAATAATAGAGATAGTGCTGCTTTAAAGATCATTTTCAATGTTTAGAAGCGGATATATTGTTCTTATCTTTGCTGAGCTCAAAGGATATCATATGAAAATTTTGTATAAAGTCAGAAGCAGACATTAATCTTCATATATATATATATATATATATATATATATATATATATATATATATATTATTATTATTATTGTTATTATTATGGACTCTCTCGTAGATTTTTGACGCATGAGGGTTCACACACACAATGAACACCCACACAGTGATTTGTTTATAGTGGTGAAGGCTTGTGTTGGACCATCCACACTTTTTGGCACAATCGATAGGAGAGAATTGGTGCATCAAGGGTTGCCACAAACCCAATCAACAACCGACCTCAGGAATTTTGAATTCAGAGTTATCCCTCTCCTAGACTGGTTATCTACTCAAGGATGAAGAGCCCAGTCTGCCCTACTATTTAACCCAAGAGCTGGAGGGAGAATATATGGATTCATACCTTTCCCAAGGGTATTAGCGCTATGTGAAATGCCAACAGCTTTGTCTAGGAATTGAACTCGAATCAACGAGTCCATTTTTCACGACTCTAACCACTAGTCCACGCTATATATATATATATATATATATATATAATATATATATATATATACATATATATATATATATATATATATATATATATATATATATATATATATATATATATATATATATATATATATATATATATATATATATATATATATATATATATATATATATATATATATATATATATATATATATATGGATGTTTGTTTATTTTAGAAACGTTGCTGAATAAAGTATATATTAAATTTTTACTTGAAGGCACTTACAACGCATGTATCGCATAAAATTCGATACTTTTTATAGAAAATGAACTTGACAAGTAATCCGGCAAAGGATGGCTCGGTGTGTAGAATACCGTACAGACTGTTTCGACTTTATTAAGTCTCATCAGCGGTATATACTAACGATTTCCCTCCGACAGAAATCGAAACCGGGACTTCAGCAGACACAGTGAAACACTTGCGATACATGCGTTGTAAGTGCATTCAAGTAAAAATGTAATATATATATATGTATATATCATTAAAAATACACATACAATATAGTTTTTAAAAATTATTCATCAATCTTTCTAATATATTGTTAAAGATAATCTTTTTTTTATTTACTGATCTATCTAATTCATTTAATATATTTTATTTTACAACTGAGAAAAGTAAATAAATTCTTCTATTTGACCGTTTTTATTTTGAATTCAAGATAGTTACAATGTAGCATTATTCACCGGAAGTTAACCAGACAAGATTAGATATCTTATT
>CM042140.1:121649106-121726606 GCA_023376005.1 Doryteuthis pealeii
CAACCAACACTGTTAAACCCTTTCTCATAGAATGTGGAGTTTATCCTCCTATCATACAACAATATTTGGTAATCCTTAACTTTTTCCTCGTAAATTCCTAACTTGAAATAAACTGAACCCTCATTTTATGTCAGTGTTTTTGCAATAAATGTTTTATTTTTCTTGCACCCGTTATTTTACAATACTAAGTATATTTTCTTTATTCTTTATTCTTTATTCTTTAACAAATAAAGAAAATATATTTAGTATTGTAAAATAACGGGTGCAAGAAAAATGAAACAGTTATTGCAAAACTACGGACATAAAATGGGGTTCAGTTTATTTCATAGTAGGAATTTATGAGGGAAAAGTTAAGGATTACCTGATTTTTCAACGCAAATAACATGAACGATCTATTTGAAAATGTGAACATGGGTGGCATTTTATCCTTCTTGAGAGAAATACAAATATACTAAAAAATACATAGATCAGATATAGGATATGTCTACAAAACTATTTACAAAAATACAACTGTATGCAAAATTGATTTCCAACTTTTGTCGCATACTCTAAATATTCGTTTAAATATAAATTATTTATCTATAAACTATTCGCTTACAAATAAAAAATACAACAAAACAAAATTTGGCATTAAATAACACACAGGAGTTGATATGTCATTAAGCTAAATTAACCTAACATAGGAATAAAGGTAATCATAATATATCTAGGATTAAGAGTTATCACATTAAGTTATCACATGTGTTAAGAGTTATCACATTAAGTTATCAGATGTGTAAAGGTTACAGACCGTCACAACGTGAATGGTATCTGATTTTGATCGACATTGTCTTGTCTTGTATTCTATGAGTGGATATAGCTTAGTTTTTAGGTAGTGGATTTCCAGTCTACATTCTCTGATCTTCGTGTGATGATTTGTTCGTGTTATTGTTCACCAGGCTACGGGATGGTATATTTTGTCACTCACTTGTGTATATCATTATACGACAGTGAACGGTGTGATAGAAACAAGCCACTTGAGAATACCATGGAGATAAAATTAAATTGCATTGGTGTTCATTGTGGGGAAACATCTTAAGAAAGTTTTCTGTCTGAAATCTGAATTCAAATCTAGTTTTTGAATTGTAAACATCCTGGAAACCAGACAGAAGGTTTTCTGCTAATGGAAAAAATATTGATTCTAATTAGAAAATTATTTTCTGTTGAAATTATGAATACAACGATGTTTAAAGAAACACACCTCCACTCCCACGCACATATGTGTATATTAGTAGATGTATATATATTCGTTACAAAGAATTGTATATGACCCTAGGTTTCATGCGTTTTATGCATCCATCGGACTCTGTCTGATGAGTGATATCTATTCGTAAATAGGTAATAGATCTATTATTGATGTTGAGCACTCCTCCAATAATACCGCACAAAATATTGTTCCACCACTAACTCAACAAGTGAGCTAGTGATAACTATATACTATTACAATACTATATATATATATATATATATATATATATATATATATATATATATATATATATATATATGTATCCAGAAACAGCCTTCGTCAGCGAGAGACGATGGAGCAGTGACAACGTTTTTTTTTTCGTTTTTTCTTTGAACTACATAGCCTGTAGCCTATATATATATATATATATATATATATATATATATATATATATATATATATATTAGGTTTAACGCTAAAAGTACCTCTGATTCGTAAAATATGTCTAGTGCTAAATACACAAAAATGCAAAGCAATATATAATAGATATTGTTAACTCCTCTGGCGATCGTAACCGTGTAATAAGTGTAGTGAATATTATTCTGTCCTACTTTAACATTTTCTATATCTTTTCTACTTTCAATCTCACACGAACTAGACGTGCTGAGCATCGCTGAAAAAGTAAGATCGAACTCGTAAGTAACGTTTTCCTATGGACTCATAAGATGGACACACCAGTAATGGTCACCCAAAAAAACTTACATTCTCCAGTTCTGTGTGAAAAATGGGTGCCGTCCAGGGGCTGATGGATAGAGAAAGGTTCAAAGGAATCTGTGCTATTGGCACGCCTTGATGAGAAGGGGGAGGATTGAAGAAAAGATTCTATTAATTCATCAAGAATGTTCTCAAACTACGGGGAATGAATTAGCTTACGATCGGCAAGTTGGGTAATGAAAGCTGCAGAAGCGCTCAGTTCTTAAAATCAGAGCGTCATTGTCAGCGTGCTGAAGAATTTGCCGATATATCATCGACTGCAAGAATCCCGAGGACGACCATGGATCAACTAGACATGTCAAAGAATACGTTCATTGGTTTTCTCAGTCACGAGCAGTTTGATTGATTGGTTGATTTTAACGTTATTTCAACCAAACTTTGTCAAGAGGTTAGGGAATCGCGCTCATATTTACATTTTTCGTGTAGCTGATGCTTAAGAGTTTTCTTTGTACCCGATCTTATTGAATATGGATGATTTTTAAATAAAGCAGTTTGACCCATAGATGGGACCTTCATGGAGGCGCGTGAAGTAATGGTTACCATCGTAGGAAATAGACACGACGATTTGAGTTCAAATCCTGGACGTGACTGTTTGTATTTCACATAGCGCTAATACCCTTGGGAAATTTATGAATCCATCAATTCTCTTTCCAGCTATGAGTAAATAGTATGACAGTCCTGGCACTTTAACCTTGGCTCGGCGACCAATCTACGAGAATCCAAACCTCTTAAACTCCGCTTAAAATGTGACCTTGTTTCACATCCTTCTCAGGTGGTTGGTATATATATATATATATATATATATTATATATATATATATATATATATAGATAGATAGATAGATAGATAGATAGATAGGACCTTTTTAGGTACGACCAATCCGGGTCAAAGTGGACTGGGAGGTAAAAGCAATGAAGAGGTACTCATACTCCCCAGCCCTGCAGAACTGGAGACTCACCATCAGATGCAGTTTAGTTTCCTAGCCAGGACTTCTTTTGGGGTGGGGTTTTACTCTCTTTGTAGTAAATACAGTCAGCATATTCTAAGACACCCCACGAGCAGTGTCACGCGGAAAATGTCGTCTAATATCGATGGACAATCATTAAGCTCGTAAGTAAAAAGCAAGCAAGAAAATACCAGTATTCCTATAGTAGATGGGTAAAAGTTTCAAAATAAGTATGTGTTACAGACGCCAGACTGAAATGGCTTTTTATAAGCTATGTAAAAGTAAACTTCCTTCCGGTACCAACCCCAGGTTATATTGGAAACTTTTCAAGATCATAGTTAATGGAGAGAAACAGCTCCAGATTTTTCTTTTAAACAATAATATATATATATATATATATATATATTATATATATATATATATATATATGAGGTTTTTTTTTAGAACCACGCACTTCATTTCTTTCAACCCAGTTTTGGATATTATCCAAGTTGTTTCAAGTAAAAAAAAATAGTAGGAAAATGAAGGGATAACTCAAAAAATAAAGAAACACTTCAGAAAACTGAAGCGATCTACCGTTTGTGAGACAAAGTGAAACACATTTCTGTCTAAAGAAAACAAAAGGCTTTTACGTTCTATTCTTTTAATACCTATAATTTATTTATATTTTAAGATATCATATCACACATTCCCATAAGATAGCCTAAGAATTAATAAAAAGAATTCACTCTTGTGATGAGTTGGAATGAGGATACATAAAGATTTCTATTGATACAAGAAACAATCAAAGCGTCTATATTCACTGTCAACTCCTGCTTGGGTTATTTAATGCTGAAGTCAGTTGTTTTGGCGAACATTTTTACATTTGAGTGTAACTAATAATAATAATCTTTTGGTAGAAAATTATTGCATCAAGTAACTATTCTTAATACAAATAATTTTCAGTTATATAGTTTCAAGTCTTCCTATCTAATCAGGGTTAATAATTTTCAAAGATTGACCCTAATCGGTGTTTGGAGTAATAGCAACCTATGGTGGTTTCCAGAGCTCAAGCATCGGATAAAATTTAGCGTTATAACCAGGACACCCTTTTTGATGGCATTTTTTTGTTACTTTTACCACATTATTAACACTCGATCAAAAATGATTTTTTGTCCATGTATATGTATATTCATAAATATGTAATTTTTTATATATTGTTACATACGCCTATCGCTCAACGCTATACAGCGCTTCCATCAGAGATACCAAAGAGAGTTGAAAGACATGTATACAAAAACTCGGCAATAAACAACAATAAAGCATGATATTATTTCAAAACACAACATTTAATTCGAGCTTAAAATCTTTGGGAGTCCTAATACGACCGCCGACAGGCTAGAGTTTTTTAATGTCCTTTTGGTTAAATTTCTTCTTCAAAATCAATATATAATGTTCATAACGAAAGAAGTTACACTTATCTTTTTTATATGGGTGATTCATTTTCCGTGGTTATGATTATTCCGGTATTAATTCTTTTATCTGGCATTTTCATTGTGATAACTTTCTTTCGGGAGACATTCTTCGTCTCCCCCCCCACGAGATGTTCACTGGCCGGCCATCTGATATACAC
Organism: Doryteuthis pealeii; assembly: GCA_023376005.1. Taxonomy (NCBI): domain Eukaryota; kingdom Metazoa; phylum Mollusca; class Cephalopoda; order Myopsida; family Loliginidae; genus Doryteuthis; species Doryteuthis pealeii. The sequence goes on from CM042140.1 coordinate 121,653,667, forward strand.
TGCTCAAGACTAACAACAGGGATCGCTTTCCTTTCCTCCATATCGTGACGTCACCTTTATCGGTACGTTTGGCCTACGTAGGTAAAGCAATGAGTGTAGTTTCAGGCGTTCGTTTCGTGCCTTCCTCTTCTTAGCTAGGCCGGCTAAGCGAAGTTTTAGGGTCACAATCTGTGACTTCCTCCCCTCTCCCGTCGCTAACAAGTCTCTCAGAATATTCCAAAAGTTCTATCATTTGATGGAACGTAACAATATATATATATATATATATATATATATATATATATATATATATATATATCTAATGAGTCAGACGAACCTACTAAAAGTTTCGCTTAAAGAGTCATATCTTAGCCCTGAGGAGCATTAAGCGAAAATTTTAGTAGTTCGTCTGACTTATTAGATTTATCTTTATCATTTGCTCTACTTAGGTATTCAGCACTTTTTACTTATTAGCTTTAGTCTCCTGGCGGGTTTGTATGTATATATATATCTTATATATATATATATATATATATATATATGCATATAAATTGTTTTTTCTTTTGGCAAAGATATTGAGCTAATAGATATTTTTTTTTTGTTGGTACTATTAACATGGTCTTTTCTTTTTTACAATTTTTTTTTCTTCCCGGTTGATGTTTGGTAGTATATTTTACAATCAAACTTTTGCTGGTTTTTTTCTCAACACGAGGATTTACCAACAAGTTTGGTATATTATATATATATATATTATATATATATATATATATATATATATATGTGTGTGTGTGTGTGTGTGTGTGTGTGTGTGTGTGTGTGTGTGAGTCATCCACAGACACGTGTTTCGAACTTTACTCGACTTTGTAACAGCCACCTGTAGCCGGGATCGAAACCCGGCAGAATTTTCGTCTACCAAGTCTCCGACCCTTGTGGGTTATTAGCAGCTGTTAGTTTGAAGTGAACCATTAATTGATACATCCCTACGCGGAATGTTTTACAATGAATGAGAACTCAAGACTGTAAACAGCGAACATCTTCAATCTTAGAATTAGGATAGGGTGCAATAATTAGCTTTTGTACCATACTGAGAAGGCAAAATAATAATAGAAAATTATAAAATCCTTAAGCATACAAAGAATAACGGCCTTCATCAGACTAAAATGTTTGATATTTGAAGTTAAAACGGTCAAATTACAGAGAATTTTGAAGTACTCGAAAAAAGAATTTCAAAAAAATTATTTGAGAGACGCTCCACAGCAAAAGAAACTAATGATGTTTGCATTACGGTTACGGTTAGAGAATATTTTTGTGGAGTGAAATTTGAAAAAAGGGAATTTTAATTTCATAAGTAATATTATTGACTTGTGCAAAGAAAAGTTAACGTTCTGTTAATATATGATTTAAGATTTGTTTTTTTAATTTAGTGAAATATGTGTGTTTATATTGGCGAATTTATTTGTTTTTAATATGATTTTAGTGATCATTATTTTTTTTCTCATAATAAAATGAGATAAAGTATGTTAATATTTTTCGTTAGGGGGTGAAAAAAGCTGGGAAATATAGATTTGTTGTCCCATGTTTATTAGTGGGTCGGTAGTTTAAGCATGTGTAAGTCTATGACAATGATGATGATGGTAAAAATACATGTGTACATGAACAAACCCTGGTCAAAACACGTGTTAGTAAATTTATTTTATCCATTCAACATTTTCCTTCCTTTTAATTTTTCCTTTCAATATATATATATATATATATATATATATATATATATTATATATGTGTTGTGGTGTGTGTGTGTAGAAAAATGAGGGTCCTGAATAGAATAATTCCCTCAACCAACTAATCTGGTTTCATATATATGGCTTTTATATGAGTGCATGTATGCAAGAATGATCACTGATGTGGGTCGAATGTAGAGATTTGTTCATTAAAGCCTCATTTTCCGAAGATAAAGCTACATTAAGTGTTAAATGGCTGCTGACTATTTTGGCAGTCTTACAACCGAAATCAGTTGTTCAAAAAATTTATTTAAAATTCTCTCGTTAAAAGGTTGTGAATCCTCATAACACAAAGCCAACAAATACCTCATTTCCCAAATCTACATGTCATACTCCTCCTTACTGTTGTTCTACCAATGTTTAAGCCTATGTAAATTCATGAATAGTGTTTGCACATTTTTATGTTTATATATTACTAGAACGGCTACACACTACCGAGTCGAGGGAATAAAATTTCATGTAATAGTATAGCTAGTTTTGTTTTTGTTTAGTTTTGCTTATTTTTATTTTTATTTTGCTTTATCGTTGTAGAAAATTTAAAAAAAACATAAATGAATTCAAATATATTTTCCAAACGAAATACGTCGAGAATAATAACAACGCCGTATCTCAGAAATATATACAAAAAATGTAAAGTTTTCCAAATTAAAGAAAATATTTTGTTTTCTTCTTTCTCGTCTTCTGATCTTTTCCTCAGTGGTTAGTAATGAAATATTTTCTTTCTCTCACACAGATGTCTTACGCTTTCCCCCTCTTCGTCAGGAGTTAAATGACGTTTACATTTTGTTTTTATAATTGTCCTCGCGTGATTTCTAGAAAGACTGTGATTGGCCGATTTGAACACACGCGTGTTTTCCCTAACCTATTTCCAACAAATAACATCAGATTATTAAGAAAATTAAAAAAAAACAATTCTTCTAACTCTCCATTATTTTTTTCATAGAAGATAGAATATGAAAAAACTGAAAAAATGATAATCACTATTTTTAGTCATTTCTTATTTTTTTTCCTTTTTTGGCAAATTAATTTTTATTTATTAAAAAGATAAAAGATCATTAATTTATTTTGTTCTTTTTCATCTGATTTGTTATTCTTTTGCAATGCAACAGTAATTTACAATCTACTTATGTCAGTCTTGATTCGATTTCAAAGGAGTTTTCAATAGAAGTGGTTTGTGTAAAATCCGAATTTTTTTCAACTTGGGTAACCCAAATGTTCCCATAACTCAACTGCCGGTAGCTGAATCGATTCAATTTCATACCTTGGCAGTTTTAGTGGAGATCACCATAGAAAAGTTTACGTTAAAATTCGGTTACAGACAGATGCGGAGGTTTATCATTTAGATAGATAGATGGATAGTTCATAAATTCAGTCTCCGATTTTATCTTCTGTTTTGTCATTAGATTTAATTAAAAATGTCATCCTCGAAACAATGTTGACCATTAAGGTGAGTGGGTAAGAAAGGGGTGGATGTGAAAACAATCTGAAACAATTTTGACGTTATTACTTACTGTCTATCCTATTAAATAAAGCAATACATTTAGTGAATTATTTAAGAGTATTCGAGCGAAAAGAATTGGTTTTATTTTGATTGTATATTTATTATACGATTTAGCAGTGTTGTTTTTACCTTCATGAAATGAATTGTTTATAATGAAGTGGTTCGTCATAAACATAAATCAATCGCAGCTTAATGATCCGTTATTTTGTTCATATACAATAAAACCGACAACATTATTTACACTCTTTATACAAAATCATACACGAACATCTAGAAAATAAGTTTTTTCTTATAATAAGACTTCCGAAAATGATAATTTACTTTCTTTATTGTAAAATATAAAGATAGCGATGGATAAATTGAAATACTGGTCCTGTCAGTGAGACTTAAAATATACCGACTGCATCCCCTGCTGAGGGGTAAGACCTCCTAAGAAAGGGATGTTCTGAGTATGACACTAAACTGTATCCGGTATTGAGGCTTCATGAGTTCCGGGGAGTGTGTAGACATTCCTTCGTTGTCAGTACTCCCAAGTTCATTCAAACTAGGAGTGGTCGTATCTATTAGGTTCAGATCTATGGGTCAAATTGATCTCGTTGGAAATTCTTAATACTGGAAAGGAATACTTGAAACCATATAATTGATTCGAGAGGATTAATATTCAATAGAAATACTAGAAACCATATAACTGCCTGCATCCATTATTTGCATCAAATTTCGGCATTAAATAACGCACGAAGGTTTGATATGCCGTTAAACCAATAAACCAAACCAACCCAACCCAAACTTAAAACGAAATACTGGGCTTCTTTAAAGTAAATATACTACAAGGAAAAGGACATCTCATGTGGGGTAATGGTTTGCTAGTTTGGCTAGTAGACGATTGTTAGCGATCTAAATTCTCACTGGGTTCCCCATATTTCTGACTCTATGCCAAACTAGGTTCAGCTTAGTAAATGACTGCCCTAAATTTACTCACGCATAATTTTTACACTCCAATATTAACCACATGACAACACTGTATTCAGAGGCAACAGCAATGCGCTAACCTCAATCGAGCATCTCTTTTTGTGTTATATCAACTATATCGTTTAACAGGTATGAACATACATTATGTGAAATTTCTCTAGTCACCACTTACCAACAAAGCGATAATATAACTAATTAGGTTAGGAAATCTCGGTCATTGTACGTTCATATTTACATCTTTCGTGAAGTTGTTTCTTAAAAACGTTCTTCATTGTACATGGTTCTATTGAATATGAATAATCTTTAAACATACCTATATGGTCCATAAATGGGACACTAACTTCTACTACAGTTCCGGGTCAGAGTTGACCTAAGAGTAATGGGAAAGAAGAGATACTCTACATTACTAGATTTCCAGAACTGGAACCTCACCACCAGCTACAGTTTAGTGTCATAGCTAAGACACCCCCTTTGGGGGTTGTCTTATCTCTCTACAGAGGATACAAAATATGATAAGACGCGACGAGAGGAGGGCAGTTATACAATCCCACATTTGTATTTTCAAAACAATATATATTGTGATGGTTACTTTCATAAGAAATGGGTACGGCGAAACGGGTTAAAAGCCCGGACGAGGCTGTTTGCATTTCATGTAGAACTAATCGCCTTGGGAAACGTATGAATCCAACTATCCTTTCTCCAAAAATGGGTAAATGGTAGGACAGACTGGAATCTTTAACCTTGGTTAGGTAACCGGTCTAAGAGAAAGAAAATACTGAATTTAAGCCTGTTAATCTCCGTCTAAGAAATTGACCTTGTGTCACATCCTACTTATGCGGAGGGGTTGGTATATATATATATATATATATATATATATATATATATATATATATATATATATATATATATACTGTCAAAACAACCTGGTATCTAATCTAAATCTGTTTGCGTCAACAGTCTCATAGTAGCTTATTAGGCCACTGTATCTTTCTTCAATAAGAACAAATTATGGTCGACTGATAAAAAGCGCCCGATTTAAAAGATTTAACGTTATTAAATCTTATTATTTCAACCTGTAACTCACATTCTGTAAATATGGAACAAACTTGAGTGCATGTCTCTGAACTTTTTGTAGTAGCTGAGTAACTTATATAATAAGGCGATGATGTCTGGACGTCTAGACAGCTATCTAGACGTTTACATTTCATCTGATCAACTCACTTCAATCCTCGATAATTTTATCAGCAGTTTTCGACAAAACACAGTATTGCGCAAGTGCACCATCCTCCATATTCATTAGAATGTGCTCCGTCCGGTCTTTTCTTGCTTCTTAAACTGAAAATCAATATCAAAAGTATATTTTTCCTGTAATCTTTTCATTGTCACTTGAAAATTAGAACTTAAAATCGTATTATTGTGATTTGTAATATGAGCAATGTTTACCATGCGAATGCTAAATGTTAACTTTTCGATGACGTTAGAATTATTAACCTTTAGGTCCGCAAACACATACATGAATTCCACGAGATTAAAATCTGCTTAACAGGCAGATATTTTTTTAGTTTCCATAAAATTCACTTATAGCAAGTTTTAATATTTGCATAGCTCAAGAGGCAATGAAGATGCGGTTGAAAGGTGTGTGTTTTATAGTCAAAATACAATATTAACACGTTCTTATCTGGGATAAAGAACATTCTACAACTAAATAGTAAACCTTTTTCCATGCACACAGCATAAATAAAATGTTATAGTTATATTTATATAATAATGTATGGAATCTAATTTTCATTTTCATATATACATATATATATATATATATATATATATATATATATATATATATATATATGTCCCAAATTCAGATCGATTTTGTAAATAAAAAGATAAAATATGGATAAGTTTACGCTTCACGTTTATTTTTATTTCCTAATGCATATGTTAATATGCACACAAGTGAATACACATATTTTATTCATAGGGCTCTGTTGATTTTAAAATCAAAATTTTAAAAGAATGCACATTTTCCTTGTCAGGGGAGTGAGCATACAACAAACATAATCGTGTCCTAGTGACCACATATCAGAAACTGGATTCCTTATTCTTTCGATCGAGGAAATCGTTAATTTAAAATTAGTTAAATTATGAAGTAAAAGATTCACTTCCAATGTAGGAAGAAAATTTATAAATTATATATTTATTACCAAGACTGAAGCTGTATATAATATTTTTCATTATTTCTTTTAATGTATTCTTTACCTTCAAAATAGTTTGTCATATTTTTTCATCATTCGTTGAAATACCTGGGAAAATTCATGTTAGCTATATATAAAAGGACGGAAATAAACAACGAATAAAATTTTAATTTTCTTAACGTTATAAGGATGGTGCAAAGTTATTAGATACTTTGCATACAAATAACTCCGACGAAGGTTAACGGACAACACATTTAATATAATACAACACATAGATAACAGTAGATACAAAGTACATAGTAAAAGAGTACATACAAAAAGGGGTACACAAATAAAGATAAAGATAAAGACACATTCATGAATGGTACATTCTAACATATAAAAGTATAGACATGAGACTAGGAATAGTCCATGCTGTGAAGACTTACAGTAATGTAAGGGGGCGGAGCCCAACGAGAGGGTTTAGATAAAATCTACCCCATGTGCCTCGTAGTTGCTGAAACAGGAAAAAGAGGTTGAAAGGGTTTGAATCCGGCGCTTAAATACTATGGTGCCCTAGCGGGCACCAACGAACTAAAAGGGGCAGACAACTCCACCAAGCGAATACAAACCAACGCTACAACGTATTTCGCGTGGATGATCACCGAATCTCCAAACTATTTTACGGGGAAGTCTCAACTTGCAAACGTCTTCCGTTCAATACCAAAGTTTGGTTTAAGTAATGCACCAAGGACACTTTGAGGAATACTGCCATCCCGCGGAAGACTGAGAGAAACTGGCTTCTAACAAACTTGGCTGAAAAGTCGCCACCAGATGGTTTGTGAAAGAGTTTGTGTTCAAGCGGATTAAAAACGAAAATGAAACGGGCTGTGAGACAGGGTGAATCTGAGTCCGTCAACACACAAAATAAAGAAATGCTTACATGTGGAGGAGTGTGTCATTCTAGTGCTGATTCAGTGTTAAGTCATTTGAGAAGACACAAAGATCCAGTGCCATGTATGTTTATTGTGTTATAGATTCTTCAGAAATCTGAGTGGACATGTGCATTATTCTCTTAAATATGACTCTGCAACTAGAAGTGACAAAAAACAGCAGAGAATTGGAGATTACAGTTACTTATTAAACATGTTTTCAATAATGCCGGTTTCCTATTCCTTACAATATCAATCAATCTTCTGAAAGTCTGTTATAATCATGTATAATATAAGATCTATTATATATTAATAGGTGTTTACCTATCGTTCGTGTGCGTCTTACAGGAAAATTGGAAAATCATATTTATATACTCATAAAATGAAAAAGAAAGATCGTAAGGTGAAATTACACCGCAAAGAAAAAAATATTTTTATCTAAAAGATTGGATTATATTTTTAAGGTGTAATCAATATCATTTAACATAAACAAGAATGCACTTTTTGTTTTGTGTTTGACCGACACAATATCGGGGGTTTGAACTTTGGCAAGGTATTTCCCATGGGGGTAAGTTAGTATTAATAAATATCAAGATACTTCTTCCTGGTGGTAAAATCCAAAGGAAATAGAACACTACGTACAATCTAAAAACGAAAATAAAACAAGGTGTCAGAATGTTTTAAAATTAAAAGCATAAAACAAACATAACATCAAAACTTGGTGCTTTAACCAAGAGACTCTACAATGCTTTTTTTATTTGGGTTTGTAAGGGAATCATTAGTTACGAACCATGTGAGTAGTTTCGGGGATTCAAGTATAATGACCCTTAATTTCCTTTTAATTCGTGAAAATCAAATAGAATGTGCCCAGCTGATCAATTTATTTAAGTGATGAGTCCTAGGCTTCTAAAGTTTGTATGGCCGAGCCAGTGACTATTATTTTAAATGAAGCCAATCTCAATACTTTATGAACATGAATATTTGGTAAAATACATGATCACCACCATCCAATCTTAATTCACTCTGGATTTTATAAACACCAGAATACGCATTCTTTTTTTTACACTTTCTGTATCATATATTTTCTAGATTCCCTGTGGGAATGCAGCAGAATTGTGAATTCATGAACTTGCATCTATCTTTTTTTATTTATTATACACATTAAAGTTGACAGGTTAATATCACCCGTAAAAAGTGATTTTGAACTACTAAAAAATGAACATAGTAAAAAGGCAATAATAGAAATTAAATGAATTACCTTAGAATAAAAACGAGCGGACGTTTTTAGAACTAGGTCACAAGTTGAAATTACCCAAGAGGGTATAATGAGAAAGTTTTAATTGCGATCAGTAGACGATGACGTTTCTTTTATAAATTCAATCTGGCGAACGATTGTGAGTCAGCCATTTTTCCTCTCATGAGATGTGTACCTGTCAAGATAATTAAAAGCCTCACTGAATTCCACGTGAATAATATCTTTCCAGCTACTTTTTTTTTTATACCTTCGATTTGAAAAACAAAGAAGGGTCCATACATTTTTGATCGATTTAAATTAGATTGAATACAATTGTACCGTATCATAAAAATACCTCTAAAATTAATGAAACGGTAATTTTCTTTTAAACCAAAGATAATAGAATGTTCATATATCTAATGCATCTAGAAATGATTTATTACCAAAGTTTGGTTTAAGTAATGGATCAAGGACACTTTGAGGAATACTGCCATCCCTGCCATTACAATCTACAGCATTGAAATACTCAAACAAAAAATATGAATATGTAGCAATCCCAAAATAAGTTCACCCCTTATACGAGGGTGATCTGAAAAGTTAATTGGCTTAATATGATGACGTTTATCTGCTTTTGATTATCAATACGAATAATATTCTTAAAAGGTTATATGCTCGTTTAGATGGGTCTGAAAATACTCGTATGTCCTTTGGATGGTTCGTATGAAAGAAACTGGTGCCTTGTTTTCGCCAGAGGAAAAATTGTGGGGTGTTTTTATTTTATTTTATTTTTGTATTTTATTATTTCTTATATTTTTGATTTTCGTATTTTATCATTTATTTTATTTTTTATGTTTGTATTTTATTTATTTTATCTTTTATTTAAACTGTATTAATTCATTGATCTTAACATTGTACCCGCTGATAAAAAAGATATAAATAAAAGCTATGTTTTCCGTCATCACTTCTGTTTGGTTCGCATTCTGTTGAATCCTTGGTGTTGAATCATCCAAGAAATAAAGTTCTCTTTGTAGAAATGAAAGGACATATAGTCATCGTTATCAAAATATATAGCGTGAGTTCAAATCATAGAAAGGGCATCTATTAGACAATTAAGATTGCATGCTGCAAACAGGTTTTACCATTCTTGACGTAACTTCCTAGGACGTTTGACGTGCGCTCTTTAAGGTGAACAGATATGAGATTATTCTTATTCAAAAAACTAGAGAAAAGAAAAGAAAAGATTTCTTGAAAAACGCATTTTCTTTCATATCAAGCTCCTGAAAAATATCGTCAAACAAACCGTGAGGATTTAGTATTTAACAGAACAAAATATTTACATTGAGATTGTAAAAGTAGAAGTGTCATCAATACTGGGGAGTGTATTTCTGGCGCTTCGGATAATTTATAGTGAGGCACCCTTTAAAGTATTATATTATCTTAGATATGTTTCACAGTGAGAAAAACAAATACGCAGGAATAATAATTTATTTATATGACGCTATACGCTATTCTGTTTTTAGGTGCACATATTAAGGTCCAGTACTGCATATCGGTGTACGTATTTACCCCCCACCCGAACAAGCAGGATGGTCAATTTTTAAGCGGATTTTAACAGGTTCGAATTCAGAGTTTTCTTTCTCCTAGTCCAGTTGCCATACAGTTTGACCAACTACTTATAGCAAGAGGTAGAATAGTTGGATGAATTCCTCTCCAGATCGATGGGTCGGTGTGAACATAGGCGTAGCGTATACGTATGTACATGATATAATAGTATCAAAAGGATAGTTAAACCAGTTAGAAGGCTGGCAGATTTTAGAGTATAGTAAAATAGAAAGGATTTCTCGATAGGAATGAAATGGTTATTTTTTAAACGCCCATAATAAACTCGAGTCTTCGGGACTAATACGATTAGAGATCATTAGATAAGAATATTATTGTTTAAAGGTATTTCAGTTCCGTGAGAATTGGTTTTATTTTCCGGAAGTCAGAACACCATAAATCCAAGGGAGTAGTCAGGAATTAAATAGAGCAGTAGAAGTTCGACTCTAGGGTAGTAATTATTTGGGTGGCATCGATTACGTGTGTGTGTGTGTGTGTGTGTGTGTATTGTGTGTGTGTGTGTGCGCGCGCGCATATAATCATCATATCTAGTGCAACTTATATGGCCTCAAAACAGCTAGAAAACTATATATATATATATATATATATATATATATATATATATATATAATATATATAAAGATATGAAAACATACAATATATATATATATATATATATATATATATATATATATATATAAAGATATGAAAACATCACAAAATGCTGTTAAATATTTATATATATACTCATACCGTCGGATTCCTTTCTTTTAACTTATATATATATATTAGTTCTTTGTGCTTTCAGTACCAAGTTCAATTTGTTCATCACTGATGATCGTCTCTATATAAACTCATCCAGCATAAAATCTAGATATACACTTAACGTGTTAAGGTCATGAAAGAAAAGTCTGAGCCATGAAAGACGTTGTCACTTGATCTCAATGACAAAAGAACAGCAAAACACGTTATTACAAAACTTTTCCCACGTTTATTTTGAGTGTTACGACTTCTTTTTGGACCAGTCTTTATACAGGAAGATCGGAGGTTGATTTCATTAAGTCGATGAAGGAAAGCTGAATTGTCTAATAAATTGTTATCCACCTCCAATGATTTTCACTTAAACCCAAAAATATGCGTTGGTGACTAGAGCAACTCTCAACTTTAAAAAAAAAGAATTACTCTCTTTTAATTCACACGTGACTGTCAAGAGTCAAAAACAGTTTCTATGTCCCTCATAGATTCTCAATGCCAAGTATTGAACCTTTAGCCGTCATATGTCGATCCCTTCAACCCAAATATTAGCCACACTCGGTAAATTGCTAAGGGTGTTGAGAGGATGACATTACATAATACTAGTTCACAAAACTCATTCCTTTTACTGCTGACACTAAGCAAATATTCAAAGATTTCACATCATCTTGTCTATCAGCTGTAGAAACGTTAAATACGAAAAATAAGATGGAAAACATTTGTTTCCAATCAATATTTTAATGGCAAGCAAAGAAACAGATATAATAATATCTACAAAGGTAAAAACATTTTCCTTTTTGTTAATTCAATAATAACCTTCCTTTTCAGACTTATTTTTCAGTTGGCGTAAACATTTTAATTATTTGATAAGTTTTTTAAAGGTATTGTACAAAATAAACAGGTGTGTTTTTAATTAATGAACAATAAACATATTTTTCTAATTTCTTTGGACAAATATACAAACACTCACATACACATAAGCGCATAAAGAAAAGTACCACACACTCATGCACACATATTGTCGATTATGCGATAAATATATATATATATGTGTAATTAACACACACACACACACACTCACACACACACACACACAACACACATATATATATATATATATATATATACACACACACAACATATATATATATATATAATACATATAAATAAATTTTAAAAAAAGAAAATACCCGTACTTTCTAAAAATAATCATCAGTACCGTATGTAGTGGCCAATAGAAGAAACACCAGAAGAGTTATCTAAGTTATATATATAAAATGCTCAATACATTAAGTAGAGCATGATTATAAGGTATATGAGTCAGACACTATCAACCTAGGTTTCACTGGAATGATTCTTCAGGATAATCCGGACTGAAGGAAGTAGTCACAAACGTTTTTATTACTATATCGGGTATCTGATTGGGTAAAGATTAGCATAAAATGTTAAAAAATTAAAAATTCGTAAGAATATTGTGTTATAATTATTTTTTGGTTTTTATTTTTATTTTTATTGGCTAAGGGGCCATGCTTTTTTTTATGTCTGCATGCGTTTAAAATTTATGTTCTTTAGTTTAGTAGTTCGCTTGTTTGTTGTTTTGTTTTTTTTTTTTGTTTTTTTTTTTTTGGGGGGGTGTATTATACAAAATACTATTAGTTATTGCGAGTTTTTCCTCCATGCAAAGTCGGCAAAATTTGTCTCCTTATTGCATTTCTTTATTATCTCCCACTTTAAGATGGGGTCTATTCCTAGATTTTATTTTATTTTCCACACATGGTTAGATAAGCTCGTATCATGTCTAAGGCATAGAACACAAAGGTTCTGTTACGGTGCCTTTTCAGTGTGTGTTCTGTTTATTATAACCATAAATTCACACTGTCACTCATGTCACTAATACAATCACTGAACTTCTATATTTATTTCACACGCACACTTACTGTTCTCGCATACTCACTGTCCTTGCACAATTATTACCAGGGTACTGGCACATTTACTGCACTTTCGCCCTCACTTCATTCACATATTTACGATCGCTGTTCTCGCATATTCGTAATTAATATCACAACACTTACCACTTAATGTACTTGCACACCTACAATACTCATTAACGCACCTCATTCGCACACTTCCTGTAGTCAAAATCGCTGCAATCATAAAAATCTATGTACTTATACACTTACTTTTACACTGCATTTGCACATTTACTGTGCTCGTACAATCACTTTATTCCAGCAAGCCATGCAATTGTTATATACCCCATTATTCGGGTGCATATAATTGTTGGAGAGAGTTCTCTGTTATATGATAGAGAGAGTCATCTCAGGTATATAATGGAGAGAGAGAGAGCAGAGAGATAGTTAGAGAGGCAGAGATGATAGTTCTAACTTTTTACTGATTCGACGTCTAGATCGTCTAACTCTTCTAGTTCGTCAACCGCCATATTATCTGGTTGACTTCTGTTAAGGACTTCTGCTGTGTTGGTTTTCTTTCTTGGTTCTTCTTACAGGCTGGACTGGTCATTGCTTGTTTAATAATTTAATTAACAAATACAACAACTTGTTTGTTTCTTGTTCAAGTTTTATTTCTTAGCCTATGATTCCGTCGCTATGATTCCCGGAAGCTGACAGACAACGTCTACACTCCTTGAAAGTCTGTTCGAATCTGCTCTAAAGGAAAAACTATTCCCACGCGTCCAATCGCGTGCCTTCTAAGAGGCCAAAGTTTATTAACCGTCACTGATAATTTTCCATGGGGCCCCGTTATTCTTAAGTTAACGGCCCTAATTCAAATTCTAGCTACAGATACGTTCACAATTTTTGACTGCCCATGAATTGTAACACAATCGCTGTACTTTTAATTATGCAATCACTGTACTTGGGCATTTACAGCACCCGTACACTTACTAAACTAATAAAAGCACTGCACTCGCCTACTTATAGCAATCACACGATCACTGTACTAGTGATAGCTCAGTATTCGTATACTCACTGTATTCATATAATCACTGCACTCTCACGACCATATACAATCCTATTCACACACTATATATACAACTTGAAACACTTAGCTTCAAACGCACATCCATTAATAAGGAAATGTTTGTGTCTGTTAGTATTGTTTGATGAAAGAAGTTTAGCATCCTAAATTTTCATATCTCATGCACTTTACATTAATTAAATGCAGAAATCATATCCAATATATACACATTAACGTATATAATGTGACTCAAATTTTTCGGACAATCTTCATTTTCAAAATATGAGTAGCAAAGATAAAGTTAATAGTGTGTACTATTTGGCAGTTAAAGTGGTCAAAATTTGTGTAGTATAACGGTGTGGTCACAGTACCAAAGTGTATTTGTGGCAAACTCCGGAACGATATATGTCGTATGGGCAAACTCAAGTTTTAGTAGATCTCGTCATTGTTAGTAGTCGTTAGGTCAAGGAACAACATACACGTAAATTGTATAGTCACGAGGGGCTTAGTATTTATTTCCAGGCTCGTGTCGTGGGCTCTGTTTCGGAGAAGGAAGACAGAGTGAAAGAAAGAGTTAAATTAATCGGTCGTAAATCATATCCACTCCTGCTATGTCACACGAGGGACCAGGAGCCCGTCTGATCCCTGCTACGGCCGAAAGGAAAAGAGGGCGATTTTCTTCCTCCTCGTTACTCGTCACTACGTCACTTTCGCTTCCGGTCAACACCCGGAACTTCCGTTTTTACTTTCAATTCCCTTTCCGGGGTCATTACACCGCCAAGTTACTGGCATCCCGTTGTGTGTTTACTCTTTCAAACTTCAACCCTTGTTAGCTCTTATTTTTTTCCTCTCTTTCTCTTTCAATGCACGTAGACCACATTAATTACGCTACATTTGGTTATCAACTTTAAATCCCTTTAACACTCAGACAGTACAATCTATAAACTTAATCTTTGGTACTAACAATATCTACCTAAATTTAAACGTTCGTTAAAATATTCGAAAAAAATGGTTGGCGCTGCTTTTTATTGAAGCAACTATGAGACAAACATCTCACCATTGTGTCTTATTGATCACTATCAATAGCAGTCTCCAGATCGATACTCTGAGAAATCTATGAAATTTTGATTGTTGTTCCGCTGTAAGCCATAGCCACCTCCAGAGTGCTCAGAACAAGTCGTTTGGCTGTAAATTGAAATTCACTATTTTAATCAACAATTGATGCGATTCTCGAATGGGTATGAAGGAATATAATAAAACTTCAGGTATGATGGATTTTTACTAAAATTAAAATTCTATGATTTTTCCTGATTTTTGGACATTTTTGATATTGTCTCCAATGTGCATTTTCAAATGTCCCAAGTCCTTCAAGTTAAACTTCTCAGTTTCATTTTAAATTTTGGTTCATGATAAAATTACTAATTTTAATTGCGATTTTCTCAGAGAAGGAAAATGATAAAATCAAACTAAAATGATGCTCTTTTTCTTATTTCCGATGGAATTTCTTTTTTGTTGTAAATAAATTGAAATATGTCACTTTTAAATTGACTTTAAAATGTGTCACTTTTAAATTGTCTTTAAAATGTGTCACTTTAAATTGTCTTTAAAATGTGTCACTTTAAATTGTCTTTGAAATGTGTCACTTTAAATTGTCTTTAAAATGTGGCACTTTTAAATTGTCTTTGAAATGTGTCACTTTAGATTGTCTTTGAAATGTGGCACTTTTAAATTGTCTCTGAAATGTGGCACTTTTAAATTGTCTTTAAAATGTATCACTTTTAAATTATCTTTTATGAAAAAAGTTACAGAAAATCTCCTATAATTATTGACGTCAGAATGACGTCAGAATGGCGTCAGAATGACGTATAATGAGGTTCAAAAATGTTTTCATGGAGCTTAAGCCACAATTTAATCGATTATGCAAATGATCTTTAGTCGGAAAAATCTTTTATATTTTCTTTTTAAAATACGTTCCCCTAATTTGGTCAGAATTAGTCAAATATGTCGAGTATTGATGATACTTCATTGTATACGTAGCGTTTCTTTGCAGTACGATTAAGATGTATTAAAGTTGGAAATAATTAGAGGTGACTAGGGATTGGAAAAGAGGCACTGAAAATTAATTCTCTTGAGAATAGTTTCTTGAAACTATAATTGTTTACAAATGATTATTATCATTAGTTACTCGAAACTACATTGCTTGGAAAAAACGAAACTACAACATCAGCATTAAATAACCCAACAATATTTGACGTATCTTAAAACCAACCAACGATCTAAATATATGCGTAAGTACTGAGGTAACGATCTGTGTAATTGTACAGTAAATATATAAAGACTGTGTGTATTTGTCACACCTCTCCGTCACAGACAGGATGAGACACTGGCTTTATTTTAAGCGGATTAAACCTGATTTGAAATCATAGAATTCTCTTAGACAGTTTTCCTAGTAATCCTAAAGAGCCGTATCAACACTACTATTTGAAGAAGGATTGATGAAGTTAAGCCTTTCCCGATGGCATTAGAAAGAAAGGAAACGCAAACACCCTCGTTCAGGCTGTGAACTCATGTCACCGAGTTCATCTCCTTTGCATCCACTCTAATACTGGAGATATATTCACAAACTAAATATATAAGTACTGTAAATACTGCTTATGTTATTCTCTAGATTACATTTAATATAAACAAATACCTATAAATATATAACAAATACGCGCATAAAATAAAACAGAGACTTGTATAGAGTGGCTGGTGTATTTTCGATTAGCATCAGTGGTCGACGTTCAAATCCACTTAACATACAGAAAAACAACTTTTCCAACGTTGATTTTCAAGGCATATAGGTCTGCTCTCTGATTGAATCTAGGGAATATATCTAAGAATATATAATTATTTTTCTTTTTCGTTGCCCTGTCGGCGAGGCTTAGAATATGCTAATTCTATCCCTTGCAGAAGAGTAAGAGCCCCCTCCAAGAGAGGGGCTCTGGGTATAACACTAAACTGCATCCAATGGTGAGGCTACAGTACTGGAGATATGGCGAACATGGAGTACTCCTTTATTGAACTTCCAGGACCACTTGGACTCGGAGTAGTAGGATGTGTTTGTGTCAGATCTATTGATCTAATAGACCTGCTTAAAATCATTCAGATTCGATAGGATCGTGTGCAAAATCTTTTTAGAAACATCTATACAAAATAATGTATGTATGAAGATACAATAAGCGCGATTATCTAACCTCCAGGGATGAAATAACCCTGGACGTGTTGGCATGTCGTTAAGATCAATCAATCAAATGATCATTTCGTTTTCGTTATAAATTAGTCTATTTTGGCTTCGTTTACCACCTACTTTTTTGGCGTTCTGTTTCTTTTTTTTCTTTCCTTCTTTCTTTTTTTCTTTTCTCGAGTTAAGCTTCATATTACCCTAGCAACAATATTTCTCATTATTCTACAGTGAGGTCGTGGGTTCATCGCGTAGTGCAGAATACTGATAGAGAGTTCGCTTCACACCGAGTGTTTTTTTCACTCAGCCTTGTGATAAACTAACTTAAATTTGATGAATGACGACTATTTATTTAGTGAGATGAGGTTAAGTGTCCGATAATATCACCTAATATTTTATATAATTATACATTTATGTGTGATTATATATATATATATTATATATAATATATATATATATATATATATATAATCCATAAATCCGGAGAAGAAATGTATATATATATATATATATATATATATATATATATATATATATATATGTGTAAATTTCCATGCATTAAAACAAACACACGTATTCTTTTTTGGTCGATGTTATTTATTATTTTTCTTTTACTGTGCATTTTGCATTATTTATTGATATTTCGCGCACTTGGGAAAAGTTGGCCTCGTGGTCTGAAGAAACCTTATTTATACACGATCTGTCGTTTGTGGTAAACACATTAGAAGCGTGGGCGAATGCTGCAGTGAATGAAGACCGTCTTTCGATTCTTACTCCAATCTATTTGTTTGTAGCATTGCGTAAAGGCTAATATAAACATAACTATGTGCATATATCATAATGAAGATATAATTATGATCTCTCCCATATACAAGTACACATTCTTGATTTTATAAAAAATATCATCACTACCATAAACAGCAACAACAATAACAACAACAACAACAAAATAATAATAATAATAATAATAATAATAATAATAGAGTGAATCAAAAGTGTTTGTTACGGTTTTTGTGGCCATCCTTAGGCTACAAGCAAGAGCACTCTCCAGCGGAGATCCCTTGTGTTAAGCAGAGCGCGGTCCTTAGTGAAGAAACCTTTGGTTGCACCTTAGTGTCATTCGGTGTTGGATATGATCCTTTTGTTTTTCCTTCGTGTTCCTTAGTTTTCCTTTGTGTTGGGTATGATCCTTTGGTTATAGGTCCATTCGTCAATGTCGAATAACGTGCAAATGAACGGCTGTCGATATCAACGTATTCAGGCTGTTAATTGGCTCTGGTTTAAACCACGTGAACTCGCTATGTCTATAAGTTTAAGTGGTGGATTCCAGCACGCCTTATATACACAGAAAACTGAAACAGAATTTTCCCTCGAGTATTTGTGAGGAAATTCTGTAGACGTCTAATATGATTTTTGAATATTACATTTATATGATATAGAAATGATTCTGGCACTTCTGAGCATTTTCGATGTCTTTTCCTCGTATTCACTCCTACTTGTCATCGTCTATTTCTGGGGATTATGTTAAGGGAAAAGTCATCAAACTTAAAACGTTCAAATAAGAGATTACTTCGTTACTTTTTGAATTCTACAAGCAACTTTAAAAGCTATTAGCATCATTTAGAATAATGCCTAAAATTGTCAGAATCTCAATATTTGTGTCTAAAACAATTTGTACTGCTAAATAATCATTAATCAGACCTATCTTCTAAATAGTTACGATATTACGCCTTTCCACCTTAAAAAGAGTTAAGGTGTATAACAATAAAGTTTCTCTCATCGCGAAACATAGCACGAATCATAGGAATTACAGATTCACTAGGTTGAAAACAAAAATTCTTATTTATAAAAAGCCTTCGTTTGAAACAGAAAGTTAATGAATTCTTTGTTTTAACTCATTGCGGTTTATTTGTATTGCAATTGTTTTTTGTTTTAAATGGTAGAAAAATTGGGCACCAATGCATCACTCATAGTCAAGGCCGCGGAAATAGTTCACAATGATGTTTAAACACGGTTTTGGGAAGACAACTGCCAATGAATAGTATATAAAAATAAATTTGATAAAAAGATTCGATTGCTTAAACTTGGTCGGTCAAGAATAAGCAAACCAGGCATCGCCGCACTGGCAAAGGTCAACATGAAACAGGATATCAGCCAAATAATATTTCGGTTAAGTAAGATTAGTCTATTTGAAAACACTACTGCTAGACAGATCGACGAAATACACACACACACATACACATACACACACACACACACACACACATATATATATATATATATATATATATATATATGTGTGTGTGTGTGTGTGTGTGTGTGTGTGTGTGTGTTACGTATGAACTTTGTTCTTGCGAACATTGTTTTATTTGGTATTTTGAAGCATGGAAAAACATAACAAAAACAAAAGAAAACTGAACAAAAACATATACATATATATGTATATATACATAAACACACACACACACACACACACACACACACACACACACACACATATATATATATATATTATATATATATATATATATATAAGATCAAATATGTGAAAAAGTAACCGAGAATATTTATTTATAGATATATGCCTTCTAAAATATTCTCAACAAATTTCGACCTTATAACTTCGTCTGTTTTTTGCGGAGAAAGGTTTTTTTCAAGTTTCTAAAAAGGTTGATATGCCACAAAAGAAATGACAAAAATTGGACTGGTAATTTAGCCTATCCATTATTTTAATTAAAATTATTTTTTGTATCCAAGTGTTTTGAACTGACCAATCACACACACACATGAGACGTCGTTGTATTAAAGCAGACCCTTCTATATTAATGAAATAGATCCAACATAATACGCTGAATATTTCTGATCAAAATTCAACTAATAACTGTGTTAAGCTACGTACTTACTGATCCATATTCGGGTATATATATATATATATATATATATATATATATATATATATATATTTGGGAGAATATGTGCTTTTTAATTTTAGTCAGACCTAATTTTTGAAAGTTAATTCATTTATGTTTAATTAGGCGGGATTTAAACTACTTAAATGTGAGGCTAAACAAATCGAGAAAAATCAATCTGTGAATATATATTTCGACCTATTAGGTCTCATCAGCAGAGTTATAGATACGAAGACCGCCTAGCGTGTGACTCGAACCCTTACCATCACACCAAACAGAAATCGCAATTTTGTCTCGCTTTGTTTAGGTATTAGTAGCATTCTATGTTCCACTTTGGAGACTTTATATATATATATATATATATATATATATATATATATATATATATTAGGTCTGTTATGAATGTTTTTAGTCATTATGAATTTCTCGAAAACTGGTTAGGTTACCTTGATGTAACCAAGAAACTAGCCAGAGAGTATTTTGCTGTATTTGTGTGAACTGAATCTCTACCGTAGATTTGTCTATTTGTATCAAAAATCTATTTAAACTCAGCGTTCTTCCGTGGAAAATATTCAAATGTTTAAAATGGATTTTAGAGAAGATTCAAAGAGAGTCCAAATAAAATTTTGGTCGAGAAGCTGATGAAAGCTTTGCATATTCGGGAAGGTGTTCAACAAGCAGGACACCTGAATATGTTGAACATTTACGATTTTACATTAAAGTAAATCGTCAATTGCCTGTGCGAGAATTAGAAATTTCTGATAATCCAGAGAAGATACTAAAAGTATCAAGCCATGTTTTTTTTTCTCAAATATTTCTTTTTCTCAATTCACTCATGATTATTTGGTGGAATATCGAATCACTCAGCAGCTCTCTCTCTCTCTCTCTCTCTCTCTCTCTCTCTCTCTCTCTCTCTCTCTCTCTCTCTCTCTCTCTCTCTCTCTCTCTCTCTCTCTCTCTCTCTCTCTGGTCCTACTCCAGTCCGAATTAGGCTGCCTGTGACTTATCCAGTTTCCAAAAGCTACAATTGATGTTGATGAAATATTAAACGTGAAAGAGATTCGAAATAACACGATGAGATGACAATCGCTAAAGTGGACTATTTTAAAAATATGGAATGTGTAAAGTTCTATGTACTTTCTCGCTGGTATTATTACTGCATTTAATTAAAACTACCCCCTGAATGTTCGGTCTATTTTAATCCTTTCCCAAAATACTGGACTTGCGGTGTCAAATAAAGGCATCACAAACCATTTATTTGTATGGAGATAACAGACAGTTTATTTCTTATTATTAATATTGATACATCATGAAATGATTCTTAAACATGTTCCCAATATAAGGACAATGAGTTTGTTTATCTACAGACTGTGAATGATTATTTAGGATAAGATTATAGTTATGCTGTAGTGTCACATTATTACATACCAACTTTCGATGAAAGCTTCTTTCTTCATGTTGATCAGTTTTTATGATTAAAACTCCCCTTTTATCCAATAAGTAATTAAAAATAGGGTTACTCTACAGTAAACTGATTGTCATTTATAGAGCGAGCGAGCTGTAGTTTCACGCCATTTCAAGCTTTGAGTTATTCTTTACCGAAATCAGTTTAAAAGTTATACTCGCCAATTATATCAGCTAAAAAATGTATCTTCCCAATCCTTTTAAACGCATCATTATCTCAGGATTATCTATTTGACCCATAGATGGGACCCTAAAGGTACTATCACTCTGAGTCAGAGTATATGTGGCAATGAATGTTCAAGAACTGTAGTTTTACCACTTGATACAGTTTAGTATCATACCCAGGATACACATTAGGGCTTTGTACCTTACCTCTCTTCAGAGTATGCAGTCGATGCATTCTAGACCTGTATTTAGGTCAGGCCGTCCCTAGAGCACAGATAAATCAACTCTCCCCAATTACAAATATATATATATATATATATATATATATATATATATATAAAGTACTGAAGAAGATCTACTCAACAGATCGAAACTCTACAGCGTCGGCTAATAAACTTACCACTCATTTTATAAATCAACTCTCCCAATTACAAATATATATATATATATATATATATATATATATATATATATATAATATATATATATATATATATATAAGTCCTGAAGAAGATCTACTCAACAGATCGAAACTCTACAGCGTCGGCTAATAAACTTACCACTCATTTTATTTAAACCTGTATTTTTTTCAAATTTCTCACTAAACTACATACCGTCGGATTCACTTCCATTTCTCTTCATAAAACACACACACACACACACACACACACACATATATATATATATATATATATATATATATATATATATCATCATGTCGCGCAAGTAGTACGGATATCCATGACAATCTCACGCCAACCCTCCCTATCATTCATTACTCCCGGGAGCTCCTCTGCGCAGCATCCAGCATAATCACATAGTTGGTCAATATATGTCTGGCTGGGCAACCCACACTAGCATGTCCATGTGTTGGCTTCTACATGAGTATGTCGCTTATGAGCTCGTCCTTGCTTCTCCAGCAGTGTCCCGCATGCCTAGTCCGACTTACTCGTATGGTTTGGGAGATGGGGGGCAAGTGGCCATACAGATGCCTCCTTGTGGGGTGCTGTTTCCATGACTTGTTCAAGACTGCACGCAGCATTCTTGTGCAGCTCCCATCTAGCTTATTTTCAAGGCGCTTCGTTGGGGTCCAGGTGGTGCATCCATACAGCAATAATGATATAACTACAGCCTGGAAGAATTGTCGCTTTAGCTTGTCAGTGAGATCGGATTTCCATATGACTGATAATTTGTTTGTCGCCAACCATGCCTTTCCTATTCGTGTATTGATATCGCTCTCTGTGGATGAGATTTTACTACCTAGGTATGTGAATTGTTCTACTATCTTGAGAGGCTTACCGTCAAGTGTGGAGATGTCTCCTTTCTTTTTGAAGCTCATGAACTCAGTTTTATCAGAGTTCACATAGAGGCCGATGTTCTTTGCTGCTTTCTGCAAGCTATGTAGTAGTGACTCAGCCTGTGCTGGTGTATCTGCAAGAAATGCGAGGTCATCTGCATAGTCTGCATCTGTGACAGTTTGTACGGGATATCGCCTGCTCCTTGCCTTTCTTAGTGCTAAACCCTTTTCTTTTATGGTATCTATTGATGTTCGGAGTACATAGTCTATGCATATTATAAATATATATAGTGCTAATGTATCTCCTTGTAGGACTCCAGCGGCGATGTCAAAGAAATCTGTGTTGCCATTAGGTGAGCGTACCATTGCTTTAGTGTCTTTGTAGAGCATCATTATAGCGGCAACCGTTTCTTTGGGGAGACCATATGCTAGTAGTATTTGTTCCATTTTTCCTCTGTGTATGGAATCAAATGCTTTGGAGAAATCTACGAATAAAGAAATAAATTCGACATCCTCCAAGAGATATCTGAAAGCTCCACACCAAATGAGCAATACGAAAACTTCGTCAGTGCTCACCTAGAAGCAGCAGCCGAGTGCGTACCAACCAAACTAAGAGACAAAAACTCTGTTCCCTGCGAGACAGAAGCAGTAAGAGAAAAGAGAAAGGATATCAAAAAGGCAGCCAAACGTAATAAAACAAACCCAAATAACACCAATTTATACAACCTTAGGAAAGCACAGATAGAACTAACCAAAACATACAAAAAAGAACAAATAGAATACATCCAAGTACAAATAAGTAATATCAGACAATCGGTGGAAGACAGACAGTCACGATTAGCATGGCAAACAGTAAATGAAATTAGTGGTAGAAAAAGTACCTCTAGAACAAAACTAAAGGCAACCAGCCAAAGAGATAGACTTCAGAAATGGAAATATCACTTCCAGAAACTTCTGGGGAACCCACCTATTATCATAGAAAATAACACCCAAAACATCATAGATAGATAACTAGACATCAAACTGGGGTATTTCACAACAGAAGAACTCAACGAAGCCATAGAGAAATTAAAAGGTAGAAAAGCAGCAGGTCTTGTCGAAATCCCCTCCCCGAGGTATGGAAGATGGGTTCAATGACATACTACTTAGGCTATGCAATGCAGTATATAGACAAAATAGAATAGATAAATGGACAAAAGGATGCATCCTCCCATTACCCAAAAGGGAGACCTAGGAATCGCTAAAAACTACAGAGGCATAACTCTTACTGGTATTGCAGCTAAGATATATAATGCCCTTCTTCTTAATCGCATCCGACCCGAAATGGAGAAAATGCTTAGGAAAAACCAAAACGGTTTCCGCAGAAATCGATCCATATATATATATATATATATATATATATATATATATATATATATATATAAGATTATTTTGAAATACGATACTAACATAAGGACTCATAAAAAATCGACAACAAAACTTCTAATCGAATTTTTTTTCCGATTTTTTATTTTTTATGTGGATCGATCTTTTTTAATGTGAAACACTTCCCAAGATCCAACAAGTATACTTAGCAAATTTGGTCACTGTGTCATTTTCCATCTATAGAGGACCAGCAACAAAAAAGAAGTCTTCCCAATTATTAATATAGATGATCACAAAAGTAAACATCAAAAGAATCTTGAAAAATACATCAATGAAAAACTTCGGATCAACTCGATTTCTATTTCTACTTTTATTGCACTAAGGAGCTTTTCATTTTTCTTCTTCCCCTTCTTCTTCTAATCGATATCCACAGTGAAAACGTCTTGCGGCAACGTAATTACAATGCGGATCGAATATTAACTGCTGGGCTGAATTCATTTTAATTAATGCACTCACTGAATTTCTATTGCAGATCAATGATACATTGAGTCTGTGAGCATCTACGTAACATTTCTTGCAACTTAACGTGACCTATTGATTAGTCAATGCAACTAAAATTCAACATCGTAATTCTCGACGCCTCATATTAAGATGTAATGCATTTGAGCCGTTATGGCTTAAATGCATTAAATACTAAGTTTATTTATTCAGAGAAACTTATAAATATCCACATGCTGGATCAAGAAGAAACTTTGAAAATAAAACATAAACAATTTCTTAAATAATCAACTCGTACTTCAGAAGCAGCATAAATTGTATCATAGCACATACAAAAGAAAAACCTTATTCGCACAACTGAACTGTTATTATGAGGGGCGCTCAAAAAAGTTTCTTATTGTATCGAAAAAGTCCGACAAATACAAGGGGAACGATAACACCGTTATTAGCTACAACATACAATTTTCCACATAGTCACAACCATTGACTATTAATTTATTTATTTATTGCTACAAATGACCAAGATATTGTATGCTGTACTTGTAACGGTCAACACCAGTGGAAGCGACCCACTCTTTCACAACATCGTCGGGATCAAGAAAATCTTAATACCATAATCCATATTTTATTGGTCCGACTCGTGCCAATGAGATGTTCTTCATTTCATGGTTTGATAACTGTTATTACTGTTAAAACGCACTACCCATTATTATTATTATAATTGAGCTCACATCGCTGATGAATATCAATGGTTACAGTTTTGTCAACATTGTGGATTTCAGTAGCATATTGCCATACGATTACCTCCGACTTTGCCGGATCACATAGTAAAATAGAAAAGTCTGAAGTCTGTCTCGTCACTTGTAAAAATAATATTGGCTGAAATTTATACCCAACTTTTTGTTTGTTTTACTAGTTAGCACTAGATTTGATTTTGAGCTGTGTGAAAAATCCTTTATTTTGAGAATTTATATTTTAAAGATCCGATGCTAAATAAAATTTCGATTAAAGATCTCTGAAATAGTAGTAATGTGGATACACCTTCATTGCCATTACTCTCAGAATCTCTCCGTCAGTATCCCATCTATGTTTCAAACGTACAATGAACGCTATTCCCTAACGTCTATGCATAAAATAGCACAATAGGGCTTGACATGCCTTTAAATCCAACCAATTGATCAATCTACTATTGAAAAGTATGAGCATATTGCTTCTCATTAATCATCAAAACAGATCCACTTAAATATCATCAATTACTATCCAAGCATATGATAGAAATGATATTCTAAATGAAGATTTCATCTGATATTCAGTGTCGAAATGGTCAGGAAATGTCGGAATTGTCAAAAAAATGTTAATTTATGTCAATAGAAATGTGGAGTCAGAATGCTCTTTGAGAGAAAGTAAATGGTTTGAGGCAAGATCGTAAGGCAGTTTTAAGAGTGACACTTGTATTTCGTTTTAAGATATTTGTACCAGTTTATCTATCCTACTTCTCTCGTCCCCCTTGCAGTCTTTGTGCTGTGATTCAGAATACTTTCATCAAATTATTGCAACTAGATACATCTCATATACCCTATATATTTATTTTTCTCGTTGTAAAACATAAATAAATGATACTATACTTTAAAAGGTGCTCAAGTCCTGCCCACCCAGTGTTAGAGGAATCTTATAGCATGTGCTGAATACAGCCTAAACAATTACTACACATTATAATACTGATGTTAGTATAAATAAGACTAATGAATATATAAACGCATAACTTTTCACTTAATGAGATTTCATGTCTGCCATTGGAGTAAAAAGGTGATTTTAGTAATTTTGGAAACTGGGTAGTTTCATTTCTTTCTCAGATTTCCAAATCTTCATTTTTGTAAGTTTTTTACCCACTAAGCACGATTACGCTCCTCACTAAACTATTCCACAAGTCTGGGAAAATTCAGCTATTTTCCCAACTTATAAACTCACTCTGAGGTTTGCTTGAACAACAACATCCACTATTTGACAGGTTTTATATTCTTATTTTACTTATATTTTTCCATATTCTTTATTTTATTTCCTGGTGTGATCTGGGTTTCCTTTTTAAGTCACGTAGAATTACATTGCTTGTTTTTGTTTGTTTTTTTTTTTTTTTTAGGTGAGTCATTTTCTGGTTTTTGCTTGTAATTGTGATTGAAAATCAACTGATTTCATGTTGTTCTGAACACGTGCAAAACATTCATTCATATTTGCTTCTCAGAATGCACGTTCAGTTGGATAAATTTGAATTATTACAAGTGGGTCACCAAAGTAGAAGATAAAATTGAATCCTGTGTCAAATACAAGGACAAATCGAGAGAAGTATTAGAAAATTAAATCAAACATAAGGACATAAGATTTTAGTTGGATGCAGATTTGTATGTGGTACAATGGGTTTTTTTATTTGGGGTATGATGGAAGAAGAGATATGATGGAAGAAGAACATTGTTCTGATCGACTGGAGTTAGATGCGACAAAAGTGAATACTTATTAGACTTAATTTGATGCTGAGAATGATCAATGATAATAAAATTTATCAGAATAAAATTGATCAGTTGATTTTCAATCACGGTTACGAACCTGAAAACTAAACCAAAAACGAAACAAACAGTTCCATTACTTTTGAGAATGAGTTTTGGATTAAGAAAAATTCCTATGGTGTGATAATCCTTTTCCTCTCAGTCCTTGTGAATATTTGATATTTCTAAAAATCAAACCCCATCTCTCTGGTCACCATTTAAGAACTATAAAGGACATTTAAAAGGCAGTGTCAGTTGAAAACTTTCAGTGCTGTTTCCAGGAGTGAGAATAACGTCTTGACGGTGTATGGCTTCCCAAGGAAACTAATTTGGAGGAGATAATTTTCAGTTGTAAATTGAATTGATAACATTCTTATTTAATCAACCTCATTAGTTAATAGACCAAACTTTTATATGACTAAATATTTTTCTCATGATAAATCTATATATACTTTGAAATATGTCGTTCTTAAATGCTTCAACGAATTAGAAATAAAATGAGTATAATAGCTACACACAGTATGTGTGAGAATGTGTAAATTTGACAACAAAAGAAATTATTGAAAACATGATCAACAAGAAAGGAGAAGGAAACGGCATTCATCTAATCTTAAGAACTGAAATTTAATAAAAAAAGATACAGTCAAATTCAAAATAATATGTGAATAAGCACGTCTGTTTACATTGGTCAGTGTAAAAAAATAAAATAAATAAACAGCTATATTTCAATAGAAAAAATAAGCTTCATTGAATGGAATTTAAATTAAAAAAAACTTTTCAATATTCAGAAAACTAATTTTTCCTGTTGTTCTTTATTTTACTTTTATTCTTCATAGAATGCAGAAATTAATAATTAGTCTAATGCAGAAGTAGATAAAATTCACTGCACAGGAATATGCATTCGATGAATGCAGACAGTAGCATTTGAATGCTAGTTTGCAATCTGTGCAATCACGCATGCGCAATAATTGTATCAAGTTTTTCTTTAGCAATTTGCATAAAATAGAAAAAGAATAAAATCATCTTTTGTTTGCATTCATTATTTTATTCAACCGACTTCATTTTTCTTTTCTTTTCTTTTTTTCGAATCAATGAGTTCATCATTTTCAATCAATGAAGGAACATTGTTTATTTGGGCTACTGAATGCAACATTTGCGTTTCTAATTGAACCTGTTCGTTACACACACGATTCAAATGACGTTGTCAATTCAAAATTTTTAAAAAAATGGGTTCTACGGTTTTTTCTTTCTTTTAATGATTTTTGACTTGCGTGTTTTGATCGCTCAAAAACCTGTTTCAATTTTGTATTAGTACTGTGGGATATACGAAAGCTTTGAATACCAGGAAATGTTTAAACAATCTGAATTTAAAATTGGTTATTTAAACTAGCCAAATCTATATACAATCATCATCATCATAATCATCATCATCATCATCAAGGTGGGCTGACAGGACGGATTCTGTTGACACTCTCTGTCCCCTCCTTCCCCTCTCTCTCTCTCTCTCTTTCTCTCACACACGCACACACATACACTCACATACACACACACACATACACACACATACACACTTACACACCATCTGTCGCTATCGACCTTCGCTCTTTTCAAGTCGTCTAGACGGTATCCAGGGTCACAGATGAATATCATTTCTTCTGGTCGGTTAACATTAGTGTGCAAAGTTGCTAAGAACTATGATTGGCGAGTAGGAAATCCGTTACCCTTGCACAATTCTGTGTTTCATCACAACCTGCTGTTAAAAAAATATCGAAACTGATGATAAGAAAGTGTGGAGAATTAGCACTGTCTTTTCTTGACGAAGTTGAGTGATTTGAATAGCATTCTAGACATCTAGACACCATCAATATTTTTAATTTGCTTAGTTGTGCATATGTGTTCACGTAATTATTAAATTTTAAAATTAAAACAAATGTCAAGCTTCAGTCTCGACATTTTCTGATTACACCTCCTAATATTAAACTGATTTGAAGATATCCACTTCTGAATTAAATGCATTGGCAAGGAAGGAAATTCTATTGAAAAGATATATTTTTGATGTAAAAGAAAATATTTTCATCATACTTATCTATGGACACACATACATGCATACATTAATATACGTATACACATCTCTCTCTCTCTCTCTCTCTCTCTCTCTCTCTCTCTCTCTCTCTCTCTATATATATATATATATATATATATATATATATATATATGCGTGTGCGTAATAATGCTTTAGTTTAATAAAGAATTAAAACTAGGCGAACCACTTGAAGTCCATCGACAATAATATAACACAACGTCAATTTGTATGGAATTGCTTGTTGATTAACAGTTATTGTCTTTGGAAATGGACACAGTTACTCGAGTTCAAATTGTGAACGAGGCTGTTTACATTTTACAAAGGTATGAATCTAACTATCCCCACCGCAACTCTGGGTAAATAGTAGCACAGACAGTGCTATTTAACCTTGATATGGCACTCTAACAGGGCACTCTAAATTCAAACAAGTTGTAGACCTGGAGAGGGATGGGCAATTCCAAGCTATTTGTACCTAAAGTACGTGACATGCGTAGCTCCTCCACAATTAAACTAAGTTACAGTTATATTTAGATTTGTGTATCTATTTTTATCCGCAAAACTTATATTCCACTATATTAAATTACACTTTGCTAAAACGCCCGAGTCTTTTTATATTTATCGTATGTTTTTAACGCCAAAAGGAGATAACTTCTTCTATCACGGGAAGAGCTGAAAAGTTCTTAGATTGACCAAGGATAACGAAATGTATATGCATTCTCCGGGTTCAACACATTTGGCTCGTCGTTTTTCAAGTTTTCAAAAATTTCAATAAAAAGAATAAAAACAAAAAAATCTTGATTGGGGTGAAACTTTTTTTACCATCACCTCGTATCACACTTAAGTGAGA
Organism: Doryteuthis pealeii; assembly: GCA_023376005.1. Classification (NCBI taxonomy): domain Eukaryota; kingdom Metazoa; phylum Mollusca; class Cephalopoda; order Myopsida; family Loliginidae; genus Doryteuthis; species Doryteuthis pealeii. The sequence goes on from CM042140.1 coordinate 121,683,947, forward strand.
TAACTGTTATACTCGAAGACGAAGATGAGATAAAGCTTGCCGGAGTCGAGTTAGAACTTGGAACTGTAGGGGGAAGAGATAATTTCCATGTGCGGATAAATGGATAACAGCAACACGTGTGTTAACTCGGCTACATCTTCATTTGTATTAAGGTTTTCTTTATACCCTTTTCCGGACCGGAAGTGTCCTCTAACAAAACTCCTGGGGATTTGACTGTACATCAATGTACTGTATATATACACATAAAATAATAACTATTATATACTAATTATGGAGTAATTTCCCTTGTTTATTCTTCACATGTGCGTAATGTATGACCCAACTGATTACTTGGTTATCATCGTAAAAGTTATATAAGCGACAGCAGTTTAATTTAACACTAACAACAACGTGTAAAATTGTCAGTTGAGACCAAATGGGAAGGAATATTAGTTAATTTCTTAATGTTTTGTTATTTGTTTTGTCATTGATTAAACTTAGCTTAATTTGGCACAACATATGTACGGGACACTCAGTGGCAATCGGATTCTCTAGTACGTATCAGTTAGCCAAGCACGCTAAGTACACTACGTGAGGCGCCCCAATTATGCGTATTTTAAACTTGACACAAGGCAACAAGTATGAGACACCTAGCGAGGATCAAAGTAGTAAATGGTTTGGAATATCAATTTGCAAACCATTACATCTAAATGAGATTCTCAAATATTTCAATGTTTGTTTATACATTTAAAACCCATTAAACTTGATTAAAACTATTTTATGAAAGATTTAAGCAAATAATATTTCATACGGTTTATTGAGCTAAGAATGTTTATGATTTATGTTTAAATTATCGGTCAACTTTTCTAATCTGTTTGGCAAGAATATCAACTGGTGTTGATTGTGTCGTTTAGTTTGCGTTGTGACAAGAACGGAGGCGGAACCAGACCGATGTTTCCGTTGTACTTGGCAGATGAAGGCTTAGATGCAGCTTATTTCCGGTCAGGTGCTGTCAAACTTAAAGCTCACTAACCCAGTTTTATAAAACACGCACACAGACACACACAGACACACACATATAAACACCCATTTATACATGTTTATATCCACGTATGACGTCAATCCTTTTGTTTTGCAACCTGAAACTCGTTTTCAAATTCAAAGATATTATTTGCTGTAATCCCCTTTTGCTCTGTTTTCCCTGTTTATTATCCTAAGATGCCGTATACAAGATCTCAAATTAAATGATTGGTTAGGGGACTGGAGACAAATTGAGTTGATTTCGCGCCATTTCCAATTATGTTAGCTAACCTTCCAATCAGAAGTGAGAATCAGAAATCCAACTCTATTCGCTAATTTACCAATCGTTGCTGTCGTGCACATAAGCAAACCATAACATATTATGTCATAACATACAGACGTTTACATACATCACACATGGTTTGCAATTCTGACATAATTATTTAAGTAATAGATTCTTATATAAAGTAAGGGTATTGGTATTTGCCTCATACCCCACTTGTATGGGCTGGGCACAAGGCCTCGTTTTAACGTGGGCCCACCCACAAGCCAAAGCTCATGGGTGGGAAAGAACAAAAATTGCGTCGATCCCTTTGGCATTCCCCCTCAAGGCGCTGGGCAATAAACCCAGCCCTGCCCCCAAGGGGGAAGGTATTGTTATTCTTAAATATTAGGTATTATTATTCTTAGGTATTATTATTATTCTTATATAAAGTAAGTAAAGTCATTAGGTGACCTAAATTCGATATCAGCAAGACAGCGATGGAGTCTATCCCCTTTTCACTAGCGCTCGACGAAGGGGATTGTTTAAGCATCTGAGGTGGAGCGCCACACCTATCATCAGCCCCTTACTTTACCGTTCCGATCCCTGTGCTACTCATATGCGGAGTTGGCGATGGCCGGTATCCAACCAGGAACCACAGGTTCCTAGTCAGACAGTCTGCCGACTGAGCTAAACCGGGGGGGGGGGTTCTTGTATAAACATAGCCAAATCCTTTACTCAACATAAAACCTTTACAAACATGGTTTGTTCAAAAAGTATTTTAAGCTGTATTTACTAATCGGAAATGAAAAATTCCCCTTGGCATTCAACATTCCATTGAGTTTTTGTGTTTATCAATGAATCTCTGAAACTCCTATATTTTTATGGTGTGAAGCTGCGTCGTCGTATTTATTTTGATGTTCTCCCCATCTGCAAACCTTACCCCTGAGAGGGATTATCAGTTAAGGAAATAAGATATCGTCACACTGAGTATTTCACCAAAATAATTTTGTACAAAAAATGTCGAGACAGCTTCATAATTGTTTCCCAATTGTCACTAACTCTTCTAGATCTTTAAAGGCAGTTTAGGCTTCTGGACATCATTACTTTATAAGTTGCTTTATGTTAAAATTTGAAATTTAAAACATTGACCTTGATATTTTTTAAAATCAGTTCTCGTACTTATTCCCTATGTTTCGGTAGGGGTTGGATAGAATACATTGACTGTCTCCCATACAGAATGATAAGACCCCCTCAAAAAGTGGTGTCCAGGGTATGACACTAAACTGCATCAGTTGGTGAAACGGCTCTGGATATCTGTTGATGGTGGAGTACCTCTTCATTGCCATTACTCCCAGGTCAACTCTGACTTATACCTGGGTCAAATATATCCGTTTAAATGTCATTCGTATTCGATGGCACCGTGTGCAACAAAAACAAAACACAAAACTCTGAAAAACAACACAATAAATGTAAATATGAAGGAACAATGAACACGATTGATGGAAATTTAGCATTTCAAAGATATACAATCTCTCTGTCTTTGTTGTTGTATCTGTCTCCGTCTCTATCTCTATCAGTCTGTTTGTTTGTCTGTCTGTCTGCTCTCTCTCTCTCTCTCTCTCTCTCTCTCTCTCTCTCTCTCTCTCTCTCTCTCTCTCTCTCTCTCTCTCTCTCTATATATATATATATATATATATTATATATATATGAAGATAGGATAGATGTAGTAGAATCCGACAGTATGAGGTAGGTAAAAGGATAGTGAACAAGAAAGGATAACTCAAAACAAATCTAAGAGTTGAAACGTTTCGTCCGATTTATACGGACAACCTCAGTCAAAGATTTTTTATTGAAAGCAAAATTACGTGCGAGTACATGTGATGTGATGATATATATATATATATATATATATATATATATATATATATATATATATGTGTGTGTGTGTGTGTGTGTGTGTGTGTGTGTGTGTGTGTGCCTTGTTACTATTGTTCTGTTGTATTTCAACTACTTTATTGGTAGTAGTTCTTTGGTTAACACCTATCCGAAAGCAATATTTATTTGTATTAATGGTTGATGTAATGATAGCTCCGAATAGTTATCGAATTCGTGTTGATAAGAGGGAATCCTTATAATGCATTGGACATTGCATTTGGGATCAATATGGCAGCTGTGAGATGAGGTATCCAAAGCTAATAATATAAGAATCCTGTGGAAGTCGTGCCTTCATTTCGAAAATCATATTCGGATATCGAAGATCACGCACGCTCACGCTCACATACATTTAAACGTAGACGCTTACATTTAATATCATGTAGACATCCCCCCCCCACAACATTGCAGATCAATAGCTAATAAACTGTGATTTCGATTCCCGGTCGATACCTTATAGTTATGGTCTTATGATAAACCTAGACTCCCTTTACTCTTTTTACTTCTATGTATTCTTTTCCTGATTTCAGTTTACAATATACACAGGGTTTTCATGGAGGCGCGGTTGTAATAGTTTATGTCGTATGATATGGATTCAGCACCCCGTGCTCAAATACCGGACGATGCTTGCATTTCACATAGCGTTAATACACTTGGGAAAGGTATGCATCCAACTATTCTCCCTCCAGCTTTCAGTAAATAGTAGAGCAGACTGGGCTCTTTAACTTTGGTACGGCAACTGGTCTAGATGGAAAACTTGATTCCAGCATTTTAAACTCCGCTTAAAAATTGACCTTGTGTCACATCCAGTGAGGTTGGTAAATATGGATATAGTGTTTTTCATAAAGGAAATAATAAGAGTGTAGAATGTATTCATACGTACATTTAATGTCAAAATGATAATCATGTAGTATCATTGCACACATTAGCAAAAACATTTAATTATTGAAATGATTGAGTCATGTGCTAGCCTCATTCGAAGCTTTATTGTTTTGTGTTTTTTCTCCAAGGACAAACTTATTTATGTTTTAATCTTACAAACATTTGATAAAATAATTTATTGTGAAATTGTCCCAGCCTACTCTTTCCATAACGTTGACTATATGGCAGCGTTGTTGGAGAAGATCAAAAGAGCAAGCACCGATCATTTTTGTTATTTGCCGAAGTTCTAGATAGTGTATCCAAGTGTGTTAAACTTTTAAACTCGTTCACATAAAAAAGCTCTAAGGAAGAGAAATTATGCAGGTTGATTGATTGATTGATTGATTGATTTTATCATACGATATGGCAACTCGTCTAGGGATATTTAAATTCTAGAGGGAATCGCGTTCACTGCACATTAATATTTACATTTTTGTATAGTTGTTTCTTAAGATATTTTTGCCCACGGTCTTATCGAATAGGAATAATTTTTAAACAGATCTATTTGATTCATTGATGAGACTGTAAAGTGTACTACCCCTCCGGGTTAGAGTGTGTCTGTGAATAATATTAATGAAGGGGCACTCTACATTCCACAGCTCTCTTACCCTGGAACTTCATATAATTTCTAGTGGTATTATAATAATCTAAATACAAGTTATCATACTTTTTAAAACACGAAGTATATCTGTGTTAGAGTGTGTGTTTGCATCTGTCTGTACGTGAGCACTATTGCGTGTTTAATTAATCTGCAGAAAGGTTTCATTAAATCCAAAGAAAGACAATTTCCGCATTACTTATTAAAGTTTGAAATCTCATAAATATTTAGAGCCACAAATCAAGCATTTTAAACGATGACAATTAAGTCAGTCAGATAGTTTAATGCAATACAAATGTCTTCTTCATGAATGCAGGCAAGCTAGAAATTCTACCCAACACTCTTTTCTTAAACGTTTCAATTACTGAAATTACAGAGTAAATCTCATAGAACGGACTGATGCTGACAAGGGGATGCGCTACATTATCTTATAAAATTACTTGAATTGAAAGGGACAGTGCAAGAAGAAACAGAAGAAATAATTAAAAAAAGAGAAGAAAGTTTTAAAAAAAGAGCCAAAGGTCAAACAAAACAAAAAAAATAAAAAGAGAGTGAAAGGAGAAATAAGAAGGTAGATAAAAGTATACAAAAGAGAAGATGAAGTGTTGATAAAATATCTAATCGAATAAAAGATAAAGAAAACTCGGATCCTCAAGTAACAGAAGAAGAGGTGGATAATGATGATGAGAAAATGAGATGGATTCTTTGTGACGCCTTTATAAGCAAACATAAAGTCTAAAGAAGGTAAAATAAAAAAGCTATTAAGAGAAATTGCTTTCAATGGGCACGACGAATGTTTCAAAGAATTTCAGTTCAGCTTTTCTTTTGTTCCGATATAGATTACACAAGAGAATTTGGCTTTCTCAGCAAAAATTCTGCCGGGCTCATTTTGTATATTGAATGAAAGAAAACTTCCGAGCTTAAAAAGAAAGGAAAACAATCCTCACTGCTAATAGACAGTATTGCACTTACAACGTATGTGAAAACTTCATAGGATAAAACAATGCTACTATAAATCCGATAACATTTAGTCTCGGTGGATTTAGATTTGATTTTGTTTATTGGTTTACAGGCATATCAAACACTTATGGGTTATCTAATGCTGAAATTTGAATCACTCATAAATGTTTGATTGCAATTATAACTATTTTATTTTCGACTCTTCATTGGAATCTTTTTAATCGTATTTTGTTTTTGACTATGATAATAAACATTTGATTGTAAAATAAATGGTATCAAGTATTCCTATCTAATAATTTATACACAATTGTATCGTTTTAATTAACTTTTACTATTCGATAATATCCATCTGTTTCACATGGTTATATGGTTTCATTTATTGCTATTCACAAGCAATTCACAAGCAATTACTATTTGAAGTAACTAATAATAGTATGCAGTAAACAATTACAGCTTCAAGTAACCCTTATTAATACAAATAATTTGAACACAGTTATATGTTTTCAAGTATTCCTGTCAAATACGAATAATTTTCCACACTGTTATATGATATCAAGTATTCCTTATAATACGAATAATTTTCAAAGAGATCTATTTTTCCAGTAATGTGAACCTAACAGATCCTATTACTTTGGGGGCAGAGCCGACCTTATAGTAAAGGAAATGAAGGAATTATTCCATACTCCCCAGAGCTTTTATGTATCTATCCATATATATATATATATATATATATATATATATATATATATATATATACATCGGTACGACTTTTTCTTTCTTTTTTTTAATTGAAACTTCATATCACCAATAACATGTGACGACGTGGAAGACATTAAAATCCATTCAACGGTGAGGCATCACACTATTTCGAAAGAAATTTCAGAAGTACTTTGATAAATAGGATCATCATCATCATGTCACGCAGTTAGCACGGATATCCATGACAATCTCTCGCCAACCTTTTCTATCATTCATTGTCGCAGGGAGGTCCTCTGCACAGCATCCAGTGTCTGCGCAGAGTTGGTTAATGTAGGTCCTTGGTGGGCGGCCCACACTAGCTTGTCCATTTGTTGGCTTCCACAGGAGGACGTCGCTTATGAGTTTGTCCTTGGCTCCTCCAGTAGTGCCCAACAGGTCTTCCCCGTCTCACTCGGGTGGTTTGTGAGATAGGGGACAGGTCGCCTAACAACTGCTTCCTTGTGGGGTGCTGTTTCCACGACTTGTTCAAGACCGCACGCAGCATTCTTGTGTAGCTCCCATCTAGCTTATTCTCATGGCGCCTTGTTAGGGTCCAAGCGATGCAGCCGTACAGCAGCACTGATACAGCCACAGCTTAGAAGAATTGTCGTTTAAACTTGTCAGTGAGATTTCTATATGATTGATAATCTGTTTATAGCCGACCATGCCTTTCCTATTCGTGTATCAAAATCGCTTTTTGTGGATGAGATATTACTACCTAGGTATGTGAATTGTTCTACTGGCTTTAGAGGCTTACCGTCGAGTGTGGGGATGTCTCCTTTCTGTTTGAAACACATGAACTCAGTTTTATTAGAGTTCACATAAAGGCCAATTTTCTTTGCTGCCTTCTTCAGACTATGCAGTAGTGACTCGGCCTGTGCCAGTGTATCTACAAGAAGTGCTAGGTCATGGAATCATGCCATTACTTCCTGGTTTATTCTGACCCAGAGTGGTATTACGTGGGAGGCACCTATCTGTCGGTCAAATAGATCTGTATGAAAATCATTAGTAATAGATAGGAATACTTAATACCATAATAATCGCACGGGAAACTATCTAATTTTTTATTACAAAGCTTCATCTACTCTGAAGCCGCATCCTTTTAAATTTGTTTTCTAAGCGATTTATGCTATTTTATCTGCGACTAATAGTTGCATAGTCAGTTTAGTAGTAGTAGTCAGTGGTCAGTCAAGTTCCAATAATTAGTGGTCCGGGTTCTATGGGACCGTTACTGGTCGGTCGATTCCGGTTGTTGGTCAAAGGGTTCAGTGAATATTTTATGGAACATTCATTCAATTGCTTCGCAATCCATTGGACATTTAGCGATGGACTACCCTTGACACACCATATTACGAGTCTACGTATACTAAATATATGATAGATTATATTAAAGCAAAAACGGATCAACAGTGATAACTTCCTAAACCGGGGATAACTGTATAAATCACTTTGCTATTAGTATTAGGGAACTTCATTTTGATTTAACTTCACTTCACATGTGTGCGCAGTATTATTATGATTAAATGACGCACTACCATTTTAGTCATTTACTTGTAAAAGAATGAATTATTTGGAGTTCAAATAATAATAAAATGCAATTAGACGAAAAGTGGATATGCACATGGCAACACTGAATTGAAAGTATAAAGTACGTATATGATTACCAATACATCTACAGAACACATTTACAAACATGAACCCACATATTTGCGAAAATTAATAAATAACTCATTAAGGCGTATGCGTATACGCCTTAAATAACCACCAGCATATCTTATGTAATTTTACTGGGCACAACATCGACACTGGACGCGCGAGCCGGTGGGTCGAAGAATGGTACTTTTTTCCAGTGATCACCTTCACTGATAGGAAATACATACCAGGTGATTTTGGAACACTTGAATCGCTTGTTGTCATTCCATCACACGATTCACACACCATTTACTCGACAAAACACAAAGCCTCGGTAATTTAGAATCTTTAACTTAGGACAGTCAATGAGAGAGTGTGAAAACTGAAACCTATGCGGGCACATATTAAAGTTCTTTTTCTCCTATGCATTAAAAGACTTTATTATCAACAACAGCTTCAGTAACAATTTAGTTGCACTGCGATTGAACGGTGCAAGTAATCCATCCTTGCATGAACATATTAATGTATGCGACAAGTTTCCTTTGTGCAATTAAATTATTCCACAATACAATAGCTGATCTCATCCTCATTCGCGGATGTGCTCGTGAAAATCCAATGTAGGTCGACACATGTAGACATATAACAAGAAGATTCCCGAGAAGAAATACAGGTCCACACACGGCTTTGAATACGCCGACTACGGACGTAAAACATTTATTAGTGTAAGTTGCTCTTAATCTGTATCTCCCAGCTCGAGAGATTGGACCACCTAATATTCACTGGACTAGTCTTCCCGATCTTTAGTGCGAGTACTTGTCTACTCCACCAGGACACCTAGACAAACTACATTTTTGTTGAGTTGTTAATGTGTTTGGTTCATTTTTATTAGGCATGAACTGATCGTTCTTTCATTCTTGCCAGCGAGGTGGTACATTGAACATACTTTAACACAGGTTAACCTATCTCCGTAGCACCATTACGTGACATCTCTTCTGGGCAATGAACTAAATGTCTTACACAAATCCGATTCTTCACCTCGTCTATAATACTGCTTTCATGTCTGCTGTTTCGTGTTGACGAGGATCACAAGGCACAGACCAATCCGCTGAGAACTACTATCGTGTCGAGTACGATCGAATGCGACGAAGTCGAGTGGATCAACTACACAACCGCTGTATCCATCTGTGCATAGCCGACGGCTGCTCGATCTACTCTATACCCTGAGACGATTAGATTCACCCAGCGTTTGCCGACAACCACGGTCTCCTAACATGTATGAGTCCCTGATGCCCATACCACTATGCGCATCTCAGCATCGAATGGTTAATAGAATCTGCATACTCGCTTTGGTGCGCAGTATCAACTACGCATGCTCGAACACGCATTTCACTGTGGTTTTAGCCCGCCGCAGCGTTACATCTTACCAAGTCGTTACAAATGGATATCCGCATACACACAGCTCACAATCGTACTCGGTAGTCGACAATATGGTTACCAGATCTGCGGTACTACAGCTCTTACACCTCATCGTCGATGTTTAACCTCTACATCCTCACGCCTTAACTAGATAAGAAGCTGGCCGAACCAAATGACTACAACTAATCATTCGTAAACGCTCGCCTTAACTGACGACATCAACATTTGCAGTGTCCGTGTCATTGCCGCAGTCTTGAATTGGTTGGTATAATCATTTCCTCCATATCACGCAGAAGATGATATGTCTTCGCTCCGTTTCCGTTTTAAATATCTACTTTCACGAATCTGTTTAGCACTGATTTTTAAAAAATAACTAACTTTTAGAAATGTTCTTACTTTTTGAGCACAGAGCACAGAAAATTCTCACCAACGGATGTGCGCAGACAAAGATGCCCATATGCGAATTTAGGGCACTCATTTATCATACTCACATCATTCCATCACGACAATACCGTGCATCGAATCATATCACGAACAAGTGCTGACACGCTATAGATTCGTTTCCAGATATGATCAGTATGATCAATACATCTGTGAGTATTTTAACTCAAGCTGAAGTTATGTGTCTACTACACAAGCAATCGTCCAAGGTCATCATATGGAACGACAACACTGAATACACGCAATGTTCTTCGCTCGTTCTGCTGCTTCCATCAGCCGATGCGGAACCTCTCAGGTATACACCAAACACACGAGATCAACTTAGTACTCCAAATAGTACATATGCGCTCGCTAGCCTCATGGTGTTCTATATCAGCGACGATCAATTTGGCTCTTACTTCTCGATCGGTTCAAAATGAACCGCATACAGCTACTAGCTCGACTGATTGATAAAACGTCGGGATACGATCGACGCCCAAGACTTCTCTGAATACCGTAACAGCACATCCTCTTAAAGGACTAAAGTGGGAATTCGAATGCTCAGGCTCTCCACTATAGTATCGCATTCGGACGCATACTGAGGAACTCTGTAGCACAGACTGCGTTTCCTTCGCTACTCCGTGGCATACGTAAAACGATACACTATCTCTATTCTCAGGATAGCAACGACGCGACACATTCCCTTTCCCATACGACCGACGCTCGTTTCCTTCGAGCGTCGCGAACAATTAGTCATTCGGAATCCACTCCTAACCTAACGCCACTTGATCTTCCATTTTCGTGGTCCGTCCGCATATCTATGCCGAGTAGTCCACTCAACAGATCTATCCACTTATACCAGAGGTCTACGTGCAGTAGCGGCATTACTCGCACCAATACTACCAATCTATTCCATGATCTTGTCTTCGCCTGACTGTTGAACTAGCAGTCACTCTGACAAGAGGCACTCATCCACGCGCTGTCCCTGGTAACTTAGTACCACCCCTACGCTCCTCTCGACAGACGTTCGACTCAGTAAGCACGTCGGTTCATCAGCCTGATGAAGACCTTTGCAATATTGCAGAAATGTCTTCCGCCAAGTTTACGGAGATTCCGTCAGCAGATCGGTAAAGCAAATGAAATTACTAAAGTATCTATCTTTATATCACCAGTTCTAACACACATGACCACTAACTCATCTTGTCAATATCATAGCGGATAGAGGCGGTACCTATTACACCCGCGACTAGGTTACAATACTTGTTTATTCAAGGACAGGAATACGTGAAAATATACAATTAAACGGAGGTGAGTTAAAAAATAGTTAAACACTTTCCAAACCAGAGTCGGCATCATAGGCAGATCAATATAATCTAATTACTCGTAATACAGACTATTTCATAATACTAACTCATCACAACTGCTTCTGCCACATCCGCAGACCATCAAACCCATATCTCTTGCAGAATACTCTCTGCCACAGGTTTGAACTACGAGTTTCATGGTCTCTTCAAAAGCTCTATTCGAATAGTGGGTCAGTCATTTATTAGAAAAACAGAACTTGGGAAACACCTTGGTGGTATTCTAATAATGTGCTGATAGGGATGGTGAACGGCTGGAGACTTTAAATTTATATCATAACTGAACTCTAATAGAAATATTAACATTTTTAAAACATTCTGTAAAATATAATTTCCTTGCTCTAGCATTTGTAAAATGCATCATAGCCTAAATATAAATCCATCTGTCATTCAGGGATTTGCGATAATCTGGCTATAATTAACTGATGATGTGTAAAGAAAATTTTGTTTCAATTTACGAGATAAATGTATTAGTTTAGTTTCATTACATTTGAATCGACTATTTATAATATTTCTTTATTTAGGATGAAAACCTCCTTTCAATGTTAATCTTCAATTCTTCAATGTGTCAAGTATTTAGAAAGATTGTTTTGTACTCATCAAATATCCTTAAAATATTTCTCAATATTCATATGGATTGATCAACGTTTATATAACGTAAAGCATGCTAACACGATAGAATATTATTACAAAATACTTATAGGTAAAAACATAAACATGCTTAGGTGACCAGATGTAAAAATAATAATAATAAATGATTAATAGAGGGGAAAAAAATTATGGGATTAATTAGGGTCAGGTACTAATCTGATATAACAATACATTTGTTTCAAATGTATTCCTCACTTCTATATATATATATGATATATTATTTATATATATATATATATTTATATATATATATCTATATATATTAATCATATACTATGCAAGTAAAAAGAAAGAGACATATTATATATATATTTTAATGCGCTATATTGTATTTGAAGGCAAATACAATGCGTATAAATAAAAACAAAAAGATATGTTATATTTATTTATATATATATTCATTGATTATATGTTATGTAATAGAAAATATTATATCATATTATATATATAGTATATACATATATAGTATACTATTATATAGATATATAATACTATAGTTAGATATATTTATATATATATATACTTGAAGACGAGCTATTTCAATGAAAAGGCTATTGTCCAAATGTCTTATTAATTTCTAAGTAAACTTCATCTACATTTCATTCTCAACAGAATAAATCCACAATTCGCCCTTGGAAAATGGTATTGCATACAAAGTACTGGATCTGAAACATTTCAACAGATGAATACTGATTTTTCTTATTACAGTGTTTCTACTTAATATAACATAAAACATGCACATAAATTCTAATCTCTTTTCCTTAGGGTCATGTTATGCAAAAACCTGTGTATTGCTTATTGTAATAGTTTACTTATATTTTGTTTTTAATCTCTTCAGATTAAAGGTGAAGATCAGTTGTCAATCCCAGCGTCAAAACCAAAGGAACACAAACCATTTGATGAATTCCAGAACAAAGGATTGGTTAGGCTTTAGTTTGAATCACATTTTCGTCGAGTTTAAAAGGCAAAATTAATTTGTCAACTATGAAAACGCACACTTCAAGAAATGCACCAAGAAATATCAAAGTAATTTTGGAAAACTTGTATACAATGAACCCGTGATCAGCTTCCCATCCAGTACTGATACATCAGAAACAAAAACCTCCGACATTTAAACATCCAGAAACGAATAGAGTTAGTACCATGAAAACCTCTAGAAAGCCTAACTTTTCAACAATGTCTCAAGGATTTACTTCAAGAGATAGCGCTTTCGTTGATAAAACGGACTGGGAATTATTTGTTTCTGAAAAAGTTAAAATAAATTTGGTCAGCACAAAATCACCGAAGACAAATGGAAAGATTCATAATAGCCAGAAATATTTTCCCGAAAGTATTCAAACGGATAGTATAAACCTTGTAACAACTGACGTGATACGGTTGACCAAAACAACACGAATGGTAATGGCACTGGAAAGACTAATGTAACGTTGCGAAAAGCCACAATCGAAGATTACTGGGGTCTCATTATCGTTGTCATTCTTGTCACACTTACAATTATTTTTTCCATTATATCCTTTGGGTGGCACCTGCGGCGCAAGTAAGACAATCGTTTTTTTTTATTTTTTGTTTTGTTTTGTTTTTTTAATTTTTTTTGTTTTTTTAAATATTGTGTTTGTTTCATTTGATTGACAGAAATATTCCATAAGAAACATGTTTGTAAAATTTAAGTTCCTGTGTAAAGATAAACATCAAGTGTTTTAACTGTAAATTAGAAATAATTTTCTTTCACTAGTGTAACCAAAAAAAGGAATCCGACTCAGCTAAAATGCACTCGTAGAAGAGCATTATTAGGCCAGTTGAAAATGATATAATCATGGGAACATTTGAGACTAGGAACCCCAATATTCCAAGTTCGATACCGGCTTCCTCGCCAACTCAGCGTATGAGTAGCACTGGGAGCTGTGCGGTAAAGTGAGGAGCTGATGGTAAGTGTGGCGCTCTACCTCAGTCGCCAAAACAATATCCTTAGTCTAGTGCGGAGTGAAAAGGGGATAGACTCCCTCGCTGTCTAACTTATACAAACATTAAGCCACCCCGACGACTTCACTTACTTTACTTAGATTAAAATTACTTTTTCTGAGGTAACGTATATGTTTTGTGTTCGTGTGACTAAATCTATCTTATTTATCAGATGATGAAGAAAAGTCTAACCAGGAATTACAAACCAAAACTAGGACGGAAAATTTACTTTGTAAATTTCCGGATATTAGATTTAATCTCAACAAAGTCTTTTATTTGAAATAACAGCAGGTACCCTTGTTCATGCAAATATTTCTCTGAGTTTTTATTCATTCCAGTGATTTGAGCCCGGCTCTAAAATAATGTTACTTCAAGCAGAATCCGTTATATTGTGAAAGAAATCAATAGTTTATAATTTTGACTGAAGAACGGGGTTGGGAAAGACAAGGGGTTGCCTGTGTGAATTAATGTGCCGCAGTATGTTCGTGTGAACCGGGTTAATGTCTCTGAGCTGCAAAGAAATAATGTTGTCTTCAAGAAATGTAGATCAAAATTCTCAGCATGGATAATGTAATAAGAAACAGTATATCTCATTCCTTTGTAGGAGATGGGCTAGGTAAGATGAAAATAATTTTGGTGTTATTTCTGAGTAATTTCAAACTAATCAACAGCATTAGCCCAGATATTAAAAAAGGGGCCAGACAAACTAGAAAAGATCGAAAAGAAAACTCGTCAAACATAAAATGTCCGTTTCGTGCCTTCGAGCCGAACGTGTTCTAACACAACATACGAGTAATATCAATAGTACATATATTACATATATACCATACCAATATATATATATACTATCATTTCTTTTTGTTCCTATTTCGTACTGACTGGGATCGGCCTTTTGTCCTACACCTGCCCATCTTCGTCATCCGACCTTCGGTTCTTTCTACCCAATTCACGTTTTGAATGATCATTTGAGTTTATCGAGGCTATTGAGCGTTCTTGTTCAATTCCCACAGCATTATATATATATTATATATATATATGTGTCGTGTGCTTGTGTCGGTGTGTGTCTGTGTGGTGTGTGTTGTAGTTCTGTATTAGAATCATACATATCATCCTGTTTAACACTTTATACACTATATTTACTTACAAAAATATAGCTTATATGATTATATACTTTATTTATTATATATACAATTTCAAATCATGGTATGTGCATATATATCTACTACTATAATATACTATATTATATATACTTATATAATGATATTGAGAGTCCTTATATTACATGTACCATATATTAGTATACATATACTTTCATATAGGGTTTGGCCATAAAAACCATGTGGCAGTAAAGAAATATATTAATGCACACGTAAACTCTGTGACATCCAGATAAATATAATATATATATTATATATAATAAAAATATATATATATGATTCAAGGAATACAGAATGACTTACCCGTGTGTGTAGAATTAAATGATATAAAATTATTAACTGGCTCGGGGAGATATTCGTACTAATTGTAGTTTGTCGGTTCGAGCATGTGAATCCATCGAAGCTCGATGTTTAATTATGGTTTTTACAATTAATATGTATTCATTTATTGTTAACGGATCGCTTTCGTTATTGTATGATAAATTTTAGTAAAGATCTTAATCAGTTGGGCTTTGATCATATATCCGATGTTTGCGTTTTGACCTATAAATTGGAGCATTGGACCAATCCATAATATTAACAAAACAATGAGCAAAACTGCAGAAAGTCGCCCTAATTTTTATCAGTGGAGACTCTATCTCTGTTAAGGCCCTCGTAACAAGTGGAGCTAACTAAGCACGCTGGCAAGGCATACTATCTCTTAAAAGCGTTGCTGACAAGCAGTCAAACACTGTCATGTAATAATAACGTATCACTAATTAAAATAGAACACAAACGTATTTGCGATCTACTCGTGAGTCAGGGTTGTTAAGAATACGGCTTGATGACAGCGATGAAGCTGACATATTTGCCTTCAAAAACAAGACCACTCGAACAATACCCATCCGTACCGGGGCCAACGTACTCTATACACCGCCTATCGCGTAGTAAAAGTCAGGAAGTCTCACTCGAAATACATTCAATCAAGAAAGAGCCTGAAACGGTGGTATTTTGCGTCAACTCACTTTCTATCACGATCCTGACTTACACATTCGCGAGGCAAAATCCAGAACCCACCTACTCCCAGCAGCAAAAAGACACTTCGTAAAGTATCCACCATTTGACAGAAGTTGTGGCTAACTGGGATGGTAGAAAGCGCCTTAGAGATCTTGTACTGTCAAGTTTTTATACGTCCTTATCTTGTTTTGACAGCAGATAAGGCTGAGTCTGGCGATAGCCTAGCCAAGAATTTTGCTTCAATTGCTGGCATCCCTCTAACAAATAGTGTGGAGAAAAAACCGGAATGACACTTGCTTGAAGTTTCCAGAGTGTGTGAAGAATAATAGTTTTGGAGTAAACAGGCTAAAATTATGGAATGAAATAGCATTTCTCATGAACAAGTAAATGTTGTGTTATATGATCAGAATAAGGCGAGATGTTGGTTATTGGTTGTTTATTTTTAATGGACATGCGTCACGTCAGCGATACGCACACCTCCCTCGCTCCTCTGCTACCTGGATTACCGTGTTTCAACGTAATCATCATACAATGCCATACACAATTCGTGTGTATCTGCCTTCGTCGCTTTTTCCTAGACTAAGCATGAAGCTATTGATGAACTAACAGAGATGCAATAGCTACACGCTCATAGATATGTTTTTGTTTTGAATTTGGCATTGGAATTCTTCAGTGCTCTTCTCAAAACATACACTAGACATAGACTTATAATAAATACTTACTCTGTCTTATTGTTAAATCTTCAAACACTACGCGCGTATGCCCTTCGATACCACCTCGTCTCATCCACACTGTCACGTACGACGCTTACTCACCTAGAGCCTCACCCGCGCATACATCCGCAACGGCACTCACTCCGCTCATTATTAGAGTCATATAGGATCTAGTTTTCATGGTGAGAACTATCTCTACATCATTTTACACTTATCAGTGACATGGACTGACTGCTCAACTACAGCAAACTGACACAAGCAAATGATTTCTTCTCGACTTGAACTTTTTAAGCCTACAGCACACTCCACGTCCTTGCCCGAGAGCGACCTCAGATAAGCCATCCCGTGGTAGCGCGACATCCTCAGCGAGTCCACATGGTCTTGATACCGTACCAGGAGAAGTCACGATATGGGCCTGGTGACGCAAGAAGCTACGGATCTCGGGCCTCGAGCCTGCGTAAATCTAGCGGTCCCTGCGTCGTCGTTAGACGCAGTCCCCGCATAACGGCTAACGCCACTTTCGCAGAACATTGGAAACACCTCCACCCACTCGAGCATGCAGTTTCTAGCATCCATACGCAAGCGCCACCTAAATAGGAGAAATCAATTCTTTATGTTCTAGATATCTTGTTCTGAGTAGCTGCTTCGATGTGTGATATCATAACTTAACTTGCGATTACGAAAGCATATAATTTCATTAACTTGAATCACCTGACATTAGAAGACTAACCTGTCGACCGTGATGTATTTAGTCAAATGATAGGGTTCTGACAGCCGGCTCAGCTATCTACCGAAATCTACGCTACATACATAATAAAAAGCGGGTGGATGCTTGCTGGTGTTTCCCATAATAAGGCAAAATCTACGAGAATACAGCTGGGTACGAAGTCATAGCAAGTTACACACGGTTTCGACCCATATGGACTAGGCTATGGCGAGTCATACTATGCGATTGAACCCAAGACATAGTCGACATATCTACGTTTCCGATCCGTCCGTCTCACAAGGATAAGTGACCGTAAAGTAGACTATATGCATGTCCCAGCCGGTGGTCGTACCATCTAAACCTCGTCACGTTCACGACATTTACACCTCTCAGCCACCGCAGACTTTCACTCTTCCCTAAGACCATTACGGGACGACTCAGCCACCCAACTCGGTCAACACACACTGGCTCCCATTAGGTCACGTAGTTCGGCCCACTGCGAAGCACGTCGCACTGCGTCGACGTACTGCTTACACGCTGGCAGCTGGCAGTCCCACGACCACAAATTGGCGAGGAGACAAGATAGCTAATATGAATACATACTCATGTAGAGAACTATTAAGACCCTTGAAAGAGTTATATTTTTTACTATTTGACAATTTAAATGAACACATGTACACAGCTGTAAATCATAACGAGATTATGATATACATTAAACCTACTACGAGACTACTACGGAGCTCCAAATACCTATATATAACTATCAGTACTAACTGTTACTAAGACTATCTATTAGTCTATCGGCTATACTACGTATCGGTCACGAGCAGCGTACTACAATCACGGGATCGCCTGATCACATTCCGAAGACAACCCTCCAATGCCCGGTGTTTGTTTTTAATGGCCAACAAGAATTCCAGACCGGCACCGCAGGGGGTTTGGTCGACTAAACTATAAGCTCGAACGGACTATAGCTCCACGATAGAAAACTCGAATGAACCAACAATAACAGAAAATCTCCTCTATATAAAAAAACACTATTCTTAGTTACTTCTTAATTACCCATTGTACTTCACCTCTTTCAACATTTATCCAGCGTGGAGCCAGGTGTACAATATTCTCAGCCCTAGACAAGTGGCACCAGGACACCCTAGACCTTGAAATCTGCTACACTGCGTGTCCGGCTGATGCATATCGGTCGCGAGGTGAGTTTCTTGTCGGGCTAGGGCCCTACAGCAGCACTCACCATACCACTGTCGCGCTGAACTGACACTTCTTTTTTCTGTTTACACGTCCTTACACTTGGCTCCTATCCTAGACTCATTGAGGTCATACTTTATAAGCCTCACAAGCGGCTTCGCCACTTTCCATGAGCAAGAGTCACAAAAACATAGACTTACTACGTACTATGACGTCGCGTATTAACTTGTGCCACAGCAGTGACAGTCACGCATCAGATATACAATAATAATAGACTTTATTTCTTCGAAGAATGAATCGCACATTCGCTGGACGTCGAGAAGATACCAGCGCATTTGCGAAACATATCCGCACCAAATGAATTATCATGGTAAATATACATCTAAAATCGACAGAGATAAACTTTGTTCAGCCCGCTGGTTGATAACATAATGGTTGGCAAAGACGGACGCTTTTAAAAGCTTTTATCCGTTCGTCCCAATCTTCATGAAAAAGTATCTACCTTGCCTGGGAACAGGGACGATTCCCTCCCAAATCTCAATTCCAGCACCAAACAGAGACGCCATTGCACAAAATAACCTACGCGCTGGCGCTAGACGAAAATCTCGCCGGCCTACACAATTTCGATTCACCTGTGCTGCAAACTGATGCGATGTCACTAAGTAGGAAAGTTTTGCAACGTCGCGGTGACTACTACTGAAGATATTCCAAAGATATGCACACATCTGTCACTGTAGAGTATTCTACGTAACGATGTGTAAAAGCTCGCATGTGAGAGCACATCGAGTGCTGGCTTTCAAACTGAATGCTTTATCGCATATGTCGAGCCAACCTTTATTGAGTTACAAGCCAAGTTCATCTTATTAATATGCCAATCAGTCTATCTCCGATGATACAAGTCCCAGGTGCGATTTTACACATACTTCTCTCGCATCCGTTACCGGAAAACTTCTTGAACTCATGAAAGCCAATCACAAATGTCCAGACGTACCATTGCCCACAATACCACTGTATGCGCTAAGGTAATTACGGCGACGGCCAATAAGTACATGATCCGCTTCCCCCCTTAGGACAACTCACCAAGCGTTGGATCACCCTACTCCGGTATACTGCTCACTTCAGACCCGTCACGGTATGCGTCGCTCTCTGTCCCGGCAGAGGCGACACTCGTCGTTCACTATAATAAACAAAGGACGAGACATACAGTCTCTAATCAGTAAGTTCATAAGCTTTGTCCACACCTTTTGAAGTAGGTAAGTTCCCGTGTTAGATGAGGAGCAACGACTACGATCAATTTTGTATGTAAGCCTAAGATGCCAGTTTAATAAACAGGATAACGCCATTAGTATTCACACTGCGGTTTCCATTTTGAAGACGGTCGTGACTGTCACCAAAAGCGCTACATTGCACATGGCCGCCACCCTAATTGTTATACGTGTAATCTTAAAACTCGCATCATTGAATATGTAAACACACTCTTTGCATCCTTCAGGGTACCATAAGAAACTGCGTTATGCTCGTCTCATCTCTCAGGCGTTCTGAATACACTATCTGGCACGGTCCATCCGTAACAATCATCATAGCGTCATCTGGTGGGCAATTACTCGTACCTAACAAGCATACAAATAACGATGATTTGGTCATTATTTTTGGGGATCTGCTTTCCGAGGCACTCGATTGCTCCTCCATCTATTCCTACTTCTCGCTACGATGCTACTCGCTAGATGCCACATTACGTCTCGCGTTTGCATATGCATCAGCGGCCCTTCCATCCACAGCCTTCAAACTTCTCAGCTCTGTCGGATTCGACCGCCACTGGAAACCTCTCAATTTCGGGGAACCATTTCTCTCCTTCGCAACTCGAACACCTTCGTGTCGAACTCGGAACCTAAACTTTTTTTTAATCCACGGGGATAGCTTGTTTACATTCCAAGTCCGACAAGAAACACCTGAAGAAGACCGGAGTGCATGTCAGTCGAAACATTGTGCAGATAACAATAAAGATGAGAACAATAGTCCAAATAATACAAATGATACAAATCATCAAGCCTCATCTAAAAAAATTAAGAGAAAAACGATGAAGTTTGATTTCCATCTGAGAGTTACACAATGTAATAGAAAGCCATCAAAGCCGCATGACATTGTAACTATTCCCTGAATTAGAGGTTGTAATATTTCTGCCAAAGTGGAGCAGGATCACCATATGATGATATCTCTGTTCGCTGTATGCACATGTATGTGAAATTATGACTTGAATGCAACCATAATAAGTGTGATCAAAACGTATGAAGACTGAATCTTAAAAACTTAAGATTTAGATAAAGACGTGTCTGTCGATGAGTCAGTGTCAATTTGAAAAGTAATGATTAGTGTCTATATTCTTTGAACGAAATATATTTGGTAAAACAACGGATTGCGCAAGTGTAGCACACTCCATTCTTTGCCACTTTGTCTTGTTTTGGTAACTTAAAAAAATCATCTCCAGAATAAAATATGGGGACGTGGAGGTACATAAAAACAAGAGTTTCAGAAGTGCTTCGACTAAAGAAGAAAAAGTTCCGAATGACATTACATTTATCGTTCATTTCTGTTTTGGTAATTAGTCTCGGTTATATTTTTAATACACATTGCATGTAGTTGCTCCCTCAGGAGATTATGAAATAAATAGGGAATAAATATATAATATATAAAGCCCCTAATTCTCTAACATTAGAATTTCAAGATAAAATATGTTGTGCAGTTAATTGACATTGCGTGTAGATATGGAGATAATACCAATTTGTATTTATTTCATGGCATATCTTTTCAATGTTTCTTTTGTTACTTTATACACAAACATTGTAGAAATAGATATTTCACTTATTCATTGAGTCTTATCGATTTGCAGTTATCTATAAAATTAACAACCGCAGATTTCAGTTTTCCAGTACTAACTGCGGGGAATATGAAGCATGAAAGATTTGCCTAACGTATTCAATTTAGTTTTAATTGGCTGGCAAAAGAATTTGCATTCGATATACGATATCAGGGAAAAAAACTGAACGTACCGCTTTGTTAATAAAGTTAAAAACAACACCAAATTGCAACTGTTAAATTGTCGAGGTGATCATTATAATAAATGCATATCTTAGATTTTGCAAATGTTACATTGTACGTGTAGTAAAAAACGAAAAAAAGAATTCTATTCTAAGAGTATAATCTTTACCTTAGTCTGAGCCTTGTCGATGGGGCTTAGAATACGATGAGTGTATCCCTGTAAAAGAGTAAAATCCACCCAAACAAAACAGATGTACAATCGGCATGACACCAAACTGTATCTAGTGGTGAGGCTCTAGTTCTGGAGATCTGAGAACTTTGGAGTACCTCTTCATTGCTATTACTTTCAGATCCACTTTGGCTCAGAATAGCACTACCTCTTATAGTCCCATCTATGAGTCAAATAGATCTGTTCAAAAATTTGTTTTCGATTGGAAAATTTAAAAAAAAATTTTTTTAATGTAAATACAGACGTATAATAAATGCAATAAAATAAGTGTAAATGGGTTGACATGCCGGTAAAATCAATCAATCATTTACCTTAGTCCAAAATATTAGGTTTATGCTATATAGAAAAATATATGGCTTACATGTTCAAACAGTTAAGATATTGCTACTGCTTATTCTCTTCTGAGAGAAAGTACCAGTGAATCAACAAAAAATCCTTATTTTTTTAAATGTTGAGCATTTAACATAGAGTATCGCCCATAAATAAATAAGCCTCTGAGTATTCGTTTTCTTTTTAATAATAGAAGTTAATTTTCCTCTAAACCAAAGATTCTAAGGTAGTTATTTCTAAGTGGTATATTTATTGTAGACTGCTAGATATTACTAATACGCATGTGCCCTTTTTACTACTTATACAGACGTACGTACCTACATAAATATATACTAATAACTGTGACACTTTTGATAAAAAAATATATATATTCTAAATCAAAAATATCAGAATTTCATTATTTGTAATGGAACATCAAAACAATCAAAATAGGTATTATTATGTATTATTCATTAGCAAAATCTACAACACTGAAACTCTGTAACCAATATATGAATATGTAGGAATAAAAAAAATAAAACAACTCCAGCAATCATCACTGTTTGTTTGCAGTCACTGCACCAGAGATTGCCATTCAAAAATTGCTCTGTTAAGCCACTTACGCAGTTGCAGATTAAAAAAAAGTGGTGCAACAATGTTTTGGTTTCAGTGTTTCAATGTTGTACTGTTAGGTTATAAATAATACCTAATAATATTCGTTTTGTTTGTATAAGGTTAAACTAGAACTAATAAAATCCAGGTGTATTTAGTTTAGAGAAAATTACTTGTTTTATAAAAATTGTTTTGGGTGTAGTTTGTCTATACTGCATGATATTTTTCTGTAGTATTATTTGGGTTATTCTGACTATTGTCCTTATCTTTATACTTATCTGTACAACGTTTTGGCCGATGTGCCCTCCGGCCTTCTTCAGGTAAATTCTTGTCGGACTTGGGAGCCTTCTCGAACTCGGGAAACTTCTTTTCGGACTCGGGAGCCTTCTCAAACTTGGCAACCTTTTTTTCGAACTTGAGAACCTTCCTGTGATCGCGACCCATGACGGAACTTTGAATCAGAGTTCGAAAAGAAGGTTCCCGATTTCAAAGGGGCTCACGAGTCCGACAAGAAATACCTGAAGAAGGCTGGAGGGCACATCGACCAAAACGTTGCACAGAAAACTATAAAGATGAAGACAATAGTCTGAATAACGCAAATAATACTAACTATCAAGCTTCATCTAAAAAATTCGGAGAATTTTTTCTGTAGACGTTAAAATTTTCCAATTGTCTAATTTATGAATATATGCGTCAGTACATTTTATATGTTAATTCTCCTGAACATGTTCGATTTAATATTAAGACCTTCTAATAAAGACGATCTTTTTGTTACCATAGTTACACATTTGATGTCACACAAAATTTTGTAAACTAAATGTAACACTATTATACACTCTGTAAGGAAATATTTACTTTTTCTGGTTCTGATGCAGAAAGTATTATTTTCCAACTGCTTCCTTCAAGTAAATGGTAAAGACTTTTGTCTTTTTTCTTCAAGCTTTGCTTTTGGGACCAAAGTGCATGTAACGAAAACATTATAGGAGATTATATTTAGTTGATAAATGAAAGTACCAGTGAATCAACAAAAAATCCTTATTTCTTAAAATAAACCTCTGAGTGTTCGTTTTCTTTTTAATAATAGAAGTTTCCTTTACAGTTGCAAAACTCGAAAAACTATTAAATTCTAAACATTTTTTTAAAAATAATTTATATAACATTCTTATAAAAATAAATACGTACATTTTTATGCATATCTTTATTCAGAACTTATGCAAATTAAAATTAAAATGTGAAAATTTGCTCGTTTTTACTAAGAAATGTTATTATCGAGAGTAGAAATGTAATGTTAGAAAGAAATAATGACCATTGTCTATACTTTTCCAACGTAAGCAATTAAGAAACAAGACATATTATCCAGAAACAATATTTGTGCCACATAATGTAATATTAAATGACACTTATTGTATTTTATAAACCAGCCCAGCTGTAGCAATCTGCTTGATTCAAATGCGATTTAAAATGATCGTTACTCCGTACTAAACAATTTGTTTGGAACGATGAGATGATTTGAAAACTCTAAAGCAATACGGTTTTTATGTCATGAGTCCAGCAGACAGTATTAAAACTGCAGTTAAATTACACATTGAGAGACAATATTATGTATGTATCTACTCAACCACTCCACAATGGGTAGGATGCGATCCAAGGTAAATTTCTCAGCGGGGTATAGCTGGTTTGAATTCAGAGTTTTCATTCTTCTAGATAGATTGCCTTACCAAGGATAAGGAGCAAGTTTGCCCTACAGGTAACAGTATGTAAATTAGCATGTTTATATTTAAAAGGAATTTCAAAATTCAAAATCAGAATATCTCCATGTTCTAAATTTAAATGTACCCACGCTGTATTTAATCACGTCAATCGGAAAGATTTGATAGAAAAAGAATGTACGATATATGTGTATATATGTTTGGACGTTTGTTCAAATGGGAAGTGGGGAAAATTGGTTTCAGACGGGAATACAGACATGAATCAAGGAAAGTCAGATAGGCTCGCCATGGGCAGGATGGGACACAAGGTTGCAAGTATGGTCCATCCAATGCGGATCAAACATGCTATTCAGTAGTAATTGATGTGCAAGACTAGTTTACTAAGCATTATACCATAATACCGGCCGCTCGGTAGACAGTAAAATATCATAGAGACATAAAATAATGACAAAGCCCCAAAATACAAATAATCGGTAACTCTTGTATTCCACCTTTCTAAAATAATAAAGGAAGGCTTATGTTCAAGAGGTTACATTTTCTTGATTCTCTGCCGGCATTCAACTGCCCCCACCAGGTGAGCCTCTCATTAGTCTTGATCCGCTTCTCTGGATCGCCGATCGATCTCACCCAACACATTAATTCATTCTATTGTCAGGCTTCCTACTAGAATCTAACAGTACTAATTGTTGAGAGGCCTCCTTCAAACTTGGGTCCAGAAATTAATACAGTGCAACAAAATACATAAAAATGTGTGTGGGTGTAACGTGTGTGATGTGCTATGCCCCTCAGTGCAAACATGGCAGCGGATTTGTGGCCTACAGATGACCCCAGAGGTCAGGGATTATTAATCTGCAACTGGATATTTATTGTAGGCCGACTGAAGAGTTACATGGTATGAGAAACACAGGCAGTACTATATATATATATATATATATATATATATATATATATATATATATATGTGTGTGTGTGTGTGTGTGTGTGTGTGTGTGTAAACTATTCCCTTCAAAGGATCCACTATGTAATTGGTTACTGAACGTCAAATGAAGGGAAAAAGTGAGAAACAAAGAAAAACAAATCATTTCTAATCGTTAGAGTCTCGACTCAAGTGGCCCGTCTAATCAACCGGCCCACTTAGAGCGGATAAAGGGAGAATATAATCTTTAGCCTGTAAATTTTTTAGTCTCTTATCAGAATGACAGCCTAAACACTCCCATTTTCCTAAAGACGGCTTAGAATGGTAAATAAATAAAGTGGCTTTATAATTATCAACGAGGTATTTCTTAACTTCTTTTCTATCAGGCTAAAAAAACGACAATTCACGGGTTTCATGGTCCCAGATGAAAATAAGTAACGACAACCAAGAAGTCACCTGACATTCCTACCATGCAACACAAATACACGCACGCACTCATATATATATAAATATATATATGTGTGTGTATGTGTTTGTGTATGTGTGTGTGTTTGGTATGTGCGTGTGTCGAAGAATAATACTTAGACAAATAGGAATATTTGAAAGTATTTTATTTATAATTTATAACTGTTATCAACTAGTTTCGACAACGAGTTTATCGTCACAACATTTAAGAAAAAAGTTTTTATGAAGTCTTTTTAAAGAGTTTTTAAAAGATTTGGAATGCTACATAATTAGTGATGAAAAATAAAACGAAAAAGTAATGTAGTAACATATCCATTCCTTTTTTTTTTTTTTTTAATATCTAAAAGTTTTGAACTGACCGTTTCATGATATCTGCTTGCCGTGACCACGTGATGCCCAGGGCAACTCATGGAGGGCAATCCCAACCGGTGTTTAAAACTCTCTCTCTCTCTCTCTCTCTCTCTCTCTCTTCTCTCTCTCTCTCTCTCTCTCTTTCTCTCTCTCTTTCTCTCTCTATCTATCTCACTTTCTCCACATATTCACACACTCACATATATATATAGAGAGAGAAAATTAGATAGACAGACAGACAGACAGACAGAAAATCAATGGCAATAAATATGTCTGTGCTATCTTTAGATATATATGCTCTATCACAGATATTGAACACTTATTTATGAATAAAGCAAACTATATTTTCATTAAATAAACGTTGTGCGATGGGTAAATTGTCGCCATTTTAAATTATGTATTTTGCACATACGCTTTGTTTGTTTTAGGTTTTATCTACTGTGTAGCAAACAAGAGTCACTTAGGCACTGTCTAGAAGGAAATAAGCACCATGATTTATTTGCTTCTCTAGGAATTTGGAAACAGCATGCTGTATTGAAAAAATTCAAGTAACCCCTCCAACCGAACATGCCTTGGTTTTTCTCAGATGAGAAAGCTTTCTACCAGGATCAGATGATGAACTCATGCAACAACTGATGGATTACATTCTTCGCACAAAATGTACCAATAGTGATGAAAACTAAACACCCAGTCTACTTCATGGTATTTGAGGTGGTCACTCGCGATGAGGAAGTTATGCCTCCATTCATCTTCTCGCATGGCATTGAGTGCCTGAAGGATGTAGTGCTGTCATGGATCAAAAGAGTGGCTGCTAGAAGACTCTATGAAGATCCTTGATTATCATGTGTGGGGTGCGTTTAAGCTAGAGACCTGAAAACCTCCGTGCTACACCAAAGATGAACTGAAGGCAATGATAATGGCAGCATTTAATAGAAAACAATCACAAAGGCTTTGGGGAAATTTTGAAGTAGTGTTTGAAACCATTGGTGATTTCTTTGAATGAATTTAATATTTTCATGTCATTTTGGTAAATATTTTAATAATGTGTAATGTCAATGTTATTTTCAATCTCTGTACATTACATTAACAGAAATATCAAAGCACTGTGAGGAAAGAATGTAAAGAAAGAATGGTTCTAAAAACATACAGAAATAACTTTTTAAACCACTCAATGAGAGTTGTTTTAATCATTAAAAATGTAAAATATACAAGATAGGACAGAAATAATAAAGAAATGAATAAAACCCCAGAAAAAGCGTCGGTTATTTTCTAGTTGAGTAACATGATATTACAGAGTGACACAGAAAAAACAGAACCCACAAATTTTGTAATAAAACTTTTTTTTCAAAGTTTAAACGGGTTTAGGGTTAGGGTTAGGGTTTAGGGTTAGGATTTAGGGTTATGGTTACGGTTAAGGTTGGGGTTTAGGGTTGGATTCTGTTTTGGGGGTCACTAACTCCTAACCCTAACCGCGTTTAAACTTTTAAAAAATCAAAATTGAAATTAACAGTTTTATTACAAAATTTTGGTTTGTTTTTTCTGGGTCACCCTTTAATATCATCTTACTCAACAAGGAAATAACCAAAGTTTCTATACTATCACATCCGCTTAAACCCACCCCACCCAGCAGAAATGTTGAACCCATTTCTCGTGAATATTATTTGTAGATATTCGGAAATTTCTCGAATATCCTTGTTCCTCGGTTGGTTCAATTACATTTTTTTTATCCGATAATTAGTTTCATTCGAAAAATGTCGGAATGAATATAAAATTCCTCAAACATCCATTTTTTTGTGAAATAAAATCATTTCCAAGGCTCTTCATGAAAATACCTTTCGTCACTATGGAGAAAAAAATGAAAAGAAAAATGCTCCAAGGTCGACAGACTGCAATGTATTAAAATGTTTTTGGACTGGCGCCAGTGTGTCCTCTTCTGGGTCGACTGACAGATCCGTATTGAAATGTACGCTGGGCCAGTGCCAGTTCATTTGCTATATTTAACTATGTTGAGATGGTACACAAACGCTGACAACAGGTCCATCAATTTAGTATATGTATAGACTAATAAATTATAATAATGTTTATTCTTTGAAATAGTGATGTCTATATAAGGATATACATATATGTATATATATGTGTGTGTGTGTGTGTGTGTGTATGTGTGTGTGTGAGAGTGAGAGAGAGAGAGAGAGAGAGAGAGAGAGAGAGAGCATGCCTGGTGTTGTTTAAAAATATGACTTAAAATGAAAACCAAGTTGTTGAAATTAATAATTTATGAATATGACATTTTTCGCTTATTGAGCTTCTTCAGATTTGCTGAAGCTGTATAAGCGGAATATTTTACATGAATAAATTGATAATTTCAACAATTCATTTTTTAGTTTTATTTCTTAACCACATAATCAGTTCTCAAATTAATTAAATACAAAGGTGTACGAGGTAGGCCGTCGGGGATGCAAATGAATTGTGCATTTCTTGGGAAAAACTGGTTATTTTCTGTGAAAATAATTATCTTTTAAAATTTCACACTAAACTTGGTCATCGATATTGTTAACAAAATGAAGCTACCGCATTATTTTACACACAAAGTCCTATAGCTATATACTCTTAAAATGCCGTCCTGAAGTTCTGCAATGTTTTTCCTGCCATTGACTCTGATATTACTGTGATTTCATGACGAACACTTCGAGATCAACCGGATGATTTCCGTTTTAAAACTGAACATGTCTATTTGGGATTTCCAACCAACAATAATCTGTTTTTTTTTTTTGTGTCGACCTAAAATTACAAAGTTCTAAAAATTATTGCAATAATAATTGCATAAAACTTAGGTTAACAGAAAACAGTCTTCAAACTAAATCTCTTCTATTCGTTTTGAACATTAATTTAGCTTTTTTTCTAAGGACTTTGAACACTTTTTTTAAAGTATTGTTAGTAACTACTAATAAATCCAACTGTATATAATGAGAATTTTAGTAATATGTAAATATAATAATTTACTAAAAAATTCTATTATATTTTACTGTGTTTTTAAATTTCTGAATACGAGTAAAAAGAAAATTATATTTCAAATTACAAAACTTTTATTTTTGATTGCTACAAAAAGAGACAGTTGTCTTAGTTATTTACTAATCTTCAAATTAGTGTCTATTGTGAAAATTGTTTGTAATTCTGGAAATACGAACCCGCTAAAAAATCCCAACTTTTCTGATTATTTATTTATTCATTTATTCATCTATTTTTACTCAATTCCGAAAAGGTTAGTTGCATCCAAAATAAAAAAAAAAAGGAAATGAATTATTCCATTTAATATACCTTTACCTAAGTTTACGACTAGCCAGCTTTCCAGACACAGGCTCACCTGCCCACGGTTAAAAAGACGCATGCGCAGTTCTTAATTCAACCTCCACACTTTCTGCATATTAAATGACGTATATCGATATAGCTCTACTTGAATGAGCTTTATATTATAACTAGCTGTATGAAATGAACTCGGGGAAAAAAAGAAAAGAAAATAGAGACGTTTTTTTCTCTTTGGCAGTTTTGACCTCATTCTAGTCAGCGGAAATGAATTATGTCCAATGGAAGCCAATATTTTTTATGGGATAAGTTTAGTTCTTAATTGATTTTGTATCTTATATGCCGTATGTGAGCATATGCTTTAATACGTAACAATATATACATACACATATGTTTATGTGAATGTATTTCTGTATGTATGAAAATATATTATCGGTTTTTTTTCGAAGTATTATTTAAATACTAGCGTATTTCTCGTTATTTCTTACGGGACTATCTGCGTATAGAATGCCATTTCATTCTAAAATTAGAGTTAATATCTGTTGGCTCTTCTCGGATGAAAATCGTGTTCCTCGGGCACCTCTAATCAGAATGTAGTATGTGTACATATGGAAAACCCACAATTATTAAACAAACTGTAAGACTTGTCTTTATTTTTTAAATTAGGCTTGATATAAGAAAATTTGATTTTTCACTATTGTCCATATTTTGGTATGTATAAACACAATGTTTCGGATGCTGTATATATATTTACAAAGGCGGGACATGACGTCCCTTAAAAGTAAGACTAGAAGAACATCAAAAAGTAGATGTACAGAAAAGTCGAGTATGGCTGACCATATATGGAATGAAAACTACCACAAGGTAGTATTTTATCAGTTACAGATATCCACAAAATAGAAAGACAAATAAGCCTCAACAAAATAAACAAATGGGCAACAGACAATGGCTTTAAATTCTCTAAGCCCAAAACCCAATATGTGCATTTCTGTTCCCTAAGAAAAAATGCACAATGACCCTACCATCAAACTTGAGGAATGTGAAATACCTGTCGTTGACCAATATAAATTTTTGGGAATTATATTTAATAAAAAAAAAAATTTCATCCCCCCCACATAAAATACTTAAAACATAAATGTACCTGAGCCAACAATTATTACGAGTAGTTGGCCCATACAGAATGGGGAGCTGATCAACAAACTCTACTTAAATTATACAGTTCCCTGATCCGTTCTCAACTTTATTATGCCAGTTTTGTATATAGATCTGCTAGGAGGTCTTACCCCAAAGAGCTCAACTCTATACATCATGAAGGCTTAAGACAAGTCTTAGGAGCCTTCAGAACTTCTCCAGTCGACAGCCTATGTCGGGGCTTATGAAGTACCTCTACAGCTAAGATGCAAAATCTAACCTTACAATACTGCGTATAGAATGCCATTTCATTCTAAAATTAGAGTGTAATATTTGTTGGCTCTTCTCGGATGAAAATCGTGTTCCTCGGGCACCTCTAATCAAACTCAAATCCTGCCCATCCAACCCAGCTTATGACTGCACCTTGAACCAAAGATACAGGGAGTGTTTTGAAAAAAAAAAAAGAAAAATCAATAAAAACTTTTGGTCTCCGGATGGAACCCATCCTCGAAGAATCTAAAATTCCACTCACAAATATTCACAAAACCATTATACCAAAAACACCACCTTGGATCATTAAAAAACTAAAGTGATCATTGAGCTAATTGAGCTCTCCAAAATAAAACCCCATCCTAGCACTTACCAAGATAAACTCCACAATATTCTAGAACGCTCCCCCAACCACCTCCACATCTTTACAGATGGCTCTAAGGACAATGACAAAACAGCATGTGTAGCTATTTAAAATTTTAAAAATCGTTAGAAAAGCTTTCCCAAATGAAAGCTCCATTTTTACTTCAGCTGAAACCCGTGCAATAGATCAAGCACTTGACATAATCTATGGAAATAATCACAAAAATGTATCATCTTCTCAGACTCATCCTCTCTCCTACTATCATTAAGAAATTAAAATAAATGTAAGACCCTCTCATCATTAAACTCCTGAATAGATTTGAATTGATGTCTAACTCTAAGGAGATTATGATATGCTGGATCACAAGCCATATAGGAGTGAGGGGAAATGAAAGAGCTGCTTCTGCAGTTTAATCGGCTCTAGATTTGATCCCCAAGTTCAAGATTCCATATACTGATTTAAAACCTAACATTAATAGATTCTTTCATACAAAATGGCAACAACGCTGGAATAACAATATCCACAATAACCTCTTCCTAATAAAACCCATTTTGGGAGGCTGGAGACCAGCTTTAAGAAAGTCAAGAAAGGAACAAGACATTGTGTTCCGATTACGCATTGGTCACACAAAACTAACGCACTCCTACATACTCAAAAAAGAACAACAACCACAATGTGAAACATGTCAAACACCTTTGACTGTTAAACACTTATTCATGGAATGCAGGTTTTTCGCTCACATCAGAAACCGTTATGCAAACAATATGAAAGATCTATTTGAAAATGTCAATATGGAGGACATTCTGTCCTTTTTGAGGGAAATGAAATTATACCATAGAATATAGACATGAACTTAATCAATACCATACAACATGATCCCCAATGGTGCTAACACATTGTTAAAACCAATTACTAAAAAGTATAAATATAAATACCCATATATATTACTTCCTAACCGTTAGGCATGACATAACCCCAGACAGGTTGACATGCCGTTAAAATCAATAAACCAACTAACCAACCAACCGAAAAAGACTGTCATCAGATTTTAGGCTTCGAGTTTTGCAGGAAACGCTAAAAAAACTTTTTTCTAAATGATCATGATTCTTTTCGTGAGATATTTCCGTTTTATAGGCGTTCAAAAACAATGACGCCATTCTTTTGATAAGATCTTAAAAAGTTCTTCGACACCTATTTGATCAACTGTCAAACTATTAAAAATGATTTCCCAGGTTGGATCATTATTATACTCGAATACATAGGGAACCCCCGAGGAAGGCCAGAGGGTGCAGCGGTCGAAATGTTTTTCAAAAAGTAAAATATATAAAATCAAAAAATAATAAAGCTATAAAATCATTAATGACTCATTAGCGTGACTAAGTTGCTGATATATTATAAAATACTTTTTGTATATATAAACCATATGGAAATCTGATCTCTCTGATAAAATCAAATGGGAATTCATCCAAATTGTGACTGTGTCAATATCATTGTATAGTTGCACCACTTGGAATCTACGAAAAGTTTTGAGAAAATGCTAAAAAGGAACTACATAAGAATATAGCGTGTGGTTTTAAACATATCCTACTGGCAGTACCACAAAAAAACAGCAACTGTATGGTCACTAACACTCAATCACACAAACCATCCAATTTAGACAAGCAAGATATGCTGGGCACTGCCGGGGAAGTAAATACAAACTTATAAGCGACGTTTTCCAATGAACTCCTACACATGGACATCGGTATTAGCTCATCAACAAAACCTTATATTCATCAGCTCTGTAGGGAGACTGGATGCCGTCTAGAGTACATACAAAGTGCGTTGGCCGATAGAGAGAGAGAGAGAGAGAGAGAGAGAGAGAGAGAGAGAGAGAGAGTCAAAGAAACCCGTGTTGTCATTAATCAGGATATATGTTCCTTTAGAAATCTGGCATACAAATAGTTAATTATGCCTCGTGTTAGCTTAACAACGGAATTTCCCATTACTATGTAGTTAGACAAGGTTGCATTTCTATATTGATAAATTAAGATGCTGGATCCGACAGAATGATATCCCAGATTCAGAATTGTCACCCTGCTGGTGCTAGTAAGTGTAAGTGGGTGGGACGTGTGCCTTTGAGCAAAATCCAAATTCTTAAAATTAACCTACATGTAGAGAGAAATAGCCAGCAGCACAGATGCCATCTTGTGTCCGTCATCTTTGCTCGCTGGGCAAACTCTGAACCTGAAACTCGTTCTCACGATCGCTCTGACAAATCAGCTGATAGATCGGTCAATGGTGACTATCTGCCTATAATGTTACTGGTTATTTTCCATGACTCTTTTTTAAAGAATTTCCAGTTAACTTGAATTGTTCACTTAACGTACATAATTAATAGGCCACCTATCAATTATGTAACATATGTTGCCTTTTTGGTTTCATTAAAAACCCTAGAGATCATTCTGCTGGACCTATTATGAGTCACATTATCTTTTTTTAAATACTTTAGTAAATAAAATGTATATAAAACTTGAGTTGTTTTTATATATTAGAAAATACATTAATATGATCTTTTGGGACATTTTTCAATATATTATCATTACAATTCAAAAGATAAATTGTGACGAATTATGAAGGCATTTAAATGTAATCTTCAATACAAAATTATTATCATTGGAAATGCTGTTATTATTCGGGTGCATCAAAAGTAATTTCCTTTTTTCCATAGATCACCTGTAAGGTTCTTCAGCTTAAGATCAGCTTCTTTTATATTTTGTGTTTTAAAATATCACAACCAACAACTGATGATTTTCCACTTCTGGGCTTTATTTCAAGTCATCATCCTTAAATGTTTAAATCAGATTTGAATAGCAATGGAATATATATATATATATATATATATATATATATATATATATATATATGTGTGTGTGTGTGTGTGTGTGTGTGTGTTTAACAGTTTTGAATTCAGTGTTTTGCTTCTACTAGACTGGTTGTCTCAACAAGGTTAAAGAGCTCAATCTGCCTTACTATTTAGACATCGCTGAATCAGGAAAAGTTTATACCTTTCCCAAAGGTATTAGCGCGAAATGAAATGCAGACAACCTAATGAAAGATTTTAACTCGGCCCGCCGGTCCATTTCCTACGTCTTTACAAACGATTGCCTCCAATATATATACATATATATATATGTGTGGGGGCGAGAGAGAGAGAGAGTGTGTGTGTATGAGAGTGAGAGTATGAGAGAGAAAGATAGGGAAGGAGGGAGATACAGCAGACAATAATGGAGGAAGGAAACTCGCCAGCACTGAGGATTGCGTGGATGTAGCTATTCAGTGTCTCGAAGAATATACAAATAGAACATAAGTGATTAATTACAGCAGCGAGTAAGAGCAATAACAATAGAAATAACTGAGATGCTATGAGGAAAACAACAATCATAACATTTAGGAAACAAAAATAGGAAGATAAACAACTATATGGTTATTTCAAGTGATATACTAAGATGACATGAATATCGCTGCGAAGAGGAAACCTAAATGGAGAAACATATTCAATATCAATGAAGAGGCAAAATAAGAGCTAATTGTGTCAAAGTTAAAATTGATAATAATTGTCAAAGTTAAAATTGAGAAATTAAACGTTAATCACATAGTAAGTGAATGTAGCACAAAAGGAATACAGTGGCAGGTGTAACTGGGTGATGAATGATTTTGCATTGAGAATTGTGCAAACAACTGATTTTTTCTAAACTAACACATTGTATTAAGCAATAATCTGTCATAGAAAATGAGACGGGGGTAAGAAAAATGTATCACCCAATCCTGGTCAAAAGACCAGACCGAGAGTTAATTCAGAAGAAAAAAAGAACGTGTCAAGCCAGAGAGTAAAAATAAAAAAAGAGAAAAACTGGACAAATACATAGATCTTGACAGGGAGCTGAAAATGTTGTGGAACATAAAGGTGATGATAATGCCAATTGATAATACGCAGATTATGTTGATTGAGAAATTAAACCGTTAATCACATAGTAAAGGAATGTAGCACAAAAGGGATACAGTGGCAGGTGTGACCGGGTGATGAATGATTTTGCATTAAGAATTGTGCAAGCGGCTGATTTTTTTCTAAACTAACTCATTGTATATACACAAGCAATAATCTGTCATAGAAAATGAGACGCATAAAATTAATGGGGGGGAAAAATGTATTACCCAATCCTGGTCAAAAGACCAGACCGAGTGTTAATTCAGAAGAAAAAAAAGAACGTGTCAACTACTATTCTACTAAGCCAGAGAGTAAAAATAAAAAAAGAGAAAAACTGGACAAATACATAGATCTTGACAGGGAGCTGAAAATGTTGTGGAACATAAAGGTGATGATAATGCCAATTATATTTTGAGCCCTTGGGACAGTCCCCAAAGGCCTGGAAAAGAGACTGGGGAAACTAGAGATTAGAGGAAGAATCAAGACCATCCAGACTACAAAACTGTTAATATTAGCTATAATACTTCGGAGAGTCCTGGGGAGATTTGCCGTCACTCAGACTTCGGTGAAAAAACACCAGTTAAAGCTGGAGTGAAAAACTCGCAAGAAGTAAAATAATTTTTAAAAATTAGTTCAAATGCTGGGAGAGCAATTTTTTCTTTTGAAAAGACAATTCGAGAAAGTAGACAATGTTGTATCAGTGTTCTTCTTTCTGTTAAGGTGGAATCAAAAAGATATCGTTTGTTACTGAGCTACACTTACTGCGGAGGCTTACATCTAATATCCACTAACACCGAAAAGAATAATTGAAATTTTCCTTTTTATGCTACTGGAAAATATGAATTATGACCAAGCTTCTAATATCAATAATATACAAAGTCGGGTTATGGTTTGTTTTGTTTTCGATTTTTTTTTAGATCTCTATGTGAGACAGACTTTGTAATAAAGGTCTGTAGAAAACAGAATTAATATATATAATAATGCAATTGCAAATATAGTGAAATCACAGTCTTTGGATGTATGTATATATATGAAGTACGTTTTGCAGTAAATGTCGATATGAGAATACTTCAGAAACACAAAAACAGTATCGAGACTGGATAAAAACAATCTCCTCGGTCTAGCACTAGTGAAAAGAGGTGGACTCCCTCGCTGTCTGGCTGATACCGACATTAAGCCACCCCGACAACTTTACTTTACTTACTTATATTAAAACATTGTCACTTAATGAAGTAGTCAACACAAATAAGATATCTTCTAAAAGGGTCAGTGTCAATCTTGATAGTTTGATCAGCCCTTATTGGGGTGGGATGAAACAATAGATCGAGTGAGGGAAGAACCCTTTAATCAAACTAAACACTCTGCAACTTTTACTTGTTTCTTAAACTGAAAATTCATTTCAGGACTATAATTTGAGGCCATTAAAAGAAATACGACAGCTCAGCTTTCATACCATTTCAAAAGTGTTGTTTCTGAGTAACTTCGACCACTATCAATGCGGAGATTTTAAAGAAATTCAACGTTTTCGTCATAGTTTATTTCTCTCTTTGTACAGCTTTAATATCGATACTTTTTTGAACACTGCATATTTGTGATTCTACAATTTCCTAACATCTGCCGCTATGTGTATTTAATTTAATAAAAATGTTTAGCACTATTACCTGCCGGGTGTGCAAACATAATTTGACAGGTTCGTTTTTAATTGCTATTTTACTCAGATAATTGGGTCATCACGGGCGTCATATTCTTTAAAAGTCTTAATTGAATTATATTAACTATAGTTGATGTGCCATGCCGGGAGTAGTGACTGTTCGTCTAACTAGGGGCGTGAGTTCGATTCTTATTGAATATCCAAAGCTACTGCTGTTTTGATTTACCAAGCTTTGTTCAGACTGTCACCCAGATTGCTATCAGTTCCTGTTGACCCTAAGTGGTCACTCCTTGGTCGTACTAAACAGCATCATAGCTGCTTAAACTTCGGTGATCTGATGGGAACCGCTGCTTTCAACGCTATGCGATCGTAAATCAAGCTATTATTTGTAAATATTATTCTTATATGGCTATGAAACTAACTATTACCAACATTGGTGGGGCTTAGAATATGCTGATTGTATTCACTAGAGATATAAGACTTCAAACAAAGGATGTCCTTGATAGGATATTAAACCGCACCAGATGGTGAGATTCCAGTGCTGGAGATTTGGGAATGTAGAGTAGCACCTGTTAGGTGCCCATCTGTTGATCAAAAAGATCAGTTTAAGAAATATTCCTATTCAATAGTACTGAGTAAAACAAAAGAAACTACACAAAAATATGAATATGATAGTACAATGAACGCGCTTCTCTAACCATAAAATAAACCTAGAATGGTTTATATGGCGTTAAAATCAATTAATCAATCATTGCCAAGTGATCAGTCTAAAATATCTAAAGTAGATTAATCGTTAATGTTTTGCTTTCAATCTTCTTCCTTTTTGTAATTTACTTGAACATTTAATGTTTTCTTTGTATAAAACGTACTTTCCAATTTTGAATTCAACCGACTTATATAACTTTTCCATTAATCTGATTGTTGATCATCAGATTCCATGTCACGTTATCATCTTCAGTTTGCATTGTGATAAATTGAAATTGAGATTGCTTCTCTTTCGATTATTTCGTACTGAGTTATGTTATCATAAACAAATGTTGACATAGGCGTGAAAATTCTTTTATTCTTCATCAAAGGCCGAAGTAAGTTGGCGCTTATTGATCGAATGATCCCTTATTAGTATTCTTTAAATGGTTGAATCAAATCATTTGGTCGTGCCCAAGAATACGAACTATGTCTACACAAATCAAACACACCTTTCATATTCCTCATTGATCTTTGAGTGTTGCTGTTTCAATTAAATTTCCAAAAGTTCCCCAACGTTTAAGTTCTTATTTTACAAATGACAATTGATTTACTAACTTTTTTTAAGAAAAAGTTTATAAAGTAAAGTAAAAGCACATAGTCTGTTTGAAAAAGATATTTTCTATGCTACTTAATCAGGATAATCAAACAGTGTGTTGTTCAAATAACTTCTCGGCATAAACATAACAAATGCCGATGAGAAAATAAATAAAAACTGACTTTCTAAATCTGATATCCGATATTGTAATGGCGCACATCTAGACGTACATCCAACAAGTTTACACATAAATGTCTATGAACCATTAATAAAAGGAGAAACCTGTTAATAAAAACAGTAAATAGCTCAAGTTCTAGCCCCTGAAGTTAAGCAGTGAGGAGTATTCCCAGTAGGTAGAAGTGATAAATAAAAATTGAAATCATTGTAGTTTCTAAAATGCTCATAACTACTGTAAAGTACCTTACACTTTAATCTCATTTATCACGACGTACACATAGCTAGGTGCAATAATGCATGTCAGTGTAGGTGTGAGCATATCTATATGAGTATGTATGTGTATAGGCGTAGCGTATATTCATGTATATACCTGTTGGTACGAGCAAATATGTATGGATGTGTGATCATAACCGTAGTTTATATGTATATACATGGATATGTGTATAGTAATATCAAGTGGATATCTAAACACGTTGGAAAGGTCAACATATTTGAATAGATGATAAAATAGAAAGAGGATTTATCGATTGGGAATGAAAGGGTCGTTTTGTTAATGTCCGCAATAAACGGAAATCTTTTATGCTAGTACGGTCAGAGGTTGATAGACATTTTTAAGCTGAGGAAGCGGTTTTTTTTTCCGGAAGCCGGGGCACTATATATGCAGGGGACAGATCGAATTTAGGGTAGTAAGCACTAGTGGATCGCTAAGAGCAGTAGCAGTCCGAGATAGAGTTAAGAGCTGGCCGTTAATCAGAATGGAATAGTTAACTGACTAAGTCTTCGTTCGCTGTCCACATCGCGATAGTTAAGTACTGTTGAAGAGCAAAAGGTCATACGCACTCTCACCCCGTGTGTGTGTGTTTTGTGTGTGTGTGTGTTTGTGTGTCTGTCTGTCTGTCTGTCTGTCTGTGTCTGTGTGTCCTGACTTTGAATTACACATGCTATATAATCGATATCCCGATTTTTCCACATAACGTGATGGCAGAGTCTTTGTTATACAAAGTATGTCCTTTTACTGGTAAGTATTATTGTTGGAGTTATTTTAATTCTAACACCAATTGCATAACTTTCAAGTCATTCCTTTTCAAATTGATTTTATTTGACCTTATAATTTGTTCATTCATTGCGATAAAAATGTTTGTATCGTCCTTATTAGAGATATTAGAATTATATCTGTGTGATATAAACAGCGATGGCATCTATTTTCAATAGAAAAAGAAAAAAATATTTTTTAGAATAATTTTATCATAAATGTCAGAAGGAAGTGATATTGTTTCGGTAACATTTTGAATCACAAAACTATTTGGGGATGAAGATTTTTTTTAAAAAAAAAAACCCTGAAACATTTGATAAATAAAAATTATAAAGTAGACATTAAAAGAAATTTCTTCTACTTTAAGTCAATGTATTTCAAAAGAAGCTAATTTTTACATCGTCAAAATTAGGTTTTAAAGGTTTATAAACACAAAACATTTGGAACGATTATAAATACACACCGGAATACATAAATACACCAACGCCCATGTGCATGTCCACGCAGATATTTATTTTAATAAGATGTTGTTTTTAACTAAGATACTTGAATATTATTATTTCCTGCGGAACATT
Source organism: Doryteuthis pealeii (assembly GCA_023376005.1). Classification (NCBI taxonomy): domain Eukaryota; kingdom Metazoa; phylum Mollusca; class Cephalopoda; order Myopsida; family Loliginidae; genus Doryteuthis; species Doryteuthis pealeii. The sequence goes on from CM042140.1 coordinate 121,723,948, forward strand.
CTACGCACATAATGAATATTATTGGGTATCATTTATGACCAAACTCGACATCAGGGTTCTCAAGGGGGTGAGGAACAACGCCTAAAAGTCAGATATGGTGGTGGGGCGTGATTTCCACCAATTATAATGCTAATCTTCAATACAGCTGATAGGCAACTATTTTTGTTTTCATCAAAATGAATACGTATATTATAGTAAGTGGGATATGGGAATTAATGGAAAATGTAGGGACAAATTTTTCTTAATTCCGTTTTCACTTTTGATAAATTCCTTCCCTGTCCCCAGCCTATGCTACTTTATTTCATAGGTAAATTGAAATAAATTGTACTATAAATATTATTAAAAACAGAAAATAAAATTCAAAATTCTATCACATTTAAGAAATAGCTGGTAAAATTTCTAACAGTTCACTCTCAGTACATCCTCCCCAATAATGAGTCGTCAAATCTGTCCTTTCTCACGTTATGAAAGAAAACAAATCTTCATCTATTCTTGTATGAACTAATTTACAATAACCTCGGTCATCCATTCTCCTCAACTGTGAAACAAGCCAATTTAGATCTCATATATTATAAAACATTTTTAAATGCATATAGAATTGGATTATTTCTGCTTTTCAGCGTTTGATCTTTCAGTAAATCAAGTGAAAAATTAAATTATATTCTACCTTTTCTGGTCCACTCTAGACCATTAAAAAATATGAATATGTAGCATTCTAAAAATAAGTAAACCACTTATATGTATTGATGTAATTTTATTTTTGGTTACAGATTAAATGCTGTAGTATTTGATAATAGATAATACCTAATAATATCAGTTTTGATTGAAATAGAAATACGGAAATCTTGGTTTTAAAAAGATTACAATTTTATAAGAAAGTAGCATTGGTCTACTTATTTATGGCGATACTATGTATCCATGACACCCATTAGTCTTCACCTGGTTGCTAGGGAGACTTGGACTTTCCCATTCAGCAACTCTCCCTCCTACCATCACCAAACAAAGGTTATTCATGGAAAGGCAAAGCTCAAGAGAGTTTAGAAACAGTATCATCAGAGGAGTTGCCAGAAAAAGGTTAAAAATTACGTCAAACTACCTTAAAGACATCAGCTCCTGTTTTTTAATTATTGTAATTCTCATAGACCAATGGCCGACCAAGGCTAGAAATTCAGTCTAAACTTATCTTTATACCTATATCGATAGTGGGGATAAGAAATCGATTAATTCCTTTCCCAAGGAAATTAGTTCAAAGTGAATAAAAACAGCATCGATCTGAGATTAACCTCGGATCAACGATTCCATTTTCTGTGTCGATAAGCATTCCACCAAATGCAATTTTACATGCATTTATAAACACTTATTACTTATATTACCCCTGGCAAAAAATATAACATCAAAACACTTAGAGGATGTTCTCTTATGTCTTTTTATTTAGTAGTAAATAAACTAATCTATATCAACTCGTGTAAAGAGGGAACTTCAGTGAGTCTCTGTGTGTATGTCTGTGTATCCGGTTATAACTAAAAATAAACTACGACTTTTGGTTACTGAAAATAATTATATTCTGATTCAGTAAAACCAAAGTCAGATTTCGCTACAAGAATTATGATGCTAAAATCTGTGCTCATAGGCTGTAAACTAGATGAAAGTTTTGATAGAATCCTGATTTGCAAGAACAAAAATAGTGGTACAATGTAAAATTTATGTTATCATTTTGTCCCATTTAGTCCTATGCTAGGCAATGAACATCATTTATCATATACACATTCGTGTGTATGTTGTTTGTTTTTTAATTTCATTTATCTAAAAATGTGTACAATTTAGCAATACATTCTGTCTTGAAATGGTTAACTATATGGACAAGGATGTTTGAAATTGATTCGCAATATTTCTTGTTATTTTTATGCGTATGACCTTTGTAAGGAAACTAAACTTCGGTCGGACGCATTGATTTAATACGAGATAATTGAAATAAACATTGCAGGATTTTTATATAATCAAAACAAAATATAACAAAGCCGAGAAACAGCTATCATTATCTAACAAGAAAATTTATTGCCAAGTGACTATGGAAATCACTCTTTTTTGCACGTACATACACACCCTCATTAGCTCAGTGGGTAGAGCGTTTTCTCAGGAATTTCAAGGTTCCTGGTTCGAAACCGACTCACGCCAACTCAGTGTATGAAATCTGTGCGGTACAGTAAGGAGCTGATGGTAGGTGTGGTGCACCACCTCAGACGCAGAAATTATCTCCTATGTCTAGCACTAGTGAAAAAAGGATAGATTCCCTCGCTAGTTGGCTGATACCAACTTTGGGCCACCCCGACGACTGTACTATATATATATATATATATATATATATATATATATATAGAGAGAGAGAGAGAGAGAGAGAGAGAGAGATGCCCAGGTATATATACGCACATAACACACTATCTGCAGATTTTGGGCGAAATAAATGCTCATAAAGTGAAGCAACCTCAATACTTATCAAACCTAACTCCTTGCCATTTTCTCTTGTTTCCTAAACTCACTTGTAAGGTTTGCAACCTGTATGACATGGAAGAGAATATGACGGAACATATGAATATCATATCATTTAATTCATTGTTCATTTCTGTGAATACAGCTGAATAGTTTGAATAAAGTTCGGATG
>CM042140.1:121731606-121796606 GCA_023376005.1 Doryteuthis pealeii
GTTTTGAAATCAGCATGCCAATATTAGTCTAAAACAATTGAAAAATCAAATTCAACAGAAATTATGTCCAACATTGTCCCCCAGTGTAATCATTATTATTATTAGTAGTAGTAGTAATGTTATTGTACTTGTATATGCATAGGAGGAGAGAGAGGGGAAGATAAATTGAAATTTGTATGAAAGAAGGGCGTACATTTTTGTCTCGCTTTTTCTTTCTCTCCTCTTTACACTCTCTTTCTCTCTCTTTTATTCTCTCTCTCTCTCTCTCTCTCTCTCTCTCTCTCTCTCTCTCTCTCTCTCTCAATCAATCAATCAACCTCTCTCTCTCTCTCTCTCTCTCTCTCTCTCTCTATATATATATATATATATATATATATATATATATATATATATATATATATATGTGTGTGTGTGTGTGTGTGTGTGTGTGTGTGTGTATCTATACTAATGAAGACAAATAATTATTTGTCGTGTCGCATAACCTACAACCCTGCCTAGGTATCATATCACGAAATTCCCCTGCATGCCATTTCTCCGGGTGATTCTAATTATTAGGCGGTGTCCATCTTCTCTTCAGTAAAAGACCGCAGGTTTAATTATCTATATGAATAATATATATATATATATTATATAATATATATATATATATATATATATATATATATCAGTAGTAAATATCTATTTGTAAAAGAATCTTTGGGAGTTCGTTAATAAGTGCTATTTTATTAATCAATGTTATTCATCTCTTTCGTAATTAGTCTAATCTCTTTTATTTCTTTTCACATTATTTCTTATTCTCAATTTTAATTATTTGATAACATTTTTCTTTCTTCGATAAAGGATAATGAACTAATTTAAGCGGATTGCCTATAATCTGTGTGCTTTCCCAAAACATAAAAAATAAATTTTAAAAAGAGAGAATATATATTTCTCAAAAACAAATAAGAAATGTATAAATTAATACAAACACGAAATTAGATTAAAAAATAAAAAAATAAATTCAGTTGTCAGATTTATCAGAAGACAGAAAATAAGTTTCTTTCGTATCTCTGAAATTCACTTCTAATCTAAAGAACTCAGATGAATGATTCTACAAGTAACTTAGAAATCAACATATCTGTTTGCTCACGGCGTTGAAAAATTGAATTAGATCTTTTATTGTCACATTCCAAGAGATTGTGGACAAAGAACATGTTTTAACAGACGATTTATATCCAGTATGAGAAGTTTGTGTTAAAGAATTATATAGTTATAAATTGTCTCTTTCCTTTAATTGCAAATTAGACAACCCATGAACCTATTTGTTTCGCGTTGTACCAGTGATCCATGATATTAACACTTCTATTCAAAGAGAAGTGAATATATTATTAGTTATCTATATTATATCGAGAATTTTGGATAATTGAGAATGACGTTCAGTGAAAATTCAGATACCACAAAATTATTTGCCTTATTCACTAATTTGGAGCATTTACAGTATATTGTTCTAATAGAATCTCCCTATGATGTGCCATTTATTCTAAATTAAAATTATAGACATGCTTGTGATATTTTAGGTAGAAATCTTTCTCTTAAGCATGTCTTTTTTTTAACTAAAGAAAAAGTTATTTTAGATTTATTTTAATATGAAAATTGACTGAAATTTTCGCCCCGAGTGGTATCTCCCATCATTGGTCATTTTTAAGTGAATAATCAAAATGTTATTTTTTCTTTCAAATCCATTGAAACTTCCATATCATATTATATTATTATTCTAAAGAAGATTCGATATCTGTCTGTTTGTAACCGAAGATACGCCACTGCTTACGTTATAATACCCTCAGAAATTGCGTAAGTTTATCAATGAGTATTTAATTTATAGTCAAAATCATTGATATATAGAATAAATGTTATTTATCAACGATGTCTACTATAAAAATCTGAGTTAGATTTGCCTCAAAACAGTCCATGTTATTAGTGTGTTTAACATCCAGCAATGTGTATAATATATCATAAAGAACTAAAGATTTACATGATATATGATGTAGTTAATTTGCATATTGGTTTTAACAAAACCGGATTTAATAAATAATTACTTGGTGTTATTGATCTCTAATAATATTGTTTTATTATACATCGTATTAAAATCAATGCTATGAATGATTTTATATAGAAACTAATCAAAATATAATCAAAATGAATGTAATCTTTTTGTATGCATTCTTATTTAATTTTATTAGTCTGTCTAATTTAATACATTTTATTACATTAAAACTTAAATACCTACGCCCGCAGAGCGCATATTCTTGCTAATATATATGATAGTGCTTGATATAGAGGATGGAGCAAGTATATCTAAGTTTTGGTGGCGTGTACATAAAGTCAATGGCATTTGGTTACTCATGGTTTCTTTGAGAATCACATAGGCGAGAAACTGTTAGTAGACAAGCGCTGTTAACTTTATGTCTACGCAACCGTAATTTGAAGTTCTTTAAGAATTTTGCGTTACTTTAGGTGACATTATTTTAAAGCTTTATTAACTTTAGATTAAAATTAATGTAATGAAATCTTGACCAAATTGCTTACAGTACTTGCGGTTACTAAATGGTCACCCATCTAAGTTCTAAACAAACACTTCGCTGCTTAACATCGGTGATCTGGTGAGAACCAATTTATTCAAACGCAAAGTTAAATCTTTATCTGCTGATGCTCCAAACAAATCCCCGTATGAATATGCATATAAATATAAAATATTTAGTTATTTGAAATAACTTTTATTGATTAATATTTGATAATCTGTAGTAACTCCATTTACAGTTTTTTCCATTTTTTCTAATTAATAACCTTTCTTTTTTGTTTTTGATCTCGAAAAACTTCCTAAAACAATTAAATCGAATAAAAAAGTATTTAAAAATATGTTTTTTAGAAATTAAAATACAAAGAGGAAGTTTTTTGTTGATATTTTTATTATTTTTGCTATCATCTAAAAATAATTTTAAAAGATTCAGTTTTCTTTTATTTACTTGAATTGATAAATGGTTTTAATGTTCAAATGTTTTCAGTTCATTTTATGCAATTATCTTTCAATTAAAAATCAGCGTTAAAGCATGAAAGTAGATATTAAAAAATGGAATTGAAATTGTGTAATTAGTTTTCGATGTACACAATCGGTGGATGGTTATAAAATTGACCTTACAACACACTTTTTTTCTTTTGTTATTTGCTTACAATAATTATCATGTCACATTGACAGTACAGATGTCCATGACTCTCTCGACATCTTTCCCTATCTGCTATTGCTCCTGGCAAGTCCTCCTCGCGACATCCTGTATTCACACAAGGCTGATCAATGTAAGTATTTGTTGGTTGGCCCACACTCGTGTGTTTATGTGTAGGAGTCCATGGGAGCACACCACTTATGAGTTCGTCCTTACTTCTCCAGCAGTGTCCAGCATGTCTTGTTCGTCAACAACCATTTTACACTTCCGTTTTTCACAAATATCTCCAGGTCTATTGACCGTACTCAAAAATTTATCTAAATATAAAAATCCTCTTTGCGTGAAATTGAATTAGAATATATACGTTTTCCGTTTCTATTTCTTGTAGATTTTTTAGGAGAATCCGGACACACATACAGACGAATTCCCTTTATCTTAGAGATAAGCATACTTTGATTGTTGATGTCTAGTTTACTATATCGTATTTATGCAATGAAAGGCTTTTTATGTAATTTTAACGCTGAAAAGAGTGAATTATTTGTATTTGACAGATGCAAATAATTCACTCTTTTCAGTGGAGAAAAGTCCGGCGCGTGACCAAGTGAAAAGACAGAAGAATAATACGATAAACTTTTGCAAAGTCTTTTATTGCTAATACTTTTGTTTTTATTGCATCAGGTCACTTGATTGCATTATTTATTGACCGGAGTGAAAATGTAAGAAATGATAGAGCGTTCGATATAAATCATACAAGTATTTTATTGATTAGTGCTTGGGTTGGTTGGTTGGTTGGCTGGTTGTTTGAATGGGAGGTCAACCCTTCTTGGATTATTCAATGCAAAAATCAGGGGTTTTTGTTGTTGTTGTTGTTTTTTGGGGTTATTTTTTAAAATCAATTACTATTTATAAATAATTACTAATACTAAATATTTTAATACACATTATGTCAGGTTTTAAATTTTAATGTTTTATCATAAAATGATATTGAGAACGAAATCCCTTCCAACTCACCATGTTTCTTTTAAATTTCCTTAAATTTCGATAAGAAATAGTTTGATCCAGAGATACACCTGATAGAACTAAAAATGGTCCCTAGTTATTGTTTGGAATTAGGACATATGAATGCCTATGACGAACTAGCTGATGTAACCTCTTCACCTTGTAACGGCCGAAGACTAGGATCACTCCTGTTTGTAAATAAAACGATTTTTATTGATAGTGAGCTAATGGTTGTTTCCTTATATTGAAGTTATTTTAAACTGTTTTGAATATATCGGTCTAAGATCCCTAGAAATATGTTAAGAACGATAAAGTCTTTAATGATGTCAAATACAAATGGTTTCCATATTGTCTAATAAAGTTTGTGTTCTATGAATAATGCCATGGAGTTTTGCAGATTTCTTTCTTTTTTTATTTAAGTGACATTTAAGATATTTATCGGTTAACACGTTCTTACAGTTTTTAATTTGAATGAATAACTGATGATATTTACTAAATGGGAATAATTTGTTGGTTTATATTAATTTGTTGGTTTATATGTTGGTTCGATTAAGACGTTTTTATTTATCTGGATTTTTTAATCATAACTAACCAACAATGTTAGACAATTAATTTGAATCTGAAGCTTCAATAAATAATTATAAAAGTAACAATATTAAATATTAATAATTAATATTAAATATTAATAATTGTTTATGACAATTCCCCTTTTTCTTCTTTTGAAGTTTAGAAATTTTAAGTCTGTATTGCAGAAACATGAATTCCTATTTCTTAGGGACCCCCTCTTAATGAGAACCAATTTTTCTTGAACATGCATGCCGAATTTGGCAGCGCTACACAAACTGACCAGTGCTGCTGTATGGGTGCACCACTTGGACCCTAACGAGACAACTTGAGAATAAGATAGATGCGAGCTGCACAAGAAGTCGTGGAAACAGCACCCCACAAGGAAGCAGCTGCACGGCCACCTACCCCTATCTCACAAACCATCCGAGTGAGACGGACAAGACATGCTGGACTCTGCTGGAGGATCAAGGATGAACTCTTAAGCGACTTTCTCCTGCGAAAGCCAATACTTGGACATTCTAATGTGGGCCACCCAGCAAGGACATACATTGACCAACTCTGCGCGGATACTAGATCCTGCGCAGAGGAACTCCCTGGGGCAATGAATAATAGAGAAATTTGGCGAGAGATTGTTATGGATATCCGTGATAATTGCGCTACATAATGATGATAACACAAACCGATCGGGCGGCCGTAGAAGGCTGACAAACTCGTCCAAATTAGTAATAAAAATATGGAAAACAAGTACAAATACTTTTTTAAAAAGTGTTAGACGAGTTCTCTATTCTATCAAATGATAAATTCAAATGAAGAATGAGATACAGGAGTTGATGAACTCCAAATATCACAAGCAGGAATAATTACCAATGGAAATAGGAAAGCTGAATGTCATCCCCATCTCTTCTAGGCTAGAGATTTAATCGATTCCCTCATCAATCAATGAATCTGCAGGTATTTATAGAATGCAGGTATCGTAGGAAAGCTGACCGTTGCTGATATCGAGTGGCTGGCAGAATGCCTATTCCCTGGTCCCAACTGACTAAAGTTTGTTGATCCAAGAACTAATGTATTTTTCAACCTAGCAATTATACGATGAGCTAATAACATTTTTGATGAAATTTACACCTTCGCAGTCTAAGATGATTATGCTTATAAGCATTTTGATGTTAAAGATAACATTAAAATAAATTTTCATAAACAAGTCCACAATATATATTACATAAGACACAAAAACCGCACACTGAAGCATTTTTTATTGTTTTTTTTATTTTTGTTTGTTTGTTTGTTTTGGTTTTGGTTTTTTGGTTTTTTGATGTTTTTTTTAATTGCTTTAGATCAATGAATAAAGCAAGTTGTAGAACCTATAACCCGATAAAATTATTGTGGAGGATTTGTTCGCGTTCAACTCAGTCAGTATGATTACTAGAGGGAGGTAACTCTTTAATGATAATCGCGAAGTTATACCTATGGATACACGCATCCCTACACTATATATATATATATATATATATATATATATATATATATATATATATATATGTATATATTATTTATATTTCTGCTTGAAGGCAATTATAAATGCATGTATCGAATAAGATTCGATAATTATAGAAAATAATCTTGACAAGTAAATCCCGCAAAGGATGGCTCGCCATGTAGAACACCGTACAGACTGTTTCGACTTTATTAAGTCTCTTCAGCGATGTATACTAACGACTCCCCTCCGACAGGAATCGAAACCGGGACTTCACAGGCATAGTCAGAGACCATATCCGTTCGGCCGCCGGTACATAGCGAACAATCCCTGCGAAATTAACCTTGTCAATGATGATACTACTATTACACGCCCCTGCCATAGCAGGCAAGTGGACGTTTTTTTATGTGTGTGTGTGTGTGTGTGTGTGTGTGTGTGAGTATAAAGGCATTTCTATCTATATGTATATGGATATGATACATGGAGCTATAAAAATGATTTTTATTACTCCACAGTGTAGCAATGTTGTTATTGTCTTGTTACATTTTTCATGGTTTCAAAATTGACAGAATTCGAACAAAATAATAATATCCATACAATATTTTCTCAATCAGTGGACAAATATTTATTTGGCTTTTGTACTTGTCATATTTCCATTATTAGTGTTTAGTTCAAGTTTTGTCAATCTGAAACCCTATTAATATGTTAGAATCTTATTATAATGGAGATTATGTTTCTGTTCGTCTGTAACAACGTCACAATTCCCTTACTTATTTGCGTTATATTCTCAATGGTTATTAGATAATCATTGTTTAATCTTAATTAGTATCTTATTTATTAACAATGTCTCTTTAAAGGTCTTGCTGAGATAGATTTCTCTCAAAACAGCCTATGTTATTTATGTGTTTAAAATCCTGCATTATGTGTTATATATCATTAAAGAATAAATGTTTACATAGTATTTGGTGTAAATAATTTGCATACCGGTTTTAACAAAACCGTGTTTAATAAATAATTATTTGGAGTTATTGATTTCTAATAGTATTGTTTTATCTTCAAATGTAATATAATTGTATATTGAAATAAATTTGTGTTCTTGTTTAATTTCATTATTTATTATAATTCAATATAATATTTAATTATATTAAAACTTAAATACTTGTACCTGGAGGGTCCACTTTTTTGCTAGTAATTGTAATTGAATAAATTTCTCATTATTATTATTATTATTATTATTATTATTATTATTATTATTATTATTATTATTATTATCATAGTCTTAAGAGGGAAACAGAACCCAATTCAAAATCCTAACCGGGATCTTTGCACTGATTCCAAGCAGGAGCACCAGGGAGTGACTTTTGATCAGATAATTCGCACACATGCTCCAAATACGTAAATACACCTATCTTTTTTAGGGTACTGTGCTAGTTTTAATATAAATTCTATAGGCTCTATATAACTTGAAATTAAGCTTGATGACCGCCAAACGCTGCCTTTAATACAATATAAAACGATAATACCAGATACGAACATGATTTGCAAGACTGTTTCAAGCCTGTGAAATTTTAATTGGAACAGGTTTTACAGAGGTGATCCGTCTGAAAATGATAAGCATTGAAACTTTTCATGAATATGCACCCCAAATGGTTTAATCTTATTATCAATTGACAAATGAACAGCAGTTCCATATAGCATTATTCTAAGGATCAGGTCATTGCTTTTAATGTTTGCATTATTCTGAATATTTCATTGCAACCAAATCATTCATTAAGGCTTAATAATTTGTCGTTGTGGAAGTTTAAGAGCTTCAAATTCTTACTCTGTCAACCATTTTGATGTCCTTTTCTTAATTGTAACTTGTGGATCTATTTTCATTACCCTTTCTCTGTTTGTATTATTTAAATTCTTCGGACTGTTGTCCTTATCTTTATTGTTATATACACAACGTTTCGGCTTTGTTCAGGTGTTTTCTATCGAAATCAGGAACAGTCTTGTCGAACTCAGGTGCCTTCTTGTCTTAATCAAGAATATTCACGGCACTTCAAACCGAACCCTTTATTTAATTCATTCGAGTAGACTGTTCTCATTCCGTTAAGCATGACCAGATACAAGTGTTAAACTATTTTAATGTTATTTTCGTCCGTAGTTAGGATTGAACCTGCAACCTACAGATGATTGTCACTTAGGACTCAACCCTTATATATGTAGCACTATCTGTCCAACTGGACTTTCTCTTTTATTTATATTAGAAATAAAGCTTTGTCAATCATTATTAATATCAATCCTTCATCTTAATTTATATGTATTTTAATCGCATCTCACTCACGTGATTATTTCTACGCCAGCTTAGAAGCGGGTATAGGACAAAGCTTCATCGAAAAAAAAACAATTTTGCAACATAGCGAGTTCGGTGCAGTTGACCTATGTCGACACCAGCTTAATGATTGACATGTTTCATAATTATGTCAGTTGTCACTTCAGTAAAATTATAAGAATCAAAACATGAAATGATGGTTTAATGAAAATAGGGATTTGGATTATTCAATAATAAGCAAAGGTAGATTTATGAGTTTATAATAAACCACAGAAACAGAGTAATGGTTTAAGAGGCTTGGAGCTTTAGTATTTTCTTTGTCCTTCTGGGTTACCATATAAAATTTCTCTTTCCTTCTTTAATTTTTGAATTCCTGTATCCAAATCTCAGAGCCGACTCAAACGTTTTAATTGTTACCATCTGAATAAAAGTGTGAAGATATAAGAATATGACATGTTTGGTGACGTTTTACGTCAGAAATGACGGTTGCCAGGTTCTGAGTCCTCTCCGGGGGGCAAACGCCAATACGATCTGCCTGGGATATGACAGTACTTTTTCCCCCACAACGTAATTTACAATTGATAGTACTAGTAAAACCAAAACAAATATAGAGAATACAAATCAGAGACGAGAGAAATGGATGACATTAAATATGTTATTTTGATTTATGTGATAGCATTGCTCTCGTTGTTTAGATTGTAAAGCAGATTTCTTGAAAGACGAAGGACATAAGTTTTGAGTCTCATTGAAGAGTTTATATTTTATTGTTTTTGCGATGCACTGTTCCTCGTTATCGTAGAAATAATGACCTGAGAAAGTTGAGATAAAAAGCAACTAATAGTAAATCGAGGAAGAATAAAATTAATAATTCAAATAACGATTTACTTTTCTCTTTTTAAGAGTTTAATTAATAGCTTCTTAATTACAGCCTCCTCATCGTTGGATCTGGACACATTATCTCCAAATAATGTGTGAACGCAAGTACTTTTATGTATGGAATCGGTACAAGTGTGTTGATGAGAGAAACTAACATTTTTCAAGTGTATAATAGTGAAGCCATTAGAAAAGAATTTATCACGGCTTTTCACTTATATTATATACACTTATATGAGAATCCTGAGCCTCATATGTCTATGAGTCTCCCACACTGGGCTCCTGGCTAAAAATTGCTGAAAATATAAAATATTGTAATCTGCTATTTAAAAGTATGATTGGTTGTATTGTTGCTAGGCAACAAATGAGAATATCCTGGTCGGAATTCAGGCCACCTTAGTATATGTACTACTATGTATGTATTTACTCAACCCCTCCACCACAAGCAGAATGCGACACAAGGTCAATTCTTAAGCGAAGTACAGTTGGTCTAAATTCAGAGTTTTCCTTTTCTTATACTGTTTACCCTACCAAGGTTAGGGCCCATCCCACTTTACTATTTACCTTTAGCTAAAATGAGAATTGTTGAATTCATACCTTTCCCAAAGGTATTAGCACTATATGAAATATAAACTATGTACCAATTTGTAACGGCAAGAATTATATTAATATAGTCAACATAATGTCTACATTTATTGAATCTCTTGCGTCATTTTCTACCTTGCTAAATAATCTCCTCTAAAATTACTGATACAGTACAAGATCCTATTTACTATCTTAACAAACCTTTCTAATGTGTACATTTATAAGGTATTCAAGAGATTCCATCGATATTCAACATTCTACATATTCAACAAGGTTTGTTTTAGAGTTGCCTCCTTTAGACTTCTATCTTCCGTGATTAATCCACAGGATATGATGTTTCAAGCATTTAAACTGGTGTAGGATGACAATAGGATAACATATTTAGTTGTTAAATTCCTTAGTTACACGCCACTATCAATATTTAAATCTTTATCATAACAAACGCTATAGAAAAACAATAAAATATTCATTTGGAACTTTGGATAAAAACAAGTTTCACTTGATTTAAAAAAAACATCTACACTGTTGAAAATTACCAAGGATACTGGAGAACGAACGAGGAAAAAGTCTTTATATAAGATTGAACAAAATTAAAGAAATCCTGTTGATAAAAACAAAACAAATACAATTGGTAAAAGAAAACTTGACCGTGGTTTTACCGAAACAGGTTTAAGAGAATTACTTTGTCTGGAAATAGCTTAAATATATATATATATATATATATATATATATATATATATATATATATATTGTTAAATGCAGCCATTTTCTGTCTGCAAGTTTTATCCTTTGTTTTTTCGTATTGCCGGATTATTTTTGTAATACCTGGCGAAAATTGGCTGATCTATTTGCCATATGTCATAGACCAAGTACTTTCTGCCCTATCGTGGGCCATCTTCAAGGTATTTTGAAACCGTACAACAATGGGCTATTCCATTTTCCATTTATATACGTTGTGTTTATTATTGTTGCTGTTATTATTATTAGTGTTGTTATTATTATTGCTGTTGTTAACAACAACAATAATAAACACAACATATATAAATGGAAAATGGAATAGCCCATTGTCGTACGGTTTCAAAATACCTTGAAGATGGCCCACGATAGGGCAGAAAGTACTTGGTCTATGACATATGGCAAATACATCAGCCAATTTTCGCCAGATATTACAAAAATAATCCGGCAATACGAAAAAACAAAGGACAAAACTTGCAGACAGAAAATGGCTGCATTATTTAACAATATATGCCTACAAGAAAAAATGCTGCTTAAATACATACACACACGCACACACACACAACACACACACACACACACACATATATATATATATATATATATATATATATGTGTGTGTGTGTGTGTGTGTGTGTGTGTGTGTAATCGTCGTAGGAAATGGAATTCGGGGCGAGTCTAAATACTGGAAGATATTGTTTGCATTTCATTCGTGCAAATTCTCTTGGCAAATGCATTAATCTGTTTGTCTTCTCATCCAAGCTATGGGCAAATATTAGGGAAGACTTGGTCTCTTTGCTTTGGTAAGACAACCAACATAGGAGAAGGAAAACTGTGATTATAAACCAGCTGTGTTCCGCTGGAAAACTGACCTTGTATCGTGGCAGAGGAGTTATGTAAATATTTACGGTAAAATCTGAATGTTTCTAAAATTGACTTTCAAGGCAAAAACAGACTCTCTTGATCTGAAAGATTGTGTTGCACCAATCTTTATTTTTATTTCTCTACATTTAACATGGCACCATAATCCATATTTTATCACCCCTCTCTCTCTCTCTCTCTCTCTCTCTCTCTATATATATATATATATATATATATATATATATATATATATATATATATATATATATATATATATATATATATTGAGGAATTTCAGCAGGCTAGCACACCAAACATAGTACAGAATTTTGCATGGAATCATATAACAACTACTGATATATATATATATATATATATATATATATATATATATATATATATATCTCTCTACTGGGAAGAGAAGCAGATTTTGTACCCGCGTACTTTTAAAATACCGAGACGAAGGAGACCTTGCAGGTGAACTGACAATACTTGCCGCTGCTACTGCGGTAAATCATGTGATATCGATTTCTAATGCAGAAGAGGTTAACGTAAAACGTCCACCATATAAGGCAGATTTTGGGAGAGTTAAAAATAGCCATGGGTTATGATATCAATAATATTACATGTGCGAATGACGACAGCGAAGAATGAAATCTGAACGTTCAAAATGCACTATTTGCCGCAAATCTATCATTAACACACTTCCGTTGTTCTGTTGATGAAGATATTCTTTTCTTTTCTTGTGTAATTCATTGTGAATATGCGTGCTGCATCGACTGTATGTTGTAACGTTACATGCGAACACGAAACCAGCTTGTCTTTTATCATTGCGTTGTTTAATTAAATCGATTACTTTTTAAAAATTTAATTCCGATTATTTTTGTCGGAGGTTATGCCGATAGCTGAGTGCACGCGTGGGCTAACAAGTGCGCCACTTAGTCTGTGTCAGTGTACGCACATAAATTTACATAACCTTCACTTTTCTGAAGGTTACGCAATTCAGCACACACACAGACACACAAAGACACACAAAGACACACACACACACACACACACACACACACATATATATATATATATATATATATATATATATATATATATATATATATATATATATATAGCAGAGACAGTGTTCTATGTAATTTGCTTTCTTTTTTCTTTTTTTTTTCAAGCGAAATCATCCTTGTAGATCGATTTTACTTTCTCTAGATAACTATCTCTCTCCCTCTTCCCACTCTCTCCCCACACATTCTCTCTCTCTCTCTCTCTCTCTCTCTCTCTCTCTCTCTCTCTCTCTCTCTCTCACTCTCTCTCTATATATATAAATGTGTATGTATGTGTGGGTACGAGGTGTGCTCAAACATTATCGAGACTAAAACTGTATTTACCAAAATAAAATCGAACAATAACCGAAACATTAATTTTCTTCAAAATTCTCTTTTTGGCATTCAACAGACTTGTTCCAGTGGGTTTTCTATTGGTTGAAGTACGTCTTTTTATTATATTAAGATATATCCAACCGCAACCATTATCTAAACCTTTGCAATAATTGTATTCACGCAACCCTGTACTTGGACACTGTTACCTTGTACATCTGTGCAATACTCCTCCAAGTAATATATATATATATATGTGTGTGTGTATGTGTGTGTGTGTGTGTGTGTGTGTGTGTGTGTGTGTGTGTGTGTGTGTGTGTGTGTTTGTGTGTGTGTGTATGTATGTGTGTTTATGTCTAAACGTATATGTGTATGTATATGTATTTGTGTGTATATAGTGTGACGTTATAACAGTATGGGACAGTGTGGTGACGCCAAGAAAAAAATGGAAAAGAAAAAGAAATACATTTCATATTTTGTGAATTTTCTTTCCATGCCAGCCCTAAAAACAGCAGAAACTATTACGAAGCACTCTTCCACCGTCCAACCAGGAAACATGGAAATAGGAAAAGGGACAGGCGAAGAGATTAGCTTTCTCTTTGACCTCAACGTGGCAAAGGGAAAGATAAATTGTCTTCTAAAAAGAGAAGAAGAAAAGAAAACGGAAGGGGACACAACACCTCACTTCCGGAGGCGATACCCACGTGGCCAAAACGAATTGGAAGTTATTGCTAAAGTTTGATGAAAATGCGGGCATGAAGCGGAATGTCTGTGACCTGAGAAGAAAATGGGAGCTAACGTTAAGTTTGACCCAAGGATGGAAATATTGGGAGGTTACGAATACCTGCAATTTCCTAAATGGTTATCAACACTTGTACTCGGTCAAGGAGTTAAGTTGTGAGAACAGAAAGGTAGACATCAAGGACCTAAGGAATCAAAATTAAGAAAAAGAAAGATTTCAATTTTGACGCTCTTTGATCGTAGTTCATACTACTAACAAAGCTATTACTATTTTTTTTTTTCTAAACTAAAGAGAGCCTCACATGTTAGAGGACGTCTATCTATTTGCACCTAAAATATCAACTTTCGGTTGGGCTCAAAAATACAACAATCAAAATATAGAAGATTGTGGTCAGGATTATTTGCTTATTTCTTATTTGGCAATGCTTTACCCATTATCTTAAAATCAATACATTGTGTGTTGAATTTTCCATAAAGATTGCAAAAACAAAGAAATCATGATCAAATCGCTGAGAGTTGTCAAATTATACGCAAAAGATATTGTCGTTCTGTATGTATGAATAACAAAATATTGATAAATCATCCATCTAGGGGAAAGACGTTTTCGTCTAGACGAACACTTATATAAAACTTGAGGCTACAATAATATCATTTTTGGATACATGTTGTTGAAACTGAGGCAATAGGAATGGCTCTGTGCAGTCTTTCTTCACTTTAAAAGGATTCAGGCACAAGTATTACTCGGTATAATAGGATTGTTACCAAATGCGATGAGTGTATTCGAAGTGGCAGCCATCTTGTATGTATGTATGTATATATGTATGAATATATATATACAACTGTATGACATATTGATTTAAAAATAACGATTTAAACAAGAATTTTATTCAACGAATAAAAACAATCGCCGATCAAAGAAGATTAAAATCTGTCTTCATAAAAGTATATCAGTACTTATAAGGTAGAACCGTCTACATAATACAATGGTGTTTAAGACCCTCAGGTATTTTACATGTCATGTATTTTCCATCTCATTTATCACTCTTTTTTAGAAGGAATAGAACCAACAAGAAGACATATCTTAATGGTTATTCGATAGTTTAGCAATGAGAACTAGAATAAAAATTGGAGAAAGCAAGGCAAATGAACTTAATTAAGGTTTATTTATTAAATTTGATAACAATTTTTATATATACATGATACATACAATGCATATATATACAATGATGTTTTTAATTTTTTAATATAATCAATGATATATATAATAAATGGAAATTAAAAGTATAATATGATATAATGAAAAAACAAAAGATGTTTACAACTGAAATAGGCTCATCAGGAGAGAAGTGTGCAAAACCGTTTCGCGGCCAAATCTCTCGACGGTTTTAAAAAGCAACACCGGCCTATCCTCACTAATATGAGAGATTTGGCCCCGAAACGGTTTTGCACATTTCTCTCCTGATGAGCCTATTTCAGTTGTAAACATCTTTTGTTTTTTCATTATATCATATATATATATATATATATATATATATATATATGTGTGTGTGTGTGTGTGTGTGTGTGTGTGTGTGTGTGTGTGTGTGTGTGTGTGTTTATGCATGCGCATTACTGTGTGTGTGTGTGTGTGTGTGTGTGTGTGTGTGTATACACCGTAAAACGAATTTAATAAAACGAATTTAAGAGAAAATGTATTGCTAGAGTCAGTTCCATGCTTAAGCGATCATCGGACAACCGAAGACTATTTCCCAATGTTCCTTTAAGTGTGGA
Source organism: Doryteuthis pealeii (assembly GCA_023376005.1). Taxonomy (NCBI): domain Eukaryota; kingdom Metazoa; phylum Mollusca; class Cephalopoda; order Myopsida; family Loliginidae; genus Doryteuthis; species Doryteuthis pealeii. Next base: position 121,747,108 of record CM042140.1, read on the forward strand.
ACTGCCAATAAAAGCCGTTTTTTTCTTCTTTTGTTTTTTTGTTTTTTTGTTTTTGGGGATTTTTTTCCTTCACTGAACATTGACTGATTATTGTTGCTATATATTAGAATTTTTTTGCAAGCAATTATATGGTTTCAAGTAACGAATGATAATCATTTGTACACGATTACACGGTTTCAAATTACTACTCCTATTTAATAATCATTTGTTTTCACAGTTATATTGTTTCGGCTATTACTATCTAATAATAATCATCCATAGACAATAATAATAATAATAATAATAATAATAATAATAATAATAATAATAATAATAATAGCTAGAACCACTTGTACAAACAATTAGAATATACAGTCAGGACATAGGGATGGAATTCGGTATAGACAAATGTACAATGATAGTTATAAAAAAGGAAAAAGAAATAACGAATGGAATATAATTACCGAATAAGGAAGAAATAAAGACTCTGGGAGAAAAGGAAAATTATAAATGATTGGGAGTACTGGAGGCGGTCACCATCAAACAAGGAGAGATGAAAGAAAGAGTAACGAGAAAACTCCTAGAAACTAAACTCTACAGTAGAAATCTCATCAATGGTATAAACACGTGGGATGTCCCTCTTGTAAGATACACTGGACCATTCGTAAAATGGACAAGAGAGGAGCTCCGACAGATGGACCAAAGCGCAAGGAAACTTATGACAATGCACCAGACATTACATCCGAGAGACGACACAGTCAGTCTATATGTATGAAGAAAAGAAGGAGGAAGAGGTTTCGCCAGCATTGAAGATTGTTTAGATTCGACAATTTGATCACTCGATGAATATACAAAAAAGAGCAAAGAAAGACTAAGAGCAGCAGCCAGAAAAAAACAATTGCAACACATGGACGGGCACAAATATAACAAAGATAAGAAAGCAGAAATGGGAAGAAAAACAACTAAATTGACACTTTAAGCGAAACACAGGAGAGATCGCACATCAGAAGACATGGACATGGCTAAGAATAGGAAACATCAAGAGAGAAACAGAATCTCTTATAATTGCAGCACAATACAATGCCATAAGGACAAATTATATAAAAGCAAAAATAGATAAGACAAAACAGAATAGCAAGTGTAGAATGTGTGGGGAAAAAGAGAGTACAAGACTAGACACGACTGGGTGGGAAAGGTGATCCACTGGGAACTGTGCAAGAAATTCAATTTCCACCATTCAACTAAATGTAAATGGTATATGCACAAGCCTGAATCTGTCCTGGAGAATGAGACGCTCAAAATTCTCTGGGATTTTGAGATAGAGACGGATCATCTAATCCCGGCCAGGAGACCAGACCTAGTTTTGATTGACAAGAAGAGGGAGATTTGTCATCTCGTGGATTTGGCCGTCCCGACCGATCACAGAATGAAATGAAAGAGAGCGAAAAGTTCGACAAATACTGGGACCTTAGAACTGAGAAGGTCGTACCAATTGTAATTGGGGCCTTTAGAACGATCCCCAGGTGTCTGGAAAAGAGTCTGGATGAATTGGCAATCAGAGGAAGAATCGAGACCATCCAGACAGCATTGTTGAGATCGGCTGGAATGCTCAGAAGAGTCCTTGAGACCTGATGAGATTTGCTGTCACTCAACCTCCAGTGAACCACCGGCTACGGCAGGTGTGAAAAACTCTAATGGATTGAAATAATAATAGTAATAATAATAATAATAATAATCCCTTGGAAACCATTATAATTTCTAATAACTATTATTAACGCAAATAATTGGCACACACTGATATATATCAATTTCTTAAGCGGAGTTCAACAGGTTTAAATTCAGAGTTTTCCTTCTCCTAGACTGGTTGCCTGATCGAGGTTAAAGAGCCTAGTATGCCCTACTATTTACCCATAGCTGGAGGGAGAGTAGGATTCATACCTTTTCCAAGGGTATTAGCGCTAAATGAAATGCAATTACCATGTCTATATATATATATATATATATATATATATATATATATATATATATTCAAACAATTTTTTGCATACAATAGAATCCAAATTTCTTTGCAGTTTGTCATTTTCTTTTCAATGTTTCCAATAATTTTGTTGATATTATCATCTCGAAAATTACTAGGAAGATTGAAAAAAAATACAAAACAATTTGGTTTCTGCCGATTTCAATTTTATTTTGTTTGAATGAAGAGATGCTGCACAAATACACCTATTTCATACACATATCTATCTATATATATATATATATATATATATATTTATTTATTTATTTATTTATTTAAGAATGGAAATGAGTAACCTACTCGAGTTTCATCGATAGATTCTTCAGGGTTACTTTTAAATTAATCGAGTTTACGATTAATCTTGATGTTATAAACATGCCCGTTGGAATGGGACTTAAATTTAGTAGAGGAATGCTTGTTTTTAAAACAAGCGTTCCTCTACTAAATTTAAGTCCCATTCCAACGGGCATGTTTATAACATCAAAGATTAATCGTAAACTCGATTAATTTAAAAGTAACCCTGAAGAATCTATCGATGAAACTCGAGTAGGTTACTCATTTCCATTCTTAAATAAATTTATGCTCTACATTGTATTGAGCACTTTGTATTTGTTTTTTCTTAACCTAACCTCTGGATATTGTGCGCTTCCAACGATCGTTCTTATACCCACCGCTTATACATATATAAATATATATATATATATATATATATATATATATATATATATATATATGTGTGTGTGTGTGTGTGTGTGTGTGTGTGGAATGGGCAGTGTTATACAAATTTCATATAGCAGCAAATATATATATATACAAAGTTCCTGTACAATGGGATAAATCATATACAGTTGGACATTGGAAAACTCACTGATTCGTAAAAACAACAAAGGCAGACTACCTGTCTGATTCCATCTAGTAATAAACGAATACTTTTGGATTCAAAATAATGACCTCTTCATTGTGAACAAAACTATTCGTGCGCGTCCCGACTTTTCATCCTGTCGTTAACAATCAGTTGTTATTAGAGCATTTACCAGCCAATTAAGGACGGGCCGACGATGATTTCACTTTCTCTCTTTATTCCCGATTCAGGCACACTCTATCTTTATCTTTATATATATATATATATATATATATATATATATATATATATATATATATATGATGTTGTATGTCGGTATATCTGGTGAGTCTATGTGTATATATTATACAAGGTGTGTCAAAAAAGTACCAAGTTTAAAGCTGTATTTACCAAGATAGAAATGAAGAATGTATGGAACGTTATTTTTCAGAATACAAGGCGTGTCAAGAAATACAAGAAAAGCATCCTAATAAAACAAACTCACACCAATATACACAACCTTAAAAAAAAATAGGTAGGACTAACTAAAACATATGAAAAAGAACAAATGAATACATCCAAGAGCAAATAAATAAAATCATATTCGGTAGAAGATAAACAGTCGCGGTTAGCATGACAAACTGTAAATCAAATTAGTGGTAGGAAACGTATCTCTAGATCGAAGTTAAAGGCAACCAGCCTAGAAGATAGACTTCAGAAGAAGAAAGGCCACACCTAGAAACTGCTAGGAATCCCCCTAAAATAAAATTAGAATAATACCCAAAAATCGTAGATATCCAACTAGACATCAGGCTAGGGGACTAAGATAGAAAAATTGAACGAAGTCCTAACTAAAGACTAAAAAGTACAAAAACTACAAGCTTCGATGAAATCCCTCCTGAGGTATGGAAAATGAGAAAATTCGATGACATACTACTTAGGCTATGCAATGCAGTATATAAACAAAATAAATAAATTGACAAAAGGCTGCATTCTCCCATACCTCAAAAAAGGCGACATGGGAATCGCTAAGAACTACAGAAGCATAACTCTTACAGCTATAGCTGCTAAGATACATTAATACCCTTCTTTTTAATCGTATCCGACCTGAAATAGAGAAAATCCTTAGGAAAAACAAAAATAAATTCCGAAAAAATCGATCCACAACTTCTCAGATCCTGACTATTCGTAGAATCATAGAAGGGATTAAAGCAGAAGATCATGGGGCTGCTCTTTGTAGATTTCTCCAAGGCATTTGACTCCATACACAGAGGGGAAATGGAGCAAATACTACTAGCCTACAGTTTCCTAAAAGAAACAACCCGCTATAATGATGATCTACAAAGACATTAAAGCAATGGTACACTCGCCTGTTGGTGACGGTGACTTCTTTAACATAATCGCTGGAGTTACGTTTGCACCATATATATTTATGATATCCCTGGACTATGTACTCCGAACATCCTTACATCACATAAAAGAAAAGGGCCTCACATTAAAAAAGGTAAGAAGCAGACAATATCCCGCACATACCATTACGGATGCGGACTACACAAATGATCTGGCTCTTCTTGCAAATACATCTGCACAAGACGAATCCCTGTTACATAGTATGGAGAAGGCAGCACAAAACATCGGCCTCTATGTGAATTCCGACAAAACTGAGTTTATGTGTTTTAGAAAGAAAGCTAAACAGCTTCACACTCGAATGTAAGCTTCTAAAACCAGTAGAACAATTCACAGAAAACGATGTTAATGCACGTATAGGGAAAACATGGACTACTATAAACAGATTATCAATTATTTGTAAATTAGATTTCACTGACACTATAAAGCGAAAATTCTTCCAAGTCGTAGTTGTATGTGCTACTACACCACTTGGACCCTAACGAAGCGCCTAGAGAATAAGTTATATGGGAGCTGCACAAGAATGCTGTGTGTGAGCTAAACAAATCGTGAAAACAACTACCCACAACGGCTTCCCACATACACACATACACACACAACTCAATTTTCTATCCGTTTTCTATCGTTGAGAAAGCCATACTTTTGGGTAGAACCTAATGTATCAAAATATGCATATAAGTAATTGCATATTTTGAGAGTTGTATTGTTATCATCTGTATTTCTGGATTTTTGTTTTTTTGTTTCCAAAATAAATCGATATGAGCCCATTTGAAACTTGAAAATTGGTCCGTAAGAATTTACTTTCCCTCCGGAATATACTGAACATCTTTCGACACCAGCCCTGTCGTCTGGGGCCTTAGAATGCACCGACTGCAGACGGGTGAGACTCGGCACAAATGTGCCGATCTGTGATGCATACGGACGGAATCCTGGTGGATGAGAAGTCCATGACATGCAACACTCCACTTTAGTTCTTTCTTACGCTAGACGGGCAGCCGGAGAGGACCCATCCGATCAATCAGCTAGTCATGCCAAGCCCTAGCACCTATATGATTGCCCCAACCCTATTGCACTTATTGCAAGCCCCAACCTTTTTTATCATATGGGTGCTAGATGACGGTGGTTGAGGATCAGTGTCCTGGGGATGACGTTAAGCTCTATCTGACGGTGAAGTTCCAGTTCTGGAGGTCTGTGTAATGTGAGGCACCCCTTCATCACCATCCATTCTGACCCGGAGTGCTAGTACCTGTTTGGATCCCATCTATGGGTTAAATAGAAAAATGTGTTTATAAAAAAAATGAGTATCCATTAAGAATTAATTTATTTCAAAACTTTGGCGGTATTAAATGACCCACTGAGGTTGATATGCCGTAAAACAAACCAAACCAAACCAAACTAAACTTTCGACATAATCTATGGTTTCAAGAAAACTAAATAAGATGAAATATGGTGAGTATGACAGTATTCCCATTGATACAACCACTATGAAAATCATTATCAATTTTTTTACTAGTATTTCTAGTATCATGGTTAACAGTATTACATCAGTTTTTTGTTAAATATATTGATAATGTTCATCTTTTTAAAGTTGTATTGCCCACATAAAATGGCAAAAGATTCGTCTGCTAAAATATAATCTCTGACCTCCTAAATATAATGACATATATAATATTGATCTGCATGTAATTCTTTCATAAACACATGCACACACACACACGAGCATTGTGTGTTTATTTGTGCACCTGTGTATAAAGAGTATTACCCATAAATAAGCATAACCATATCAACTTTGCATGCAAGCACATACATATATACATGTGTGTATATATACACATATGGATTTGTAATTTGTAGTGGAACATTACACAACCAAAACGGACAGTATTAGGTATTATTCATTATCATACTCTACAGCATATAGATATTTATGTAATTGTATTTTTGTTTATAGAGTTTCATTGATTTAAAGCTTGGCCATAAATCATATCGTTTTATTCTATAATTTTCCACAAATGCACATAAAACCTGGTATCTGTGGTTTAGATGTTTAACATTAGATAATCACTAGGTGTCTATTTATTTCTCTGTGATATATATATATATTATATATATATATATATATATATATATATATATATATTCTGTAATTATTGTATTTATAACGTGGGTGCGTTTTAGTGATATATATATATATATATATATATATATATATATATATATATATATATATATATATATATACTGTAGTCTTTAATTGGCTAAATTAGAAATAAGAAAAGAGATTAATTTTCGTCTCTGTTGCTTAAAGTATACGTCGTGGCTGTTTTTATTATTATAAAAGAAACAAAATCAAGTTCTAAACAAGAAATGCCTCCTAAAATACTATATAATTACAAAATATAGTGCTAATTATCCTAAATAGATTTCCTTTCAAGCGCGAGTTGTAGGCGATTGATTCTCTGTCCACCTATTTAATGCTTTGTAATTTTCATTATTTATTCTGTATCTGATGACGTGAGAAAATAAGCAGAATAATAATTTGCATAACACCTTCGCCTCGTACACACACTCGTAGAATTATGTTGTGATCACTTCATTGCACAAGTTTTGTCTAATGTGTAAATGAGCAATAAATATGTTGCGCACTAAATAAACCATTTGGTTTCGCACTTGTTCAATTTCGTTATCCAAATTGTGGTCTATTTATCTATATCCTAATGCGTTTTATAATATACACACACACACATATATATATATATATATGTGTTTGTGTGTGTGTGTGCAAGTGTGCAAGTGTGCGCGTGAATGCGTGTGTGGTATCGGCCATAAATAAGTACAGCTCCGCAATTCATAAGGATGCATAACAGAAGATTGTTTCACAAATTTATTTTTACACGAAGCTTTGTCGATCATTATCGTTATTAATGTTCATTAATAAAATCTCTTATTTTCATAAAATTTTATCATCTTAATTCTAGTCGCTTTTTATCTCACTTCTTCATTTATTTATCTTTTCAAAATAGTATTAACGCATAAGACGATCCTTGAACTATAGATACTTGACAATCTACTGAATGAAGTCTCCTTAAAACGATCCTTTGATAAAACTCTTTTCATTTGTTCAATAATTCTGGTGCGGTAAATGTGCAAAGAGTAGTCAATGGTAATATCTAAAAAAATTACATTTATTTTTATCCCTTTTATGTTCTGTTCATTTTTAACATTCAGTCAATTCTCACATACAAACTGATACAATAAAGCAGCACTTGGGAGAGTGTTTTGTTTTTCTCATTCAGCTGGCGTTGAGATGTTTTTGATAATTGTTAAGTAGAAACCGACCTTTATTTTCTAATGAAAAGAATTAAATGCTTACAATCCTACGTTTTGGTCAATGGTTTTGTACTAACGTCACGATTCTTTTTGTACACAAAATTGTAGACGCCGTGATTGTATTTCAAGTGTATTAACCTCTGATCAATCGGAGAAAAAATCGATAAATGTCCATTTAATAAGCCTCTCAGCTCTAAATCCAATCAATTGGGATATTATAGACAGTTAATGAATACATAGGAGTTGGTCTATGCCAAGGTTAAATAAAGGTTCTGATGGAAAATCTAGTGAAAACCGAATGCATTGCCAAGTACATTTAAAACTAACATGTTAACTTTTGACTTATACAAATATCAAATGAACTTCACCAACATGGACACTTATTTTCATTTGATAATCATGGGCTTAATTTGGCATTAAGGCCTGATGCGCATCGTCATATCCAGTGAGAATCTAACAACAACAACAACAATGATTTGATAACCATCTTGTTAATCATTACTTTACACGAGACATGAATACTTGTTACTTGTTATTTTCGTAGAATTCATTGGAATGGTTGAATACCAGAATCATTTGTTATAATGATACAATATTTTGCATTCGATACTCCATTTTTATTCTCCAGGTTTCCGTTTTTTTTCAACTGTCATTGTTTTCTGGGTTGGAACCTGAATCCACTCCATGCACATGGGCTGTCCGGTCAACAGATCTTTGATCTATATCTGTCTCTTTCTACTGCCAAATCTCTTTGACAATATAAGTAAAAGTTGTCGGGGTGGCCTAAAGTCGGTATCAACCAGACAGCGAGGGAGTTTATCTCATTTTCACTAGCACTATACTAAGGATATTGTTTTAGCGTCTGAGGTGGAGCGCCACACCTACCATCAGCTCCTTACTTTACCGCACAGATCCCTGTGCTATTCATACACTGAGTTGGCGAGGGTTGGTATCGAACCAGAAACCTTTTGGATCTTGGTTGAGCACTCAACCGAATGAGCTAAACCGGTCCCACCGCCTATGTTTTCCATTTAGTCAATTCTGTCACGCGATTCGGTTGACACGGTGATCGTAGACTGACAATATTTATATTGAAAATATCTGAACATTCCGTTTATGAATTTCGAAATCATTTTAAATACAGGATGGAACATAAGTCAAAAACGGCTTTAAGATATAAATTCACGACTTTTGATTCATCTTGTATAACAGTCCTTTTTTATTGTGTCACATCTCAACAGGTAACGTTAGCATTCTTCTAATTCGATTCACTTAACCACATTTTGAAAACTAACTGTATGGCCGTATGACTTCATAGCATTGCTTCATAGCATATCATCTATACAATAGAATAGATTGAAAAATGGCATGTTATTTCCAAGATTTGGGTGATCATGATTTTCCATAATTTATTTTATCAACTGCACATTACTATGTATATTCTTGTGAGAATGTAGGGAAGTGGTTTGCGCTTACCTTTTCCATTCTATTTAATCTAGCATTCCATCTTCTGATTTTAATATCAGTTTCATTTTTCCTTTGCTGACCACTAAGTCTAGAGAGCTCAACCTACATAGCCATTTTACCGATAGCTGAGGAAAAATAGATTCATACAGTTCTCATATATATTTAATGTGAAGAGAACACAGTCTGAGCCGAAATTTGAACTCGATTCGCTGATTCTGTTTCTCGGCTGATAACCGTTACACCACCAGCCATTTTTTATCCAATCTTCCTATCAGCGCAGTAAAAAATGTGTTTAAATACACTTAGAAAATAAATATCTCGCTTAGTTTCGATTAGTTCAAAGGACCGAAACTAAATGGAGATCCGCTGAACACCTGAAAATGTCGTTGATTTATTATTATATTGAGCTCCATCATTTTCTGCATGTTGAACAAAAAAATGTTTTACGTTACACATTTTATCTGGATTCAATAAACATGCATAGCAAGTTTGCTTGTAATACATATAATCGGTTTGTGATGTATAGAAGACAAACAACCAAACTATTCACAATTATTGATATAGATGCACTCTGCTGTTAAAAAAAACAATGCAACTGTATAATGAGATATTGCTGGTTGCCACAGACATCAATTTATGATCTCCGTCTTTTACGGCAATGGTTGATATAATCTTCTATGCCAAAGAGATTATCATCACTTGATTCACATCAATCATTTAGCAGTAAGAAGACTATTGTGCTGCAGAGTATTTGGAAATGCAAGTGCAAGGTAAGCCTCATATCTTAAAATCAATATTTGGCACCGTTGATCAATTCCAATTGGACATAATATTACTTTGACAATCAGATCAATAATATTCCTCAATAAAACACCGGAGACCACTGTATACTCAACAGATCTATCTATGTATATATTCCTAAAATTCTCAGTATGTTTGTATATAATGATGTAGCCATAAGATAGCAAAAACATCACAACATGACGAGATGTTCACTTAAATGGCTCTTTCTTTGAACTAAACTAATTCCGAATCCAGTTTACAAAATAATGCAATAATTCTATTACAAAAACTAAACAATTAAAACAAAATTGACTGATGGGTTAATAATGCAACATTTCAAAGAAAAAGAATATAAAACTACTATCATGTTGGTGCAAAAATAATTGCGTTTTTTAATAAAATTTAAAGCTGTATATCTCAGCTTAGAATAAATTGAATAATCAAATGAAGAACCACTGGAATCTGCGCAATGTTAGCAAGTATAGGCATTTTGAGCTGATGCTGGATTCTTGTTGACTTTTTTTTCTGGAAATAAACTGTAATTATAATAGTCGATTTAAAAGAGATCTGATGAGTTGGGTAGGTGGGGTAGAATTTATTAGATCATTTATTTCAATTGCTTTATAGTTATTTTTAGATGTGGAAATTCATCAATGCTGGATGTAAACATTGAAGAGTTTTCTGCATTTTTCTATTTCCTGGTAATACAGGAAAATTTTTTTGAATTGATATGATTCAGAATGTACAAGGGTCCTCAGAAAGGTTGATATAATTTCGTTGGTTGGTTGGATTTTACGGCATGTCAACCCTCGTTGGGTTATTTTATACTAAAGACGTTTTGTTTTATTCATTTTTGATGGGTATTGAAAACTTTTTAAACTAAATTTTTTAACATATTTCAAAGTCATTTTTTCTATTTAACCCATAGATGGGACCTTAACAGGTACTACAATTCCGGGTCAGAGTGCACTTGGGAGTAATGGCAATGAAAGGGTACTTCACATTCCCCAGAGCTCCAAAATCGGAACTTTACCATCAGACGCAGTTTAACTTCATACCCAATACACTAAGATTCTCAGCCACCGCCTTCATTCATATATATGATAAATAACAAGAGCTGGGGTTTGCCATAAGGGCAATAATGTTGGGGCAGTCATATAGGTGTTAGAAGTTGAAGTTGCCAGCTGATTGATCGAGGGGGCTCCGACAGACCGTCTAGCCCAAGTAAGGGCGAAAGTGGAGTGTCGCGTGTCATGGACAGCTCAGCCACCAAGATTCCATCCTTAAGCATCCCGGATTATCCTCTGCAGAGGTGCAGTCGGCGTATTCTACTGCCCCAGCTGACAAGGCGGATATAATTTCGTAATCTAATAAATTCTCGTTCAAATAACCTCAATTTTTATGAGCATGGGAAGAAATAACTCAATATTCAATGTTTAATGCTTTTCAAGGAATAGCATTTCTATAACTGACCAGAAAAAGCATAAAATATAAAGCATAACATTTTGAGTTGTTTCTACGCTGGCTGTTAAAATCTAAGATCATTTGAATGAGAATTGGTTTAAGTCATTAGATTACAAAATTATATCAGTTTTTCGGAAACACCCAGTACTTCTCTGCTGAGATAGTTTTATTAGAATTTTTTAAAAACTTTTTTAAGGATGATTCTACTTACCAACTATGAAACGATGCAATTTTGACTTGGGAAAGTGGTTCACTGCTTTAACTCGGTTCAACTATTGTTTGGAATGCTGTCCGTTATGGTATACAATATATTTTCGTCACACCTGAGAATGCAGTTCAGAAATAGATCGTTTATTCATGTGGCCGTGCAGAGCACACTTCATGATGATAAGGATTTGATTTTCCTTCAGTTAGTACAGCATTCAGTTGTTGGCATTTTTGTTTGTTTTGTTTTCTAATTTCATTTTTGTGCTGTTGATACTTAACATTTAGTTTTCAGTGTAGGTGGACTTTAATAATGTCCCTCAATTGATTACCGTCAATCGCAGCTTTAAGGATCTCTATTACAAATGTTTTGGAAGCAATGAAGAGCTGAATGTTTACTGACGAACAAAAATGTTTGAGAATTCTTGGTATAACATTAAACTGCATCTGATTGTGAGTCTCCAGTTTTCGAAATCTGTAGAGTATGCTATACCCTCATTGTCATTACTCCCAGGTCCACTCTAACCCGGAGTTGAAATATCTGTTAGGGTCCCACCTATAGGTCAGATGAATCTGTTTAAAAATTAGTTGTATTTGATAATACCGAACGCGAAAAATGTATAGTAAAATGCGCGCTTTAAAATGATATATTACATGAACATAGTTAAATAAGAGTTTATTTTAAAATACGCATTAAAATTTAAAATAACTAAAAATGTAATTAATTTTTGCGCTGTTCTAGAAGTAAGTTTATGAAATGAGCAGATTTTCAACATAGAAAGATAAACCGGACCCTTGCTATCACTAAAGTAATAACGAAGATAGTCCATAATTATGTTAATCCAATATTAAACATCGAGTTATCAGTTATATTAATCTTCTAGTTATCAGCTTTAACACGATCATCCGATAGAATTTTACCGCTATAATCCAATCATGTTAATATATTGATTCAAAGCAAACAGGATTAGATTTCACTTGATTAAATCTTAAACGCACATCCTGCTGCTTAAACTATTTCAATTAATTTTGCTATTTTTATGAAAGCAATTATACTAATGTATGTAGCACTATTTAAACCATAGACTTATCACTTTGGTCTTCAAGGTTATATATTTCATGCAGTTTTGGTAAACAGTTTCAGTGGTGTAGAGTTTGGTAATAAATGATTAATATCCATTTTGATTGTATAATGTTCCACTGGAAATTTTTTTAAATTAAGAAAATCATTATCTGTGTTATTCGGACTATTGTCCTCATCTTCATTGTTATCTGTATAACGTTTCGGTCGATATGCCCTCCGGCCTTCTTCAGGTATTTCTTGTCGGACTCGGGAACCTTCTTTTTGGACTCGGGAACTTTTTTGTCGTAATCGGGAACATTCTTGTCGTAATCGGGAGCCATCACGGAACTTTGAACCTAACCCTTTATTCAGTCCACGGAGGTATCCTGTTCTCATTCCGCTAATCATAGATGGGGTAGAGGCGTTAAGATGTGTTAATTAATATTCTATGTTACTGCTGCCCTTGATCAGGATTGAACCTGCAATCTAGAGATAACTGTCACTTAGAACTGTCTTAACCTAACTCCTTTATCCACTCGGCCATTGTTCCATGATAGCTCCCGATTACGACAAGAAGGTTCCCGATTACGACAAGAAAGTTCCAGAGTCCGAAAAGAAGGTTCCCGAGTCCGAGAAGGTCCCTGAGTCCGACAAGAATTACCTGAAGAAGGCCGGGGGGCATATCGGTTGAAACGTTGTACAGATAACAATGAAGATGGGGACAATAGTCCGAATAACACAGATAATTCTAATCATCAAGCCTCATCTCAAACATTCAGAGAAATAGTACGAAAATTATGTTTTATAAAAATTGAACAGAAGTGTACATATTTACCCAACCCATTCGCCATGGGTAGGATGTGATACAAGGATCGGACTTGCTATCTATTAGTAATGGATAAGCGAAACCAGCTTGTTAACTATAACACCACAATGTGACCTCCCTTTATGAGCGATAATGAAATATTTTACTTAGGATTTAATGGTTGTCAAATTTAAACCTTAGACTGTTCATTTAATGATTCCGCTGGACTGAAAAAGAAAAATTGGAATATATTGTAATTTAAAAGGATATATCTTCACAAGATTCCGGATTCGATACCGACCCTTGCCAACTCAGCGCATAATTTGCACAACTTGGATCTGTGCAGTAAATACTTTTTTGTTTACTCCTCAGTGGCGGGGGTGGAGATATGTTACATTTCGAGAATGCCCACATAAATAATAGGAATATGTTGTATCCACAGATGTAACTGCAAGGTATATTTATTTTTAAAATGAATATAATTAATATAATAAGTTTTTCTCTAATAGCGGCCATGAGTATATCACAAAGTTAAAGACACTGAAAGTCATCAGCAAAAAAGGGTTGAGGGCTATTAAATATATATCGATATTTATATATAAAATAAATAAACAGCGATATGTTGAAATTTAAACAAAAACAAAAGTAAACGTCAATTTTTGGATAAATATGGTGTGTTACGTCTTAAATATGAATAATCGTTTAAAAAATCAAAACCACTTTTTGTTCTTGTTTTCCCAATACTGTAGAGCATAACCTAAGAGTTTAATACAACGATCCAGACAAATAATGGTTGAACAACATGGCATTTTTCCCTGAAAAAGAATAAAAATTAAAGATATAAAAGAAAAACCTAAAATAAAGAGAAAGGACAGACAAGGTGAACAAAAAGAGAAACTTTTGATGTGGGAGGATGGATGTAATATGTAAAAACCATGACTAAGAAATGGAAATCATTGATCAGTGGCAAAAGTCTGAGAATTGGTATAAATAAAATCTTGCTGAGAAATAGATGAATAACGAATTGAGGTTTCGCGAGTAAAAAAGTATATTTGAAAATGAGAAGGAAAATAACCGGTTGAAGAAGTAAAGGGAAAAACTTGGGATGAGGGGGGAAGGGAAGCAATTATTGGATGATAAGACGAAAAGAAGAAATCGATGAGCAGATGAACATAACGAGAAGGGGAAGGGGAAGGAGAAATAGAAGTAGGAGGAGAAGAAGAGAAGAAGAAAAGAAGAAGAAGAAGAAGAAGAAGAAGAAGAAGAAAAGAAGAAGAAGAAGAAGAGGTACAAAAGGGGCAGAAGAAGTTCAAAAAAGGATAAGAAGTACAAAATGGAAGAAGAAGAAGAAGAAGAAGAAGAAGAAGAAGAAGAAGAAGAAGAAGAAGAAGAAGAAGAAGAAGAAGTAAAAAGGGAAGAAGAAAAAGAAAAAAGGGAAGAGAAATTCCAAATGGAAGAAGAAGAAGAAGAAGAAGAAGAAGAAGAAGAAGAAGAGAAGAAGAAGAAGAAGAAGAAGAAGAAGAAGAAGAAGAAGAGAAGAAGAAGAAGAAGAAGAAGAAGAAGAAGAAGAAGAAGAAGAAGAAGAAGAAGAACTGAGACAAAGACTAAAACAAGTACAAAAGGAAAGTTGAAGGGGGGACAGAGAGGAAGAAAAGAGTAAAAAAGAAGGGAAAAAAGAAAAAGGGAAGGGAAAGAAAGACACCCAAAAGAGTGGGCAAAATGAAGACAACGAAGAAAGAAACGATTACAAGTTGTGGGAAATATTACAGATTTTATTAAGAAAAAAGAAAAGAAAATAGAAATGAATCCGACGACAAGTAGAATCACCCCCTCGAAATAAAAAAAAAAAGAAAATGGCAAAGAAAAAATATGTAAAACAATATTTGATCTGAAAGAAAAGGAACAACTGGAATATAAAGATTATTACAATCATAATTTCGGTTCGATCAATCTAATGGTGGATAATAATGCTTTTTTGTTAAAAAAGCTTTTCCTTCTTTGGTTTTGCTCATTTTGTTCTCCTAATTGGTTTCATTTGTTCGAAAAAAAAAACATTTGTTCATCGTTTATTCTGCGTGGTTGAAAACATCAAGCCAGCTGCTTGAATGATCTTTTACAAAAAGGTCTGTGTATATTCAATCCTCTTACATAGAAAATATCTACTTTTCTTGCAAACAACGAAATACGGTTTTAAAGACATTCAGATGTTGGCAAAGAACAATTTTAGTGGAGATCAGTTTTTAGAGAAAAGAAATTTGCATTGAGACTAAATTATTTTTCTGCTTCAGATTCATTTCATCGTTTTCTAAAGTTTGAAGAGACAGTGTGTTTTTATTTTTATTTTTAACTAATAAACATTTTTTTTAATCTGCTATACCAAGATGCTTTTTATCAGCTCAAATCTCTGTTATAAATATAATACTTTTATATGTATTTTACCATATCGCAACAAACAATTTAGTAAATCGAAGCGTGATTATATTATTGCAATAGTTTTAAAATTCTCTTAGAAAATAAACCAGTTTAGATTCCAGTTTGCAAAGGAATACTAATAGTGTTGGATCTACATTCACAGCCATCCTGATTATTATAATTTCTCAAGTCAAATAACTATTAAATGCTAATTTTTGCATGCTTCCTCTGATTTATAAATTATCTGAATTGGATGTGACTCAATATCAAACTTATTGACTGCCCAAGATGGTCTCTCATATAATAACAGGTAAATAATTGACTGTTGGCTGAGAATCTCTTACATTCTTCTAACAACGATGAAATAATAGTTATTCCTTTATTTCTTCATATTAACACGTATTCGGAATCAGTACACTCGATTCAATCTAAGACACACATTTTATCTCTGTATCTACCCTAACCATCAGCCACGGAAAGAATACGGCATAAGGTCAATTCTTATGCGAAATACAGGTGTTTTAAATTCTCAATTTTCTCCTCCTAAACCAGTTGTTATACCAAAAATAAAGAGCACAGTCTATCCTACTATTTACCAATAGTTGGGGGTAGAAAAGATGCATCCATACCTTTCCCAAGGATATTAGCATGAAATGAAATACAAAAAGCTTTCGTCCAGAATTTAAACTCGGTCCGCCGATTCTATTTCCTTCGACGATAACAATTAGACCCCGAGCGTATCTCAGTGGCAAAATCTTTTTACCCAATGTCATGACTCAATGTCGTCAGTTTTTTTTATGTTACCAAATGGTTTGCACATTTACAACAGAAATAAAACTATAATTTTATCACATGTCGACTAAGTCAAATACTATTTTAGAAATTATATCATACAGTATCACCCATAAACAAGTAAAATTCCACCAAAAGTCTAAAACTTTGATTGAAAGTTGATTTTTTTTGTGGCCTATTGTCGGTATCATACAGAGAGCGAGGGAGCTATTCGTTTTTTTCCAACGCTAGACTAGCGAAGTTGTTTTTGCGTCTAAGGTGGATTGCCACACCAACCATCAGCTCTCCACTTGATCCCAGAGATCCAAGCTATGCTACTCATATGCTGAGTTAGCGAGAGTCGGTATTGAATATTATACAATCAAAAGATTGTCGAAGATTTGTAACAAAAGATTTTGGGTTGAAATCATACTGAAAAGGAATAAGTTAAAATATGTATTACTAAAATGATTTTATTCATTACAAGTCTTTTGTTTTAATATATGAATACACATATACATCTCAACGGTTTATAGTTTGATGCATTACCTTGCTGGAATCTATCATGAAACTTTAGTCATTTTGACAGGTTTTCCCCAACTCTACAATCAATCAAATCGAAAAGTATTCTATATCTGTCTCCTGGCAGTTAATAGTTGCTTTGGCTTACTAAAAATATCTTCTTACACACGTACTTTGTTTAGTTTTAATATTCTATGAGCAATACAATCTTTTATTTAATCAATTGATACTCTTGTCTGTCCGCAATATTTGAAAGACAAATCCAAAGTTTTTTTTCATATAACGGATATCTAAAAGTGTCAAAGCACTTCAAGATACTCTACACAATTAAAATGAGTATTTAGGCTGCAGAGAATCAAAAGTGTTTCTAATCGCGTTAAATCAACGATATTTAGATAACGCCCATTCCTTACGAAAATGTGACGTATCTCCCATGAATATTCAACATCCAAAAGACTTATACTTGTATTATTTGGAACGTTGACATTTGTTATTGACAGAAATCAGCCTTGTTCTTTAGCGACGTTATTCTAAACGAAGTATTATAAATGAAAAATAATAAGCAAATTATGTTAATGATTGTGAATACCCCCATTAAAGAAAAAACAACAACAAAAAACAGGCAAACGCTTTTATGCTTTTATTTGTCGGCGATTTAACATCGATCTCGATTTACATTCTTTTTACAGAGGCAAGTCATTACGAAGGCTCTTTTTGATTCGTTAATTACTAAGCTTCGTTTAGTTATGGCACATGGCCAATGAGAATCAAACTCGCTAACAATGCTCTGCTAATCCAACTTGATAACTATAATACTAAATGAGTACAGCTGGTTAGAATTCAAAGTTTTCCTTCTCTTAGACTGATTGCCTTACCAAGGCTAAAGAATCTAGTTTCTTTAAGTATTTACCCATAACTGGGAGGAACAGATTGATTCATGCCTTTTCCAACGGAATTGGTGCGACGTAGGTTCTTTTTTTTATTAAAGTTAAGTTTTTCAGATATACTCACAAAACAAATCTCGATGGTTATGAGAAATGACGAGAGGTACGACCATGGACAATCTCGATCGGTTAACTCACAATATATTCTTGCTGTTTCGCTTTATTAAATGTTAGTGCTTCTATTAGAAGTAAATAACAGCATGACGATTAGATACAATATTTAACAAAATTTAGATAAGTCGTATGAGTATGCGATTATAAACCAATCAGAATGAAGCTTGGACTTCAGAGCGTTATCAAAGTTAAAGTATTTTAGCACTATTACACTTATAAATTATTTCGCTACGATGCGCCAAAAAGTCGAAGTCACTAGTGTGGACTAGAAGATTCCCTGCCTCCAGGAACTAAGCGCGTCCATATATGTCTGGCCTGCGTGCGTCGGGTGTAGTAGGTGACTACAGATATTGAACTCGCAGCCTCCTCATCGTGAGGTGCGGCTTGTAGTCCGACTACTGTCACCCCTGCTGAATATGCAAATGTTGCATGGGTTGGGCAGCGTTGAGTATGATTCGTCCGGATGCAAGATCTTGGGGAGGGCAGTTACTTATTATTTAAGGCCTACCTTCCCACACCACGGGGAGTTGTGTTTTGATCTTCTTGACGTGCCTTGAACGCGTGAACTTTTGACGAATTAAACAAGGACTTCTGTGATAGTGTTGCAGGCAAAATACTGTGCCAGAAAAAATTGATTACAGTGGTTGCTTTCGGTTGTCACTTCACACAAACAATTTCACTAGCACTGGTCTGCCAACATTGCTAACCGTGTGTCACTGAAAAAAGTAAGAATCGAACTTTGACGATTGGATTTGCGAGAGTAGCTTGCTAATGATTATACCATGACATTCGATGTTGTGCATATTGTTAGTTAAACAATATGAATTCTGTAAATGTTAAAAAGAATAAAACCTCAAGACAGAAAGGATGAACGGATGTCAAAATGCTGCAATGCAGATTGCTTTAAAATGTTTTCTCATGCATAGCAGACTTTATGAATTATGTAACAATGTATCTTTATGACCTGTTTATTATAAAAGTCGTAGGTTATCTGTGTAAGAGAAAGAAAAAAGGTTACTTTACGAGAATGGGGGTACGAGATATGACATCTGATCTGATAATTGGTAGTGATGTGTTTATTTTAGCAAAATTATATCGTCATGAACTTTTTGATTCTACTTAAGATGTCAAGAGAAATTCCATTGTACAACTTCCTTTGTAGCGACGGAACTGTTTTCTTTTTTTAGGGGGAAGTTTTATATCATAATCTCTTAAAGGCTGCTCTCGGCGTCCATTAATCGTATGTCAACTTAAATTCTATTTACAAAATTGCAATCTAATTTTTTAAGTGGACATACATCTTTTCTAGTTGTAATGCCTTACACACACACACACACACACACACACACACACACATATACATATATATATATATATATATATATATATATATATATATATATATTATATATATATCAACCCCTCCGCGTGAGTAGGATGTGACAAGGTCAATTTCTTAAATGTAGTTTAGATCCATGTGTGACAATTTTTTTTTGACATTCGACAATTCTTAAGATATATATATATATATATATATATATATATATATATATATATATACACACACACACACACACATATATATATATATATATATATACACGCACACACAGATATATATATATATATATATATATATATACTGGTATTTTCATAAGAATTAACGAACGTCTAAACAAATGTGCCATCTTGGATGGCAGTAGCAGAGGGGAACTAAATTTTACAAAATGAACTTCTCATTGGTTTGGTTTCTTTAGTTCATTGTCATATCAACCTTCGTCGGTTATTTAACCCCAAAGCCATCCTTGTAGGAAAACAGTAGTGATACTATCTAACCTACAGCTTAGCGGATGACTGGGTTCATACTTTTTCCATGAATATCAGTCCGAAACTGAACGTAATAGCGTAGTTCGAACTCGCTAACTACGATGTCGCTGTCTAAGATGTTAGTCACTAAACCAAGGGTACACCCCCTGGAATTGAGACTTTAAATGATAACCTAGAACGAGCAAACATGAACAGCATGCCCTCCATTATCTGCGAAAGACGCCTGCGTTGGCTCGGTCACGTCAGGAGGATGGACAAAGGCAGCATCCCCAAAAACCTACTTCATGGTGAATTAGCAGAGGGCATCCAACTGCTAGGGAGGCCACGCATGCTCTTCAAATATGTCTGCAAGGGGGACATTAAGACATGCCACATCGATACAAACATATGGGAGGCTTGGGCAAAAGACTGTGCGACCTGGCATCTCCTCGTCAAACAAGGAACGAGAAGGGGTGAAAAAGAGAGGGAAGTAGCCGCCGCAGAAAAGAGATCCAAAAGGAAGGAGAGACAACAGCAACTCCAGCAAGCATCACTGTTTGTTTGAAGTCCCTGCACTAGAGATTGCCATTCAAAAATTGGTCTGTTCAGCCACTCACGCAGTTACAGATAAAAAATGGACACTACGCCATCGGACGGATGCCAACAATAAGTAATGATTATTATAAAGGAAATGTTTATATTGTAAGAAAACTCTTATCAAACGTTTGTGTTAACATTTTATTCATATGAAACATCGAGGTGTTGTCTTGTTGGTGCTTGATCCCGGACTGTACTAAACAACTATCTATCGTCATTCCTGTCTAGGTAAAGAAGAAAGTTGACAAACACGAATTTATCGTTTGGTTTCTACGTTTATTGATGTTTTAATTTAATCAGGCCGGCCTTTTCAGTGGGTGTCCAACTGCCATTTCATAAATTCTTCAAAATGAAACTCTTTTGCATCTTCGTCATTTCTGTTTAAACCCCTCATATGCGACATATAAATGTTCAAACAGTCAGAATACATTCGACTATTTCTGTGGTTTTCAAAAATTTCAAATATTTTTCGTTCTCCTCTTTCTAGTTATGTGATTTCCTTCAGCCAATCAATAAGTGCGTATTCGTGATTCTAAAAAAAATAGTTTTCCTATTTCATTTAGTTCGCACTCTGGCTCAAAGCCTTTGATCTCCCAGTCTCTCAGTCAACTCCTAAGATGTTTAGCCTCTAGGTCAAACATCGTTACCAGGTTATATAGTTAATGTTGCATTACATTACACATGTTGTCGAAATTAGATTTAAAACTTCCCCAGTAGTTTTTCAATATGAATAGTTATCTGTCATATGCGATCTGAAAGTGTTCCATATAGAATATATTTATAAAGTTTATTAATTTGAAAGTAATGAGTATTTTTATTTGTGCGTGTTTATGTTTTAAGCCAGTATCGAAGTGAAAGGGTTTAGTGTGCTCTTAACTGGAATTATATGTAGTGGTGTTTGATGTTGTGCATAACGAAAACTACATCACGTCACGTTGTTTAGTCATTAACATACAAATGCTAGAGGAACTTATGTGCAGTGCTCTTGTTTTTATTTATCTATTTATCATCATTATTTTCAGATTGAACAATTAAAAAATATTGTTTTTAATTAAGAAAAAGGTTTGGTGGAGATTTGTTTAACGTTGAAACAAAATTAGGGGTTTTTTCTGAGCCATAGTCCCGACTGATGCCAGTTTTTTAAATCGGAAATATCATCTTCTAAGGAGGACCCGAATTATTATGCCCTATGCTCCCTACTTTCCAGATTTGACCCTTGAAATAATCCTCCTAGCTCATTGATTTTATATGATAAAAGTAATAGACGAAAATGCACCATACGACCTATAAACGATTCTTCACAATAACTTCCTAAAAGCAATCTAGTACCGGACAAAGTCACTTGCAGCGAAATATCGATAGTAGAGGAAAAGTATTAAGTTGTAGATAAAGCAATTAAATATTGTTTTTAAGACACACATTTTTATGTAATAATTTACTAAGTTTAGGCCAATAATTGTCGTCAGAGCTTGTAATACGCTGACTGTACCCCCTGTATATCCAAAATCAGGGGGGGGGTCTTGTTTATGACACTAAATTGCATCTGATGATGAGGGCTCAATGCTGAAACTCCTTCATTTTCCTTTTTTTTCAGGTCAACTCTAAACTGAAGTGGTGTTATTTGTTAGATTCTCATCTATGTGGCAAA
This sequence comes from Doryteuthis pealeii, assembly GCA_023376005.1. Classification (NCBI taxonomy): domain Eukaryota; kingdom Metazoa; phylum Mollusca; class Cephalopoda; order Myopsida; family Loliginidae; genus Doryteuthis; species Doryteuthis pealeii. Next base: position 121,769,282 of record CM042140.1, read on the forward strand.
TAGATATGTTTGTAACATATCCCTTCTAACATACAAACGCTTGGTAGCATATAATTGTGTGCAAATTACTCTTAAGAAAGAACTACAAACAGAAATGTGAATATGTATGTACAATGAAAGTGATTCTCTAACCTCTACACGTAAATGAACACTAGCCGGATAAACATGCCGTTAGAATCAGTCAATCATATGAGTCCCCCAGTGAGAATCGAACTTTCATAAACATTGTCTGATAGCCGAGCTCGCTAACCACGCTACCAAGCGAGGTGTCCAGATATATCTTCTGTGTAGGCTTTGATCAAATTTGATCAAGACTTATAATATCTGAATAAAAAATTACGTTGGTGTGTTTATTAATATTCCTTGCTTATAAAGAACTGACAAAAGTAAAAATGAACACAATAGAATAAGATTAGATTTAAGGCCCAAAACCTACTGGCAATGGAAACGCCAAAATGCCATACAGGCAGACTATCAGAATTCTATCACAGCCCTGATTCATGCACTTTTGATATTTAATGGAATGGAAACCATTCTTTAATAAATACAGAGTGTTTAAGAGAAAGAAAAAAGCAATGTTGTAATATATTAATGTGAAGCTAGGCAGATATTTTGAAGACTATTACCCAGGGAAATTTAAGAGAGTAAGACGGTTGTTATTTTGTTATTAATATAAGTGTCCTCGACTGACCGACACAGCCGAAAAAATATTATTCTTCCAAGATCATGTTTGAGATGATAAACAACTGAAGCATTTATAAAGTACTCTAGCAATAATAGTGAGGATCTTCTCCCTTTTTGGCCCACCATAACGTATATATTCACACACGCACACACACGCGCACACATATACTCACACACACACACAACACACACACATATATATATATATATATATAATATGTGTGTGTGTGTGTGTGTGTGTGTGTATGTGTGTGTGTGTATAGTTACGTATTTCTCACAGACATTTCTCAACCGGCTCTGTTTGAAAGGCGACGTAAGCAGATTCTACAAATATTATCACCGGGATAATTTATATTACATCTCGTGCATCGGAGCCAACGTCATCGATATAAATATATAAGTTTGTTTATAGAAAGAAAGGTTATAGGGGAATAATGTCTGTTTTCAATCTATATCTCTAAAGTTATATATGTCTCACTGTCTTACACGCAAGGTTCTTTCTAAAGTCACTGTACTTTTATATATGTAGTTTTTATATACAGAAGAGATTGGCCTACGATGATGATTAAAATTGATCTTGAACGTAAGCAAGGAGAATTTGAATTGAAGAATAATTCGCTCAGTAAATTTGATCAAGTCAATAACAATTATTATATGATTTTCTCTGGATATATTCCAAGTTTGAACGTAGAAAAATGATCATATATATTAGCATTTTCGTTAATTTCATGGAAATGAAAATATATTTATTGCTATTAACTTATTTGATTGATTGATATTAACGGCATTTCAACCCATCTAGGGTTATTTTATTCTTAGAGGTTAGAGAATTACACTTATCGTATGTTACTTATTCACATTTTTGTGAAGTTGTTTCTTGAGGATTTTTTTTCTTGCACATGGTCATATCAAATACGAATAATTTTTAAACATCTATTTGACCCATAAATGGGATCCTTACAGCTACTACCACTCAAGGTCAGTGAACTGGGAGTAAAGTCAATAAAAGGGTACTCCACAAACCCCAGCACTGAAGACTCAACCTCAGATTCAGTTTAGTGATATACACAGGATACCCCTTTTTAAGGGATTTTATACCCTTCTACAGGGAATACAGTCAGTGTATTGCAAGCAACGACTATATGGCTTTATTTATTTATGAACAATCGAGAGATTAAAACTTGAATAGTTGAAGAAGAAATACGATTGTTTCATTTTTAGCTATCTGATCATGTGGTAATTCTACTGAACACGTATATAATCTCACAAGTAAAAAGCAAAAATGATATATAACCTTATCATAATTTTGCCTTCATATCAGAACAATATATTTCTTAAAATAATTACTTTTAATTCATCTATTGTTTTTTTTTATTCATAATAACAATTGAAATCCTGTTTTCATCCTTTCATCACCCCTCCTCAATTTTCCTTCTCCATCATCCTCACATGCCTGCCCCCTTCCTTATCCTATCCTTCTTCTTCATTCTCCAGCCTCTTCCTCTTAGACTTTATTAAAGTGTTTACTTTAACAAAAGCAACCGACACCGCATATGTATTTATAACTGAAAATGTGACGCACACAAATGATAAGTATGTAGTTACAGACAAGTGTATTAATATATAGAAGATTTGTTTGCAACTTGATCTTTAGAATTGCGAGTGTCGTGGCTTGGAGCAGAGAAGAGTAAAGTTACTTTGGAGAAAGAAAAAAAACTCATTATAGAAAAATATGTAAAACGATCTTATACATTGAAGATGAAAAGTGAAACTATTTGAAACACTGGAAGGAGAGAAATTCATCGCTGGAACAATAGGGAAAGTATTATTCAGCTTCTACATGGAAAATATTCTATTATCTGCCAATGGCCAAGAATGTTGACGCCAGAGGGAAAACCAGTCTGCGAAGGAATTTGTTGCTACGGGAAGTGAGTCGGATATAAAAACAATCTGACGAACAAATACTAATCTATCTCTCTTCTCTTCTCTCTCTCCCTCTCTCTCTCTCACACACACACACACACCAACGCACACGCACACACACACACACACTCTCTCTCTCTCTCTCTCTCTCTCTCTCTCTCTCTCTATCTATCTATCTATCTATATATATAATATATATATATATCTTTGTCTATCTATCTTTGTCTATCTATCTCTATCTCTATCTATCCATCTATCTATCTCTTAAACACACGTACAACTCTCTCTCTCTCTCTCTCCTCTCTCTCTCTCTCTCTCTCTCTCGCTCTCTCTCTCTCTCTCTCTCTCTCTCTCTCTCTCTCTCTCTCTCTCTCTCTCTCTCTCTCTCCAGCATCTTCACCTCTACCTTATTCAGAAGCCTCACTAAATACAAGACGAAACATCACGAGTAAATCATAGGCAAAAACAGAATTCTTTTGACACTGAAAGCGACGAAAAATACGAACAATAAATAAAAATGATTACTTCTTATGGCTTTACACTGTTAGTTTTAAAAGAGAAACTTGTCTTTAAAAGACGTTATACCTAATTACTGTTTCTCAGTTGGTAGTGCATCCGCCTAGGATCCACAAGTTTCCAGGTTCGATAACGGCTCTTGCCAACAGCGCATGAGTAGCACAACTTAGATCTGAGCTGATGGTATGTGTGGCGCTTCACCTCAGACACAAAAACAATCTCCCTGGTCTAGCACTAGTTTAAAGGGGATAAACTCCCTCGCTGTCCGGCTGATACTGACAATAGGCCTTTCCACCTACTTCATTACCTAGAACTCTTACGAACTGAACTGACCTTTAATGAATATCGACCTGTCGGTGGGGAGTAGAATATGCTGACTGACTCCCCTATTCTAGGATAAGACGCCCCACCACCAAAAAATGGCTGTGTTGGGTATCACCCGAGACTGCATCTAATGGCGAGGCTCCGGTTCTGGGTATCTGGGGAGTTGTGAGTATACCTTATTGCTATTACTCTCAGGTCAACTTACCCGGAGTGGTACAACCTATTAGGTTCCCATCGAAATGTCAGGTAGATCTGTTTTAAATATTTATATTCAATAGGACCGTGTGCAAAGAAAAAACTCTTAACACACAAAAAAATGTAAATATGAACGTACAATGAACGTAATTTCTTAACCTCTCGGCATAAAATAATCATAGACAGGTTGACATGGCGTTAAAATTAAGCGCGAAAGAACATAAGAATTATCTTGAAGTGACGGGAATACGAACAATAAAGATTATTAATCTTATGTATTCACACTAATATTATTAAAGGAGAAACTGTCGCTTTGAAAGACATTATATCAAACTCTTGCTTTGAAAGACATTTTAATCTAGAAAACTCCCAAACTCTAAAATACTGAAATAACCTCTAATGAACATTTCATAATCTTTCAATTCAATTGTTCCATACCTTTAACAAAATATTTTGTTGTTAATAAAATATATATAACATTCATTCTGTCTTGTAAAATTTCAAGACGTAAGAAGTGAAGTCAGTTTTTTTTAAGATTTCGGAATAATATTCAGTCAAACTGAATAAATTCCTTTATAATTCTCACTGCTGAGACACTTTCAAAACTAAATAAACGTCAAATCTAATAAACTTACGTGACTGGCATGTGTATTCAAGTTTAAAAGAAACAAAAAATTCCCCGGAGATCTAAAGAAGTTTTTTTTTTTTCATTCTTGACAATGGCAGGTCTGGTTATTGTTCACTGAGAATCGTATGGCGTGTATAAGTTAAGAGGTGTGTGGTGTAATGTTTAGGTTGGTAGGAAATAGATTTGTCGACGCGAGTTCAAATACTGGACGAGACTGTTTGCATTTCACATAGAACTAACACCCTAGGAGAGGTATGAATCCAAATATTCTCCCTCCAGCGATGAGTAAATAGTATGGCAGACTGGGCTCTTTAACCTCTAATAGGTAACCAGTCTAGGAGAAGGAAAACATCTTGTTGTATCCTACTCATGTGGAGGATTTATATATATATATATATATTATTATCTTAGTGGATTGACAATGTTCTAATAAAAGATCTTTGAAATTTGCAACCATTAGTTATCACACAGTCAGTAAACATTGGCAAATCATTGTCATTAATAAGTATTCTAATGATCAGATTCGTCTACAAGGTATGTCAAAAAAGTTCCAGGACTGGTGTCACAAAAGATCTATTTCAAACCAAAACTACAAACTACTAGTTTTCCCCTTCAGACGATCAACCAGCATGTCTACAAAGAGATACATTGGCGTTTGCTTCGTTCAGTGAGTGAGAAGTGGCGAGAGATGTGGCAGGAAAAATCGTGGTTGCTTCATCATGAAAACACACCTGCCCACACTCCATGAGTATCCGAGAGTTCCTGATGCAGAAGAACATCACTGTGCCGGAGAAATCTCCCTACTCGCCCGACCTGGCTCCATGTGATTTTTCCTCTTCCCCAAACTCAAAGGGATCATCAAGAGAGCCCGTTTTGAGGATGTACACGACATAAAAAAGGCCGTGATGACAGAACTACGGAGAATCCCGGAAGAATCATTCCAGGAGAGCATGCAAGCGTGACAGAGAAGGATGGGAAAGTGCATTAGACTCCACGAGGATTAATTTGAAGAGGATAACTTGTAGTTTGTAGTTTGGATTTGAAATAATTTTTTGTAACACCAGTCCAGAAACTTTTTTGACATACCTAGTGTGTATGCGACTATTACACAATTAAAGTAACACATCGTAGCCAGTGAGAAAGAAGAACATTTGACAAAATCATTTTGACTTGTTTCGCTAGCGGTCTAGCGTCATCAAAATTCAAATTTATTTTTTTTTACCAAAAACCAACTTAACACTGCGAGAGAAGTTTACAATCTCATTCTTTTGTAGAGCACATCCACGCTAAATTTAATTGATTCTTTTTTATTCTAACTGTATCGGTAAGTTTTCTGTTATAATAAAGATTATATATTCTTATAAAACGAAAAAGTACAATATGCATATAAGTTGACTGTATTACAACACTGTCTACACATCACCAACGTGGTAAATTGTGTATTTTTTTAATAGAGAAGTTATGTACTAAGAATCTCTACAATATATCCTCTTACTTAACTAAATTAATTCTCTAAAAATGTGAGATACTAAAAGACATATATAACGACAAAATGAATAATTAAAACTAAGCGATAGATATTTTTTTAATTCAGCGTAGATGTCCTTGACAAATACTTATCTCGCTTCTCTCCCTTTGCATAAAACGTTTTTAGTAACAAATTATTTTTCACTCTGGTGACGCTAGATCAATAATCAAATATTTCAAATTCTCTTATTTCTCATACCGTCAAATTTCATTCAATTTTTACTCGTGTTATTATTTCTAAGAATAAAGCAATTTGCACCAGGATTTGCTACAAGATCATAATTGTATGGAGGTCACCGTTCATTGTCACCCTGATCACTATAATATCTCAAAAAAGATGATTATTAAATGTAAATTATAGATTGCCTTCTACTTATTTATTTGTTTGTAATCTTTTAAAAATAGGATCTGATTAATTATAAATAGAATGTGACTTGACAATATTGACTGCTGAATGCAGTTTTTATACCGAATATAGATAAAAAGTTGATTTTTTCCGAGTTTTATCTTTATGGGTAAATGTCGCTAACATATATCAGAATTAATGATCAACTTTTAATACATCCATCGGATTAGTTGGGCTAATTATTATACTTTCGAAGGGGCAATTTTTTTTTTTGTTTTAAATTACTGTGTATTCTGCGCGTCAACTTTTCTCTTTTGATTATCTCATCAGATCGATTTTTTTCCATTTTTGATACAAAACACTGAACAACTTCTAATTCGACGTAATAGCGTCTGGGTAATATAACACGGGGATCTGTTCATCTTCTTGGAAAACTATAATACATCGTATAAAAAGTAAAGATAATAAGAAAATACTACTACTACTACCACTACTTCCAATAATAATAATAATAATAATAATAATAATAATAATAATAGCTTTGATGTCATGGACTATTTCTGAAAGAACAGAAATGGTGCCGCGAGGGAACAAGTGGAACTACTATATGTAGATTAAAACATTCTCAAGGAGGTTAACAATGAAAATGTGGTCATGGCATGGATAGATTACAAAAAATCCTCTGATATGATTCCATAAAATTGAATAATTGAATGTCTAAAAATATACAATATAAGTCATAAGAGGTGAAACTTCAAAGAGGAATCTTCCAGAAAGATTTCCTCTTGCCCTTCTATTTGTTATTTTAATGATGTTTAGGAAAAATGTACAGAGGTTATAAATTTACAAAACAAACAGGAACAGAAATAAATCAACTTATTTAAAGGAAAGACAAAATTGGAAAAAAAAACTGGAAACCCTTGTACAGACTAGAAGATTACGCATCCAGAATATAGGAATACAATTTTGGAATTAAAACGTGTACCATTCTTGTGATGAAAAAATAGAATAAAAGAAACAAGGAATTGAACTACAAAACCAGTAGAATATTAAAAAAAACACTTGGATAAAAAAAAGAATTACAAGTACTAGGGAATATTGGAAGAGGATATCAACAAGTAAACAGATATGAAAGAAAAGGTTGAAAAAGAATATCTCAGAAGAACAAGAAAACTTTTAGAAACCAAGCTCTGTAGCAGATATCTTGTCAAGGGAATAAACACCTGGAGTGTCTCCCTTGTAATATACACTGAACCTTTCTTAAATTAGACTAGGGAGGAAATCTGACAAATGGACCAAATGATAAGGACATTGATTATGCACAAAACATTCCTTCCGAGAGATGATACACAGAATATACGTATTGAGAGAATAAGGAAGAAGAGGACTCGCCAATATTGAGAACTGATCGAATTTCTGGCCAATATACACCAATATTTGCTTAGGTTGATTCCCCCAGTCATTTCTATCGATGAATGGTAGAGTATTTGTTTTTATCAAACATAACTATTAGTGGATTAGAGAATAAGAATATAATAGTTACGGTGGATTATCTCAATGGTTGTGATATGTCTCAGCGTTGAATAAACTATTTATACGTAAACAGCCTGTGTTTATATTAATTATTAGTAAAAATTTATTTGTTTTCTGTAGACGACCAAACGGTTTGACCCGGGGAGGGACCGTTTAACGTAAAAAAAAGTGGTGTAATTAATTGTAAAAAGTGGCTTTTATAAAGTGGTCTAACAATATACAATAATCAGTGAGAAGCCATGTTGCTGCAAGACGTAACTAATCGTAAATAATCTATATTCTCAGATCACAAAAGAAAAGGTTCATAATGGATATAGATGTTTTACTGAATTAATCATCAATATTTATTAAACAAAAAAATAATGTTGAAATCGACAAATCTCTCAAGTGTCTCGGATGAAATTGAAAACTATATTTCCCTATAAAACACATTGATATTTTTCACAAACCATTATTAACTTCACTACCACCTTTCGCCACTATATACATAGCATAACTTAAATCTGACGGAAACAACATTTACCAATTCTTTATTATACTAGGGTACCCTTTTCATAATATGGATGCTAGAAGACGGTGGCTGAGGGTCTTCATGTCCTGGCAATGACGTTAAACTCTATTTGATGGCGAAGTTCCATTTCTGGAGGCTTTGGAAATATGGAGCACCCCTTCATCCCCATTGCTCCCTGGTTCACTCTGACCCGGAGCGGTAGTAACTGTTAGGGTTCCAGCTATGGAATTTATTATTAAATAGAAAAATGTGTTCATAAAGAATATCCATTAAGAATGAATTTATTTCAAAACTTTATCGGCATTAAATGATCCACTGAGGTTGACATGCCGTAAAATAAACCAAACCAAACCAAATATACTAAGGTATCTACTATTGTATGTAGCTGCAACTTGATATGTTATATGACATATATAGGTACTTCATCTGGTAAAGAATAGAAAAGGGGTTAAAGGTGAAGAATCGCATAATAAAGAAGAACATAGGTAAAAACAAAACTTCGCAAAGAATACACAAGATAAAAGAAATATCTTGCAATACCAAGTGTTTTATAAGTTAATTTTTGTATTCATATATGAATTGATAAGTCAAATAAAATATTGTCTACATACCGTCCTCCAAAATCAAACACTAAAGGAGACTACTGTAAAGTGTCTGTATCCGTAATCGGACAAAAAAAAGATAGTAAAATTGCCCGTAAATCTTCAACGGAAAATATTGATTGATTAGAGTGCATTATTGGTTTTGACAACTTTTTATTTCTAAAGTGAGATCAGAAGAACAGTTTGTTTGAAACGTTCCACAAAACAGAAGTCTTTTCAGGACTAAATATCGATCTTGTTAATGGTTTCTTGTTAATGGTTGCGTGGACTATCGATTGATTTAAGTGGGTGATTGGTTTTGCTAGTTTTTGATTAATAAACTAAGATCATATTAATCGAATAACTGATCGGGAGTTTGTAGCAAATCCAATCTCCTTTTCTAAGTGTAATGTGCATCCTCAACGGTCAATGTTTTTGGCTGGTGTCAGATTTCAACGCCAGAATAAAGTTCTTGCGAACATTGGCACTTAACAGGAACTGAAGCAGCACTTTTTCATTTGTAGCTCGATTTTTTTAAATAAGCATATTTGCGAAGTAATGTGCACCAAATGCACCAAAGGATATGTTTTCTTTGGTTAAATGACAAGCAATAATTATTGCATATGGTGACACATCCTGAATAAAACTGATTGTATTTCATTTCATGCTAATACTCTTTAAAAAGACATGAATATATCTTTTCGCCTATCAGCTATGCATATATAGTAGAACAGACTATGTATGCGGGAAAACCTGGCTAGAAATAGAAGACTCTGAATTCAAAACTAAATGGAGTCGGGTTGATAATTATATCCCATCAAAATCGATTTGGTTCAAAAACTGGAGGTCAAAATTGAACTGGTGTAACTGCGTCTCCAGGTTCCACGAAAGGATCAAGGATCTCTCTCTCTCTCTCTCTCTCTCTCTCTCTCTCTCTCTCTCTCTCTCTCTCTCTCTCTCTCTCTATCTCTCTCTCTCTCTCTCTCTCTCTCTCTATCTATCTATCTATCTATCTCACACACACACACGCGCGCGCATAAACACTTATACACTGAGTGATAAATAAGAAGAGAAAATGTTAGTTTGTGGCTAGAATCTTTTCCAAATATAAATATAATCTGACTGAATTTTTCAAAACTTTGAATTCAGTCGAAAAGGTAATGAGATTCTTTTCTTTTCTTTTCAAATTGACAACGCAGGTGATAAATTTTGAATTTGAAAACGTGTAAAAATATTCACTTTACACTTGCCATAATTAGGTTGAGTAATGTTGGATTATTACAATTGGGTTTAGTTAAGTGTCTTATAAAAATGGAACATGATATCAATTGTCAAAAGTGCCAAGCTTCAGGAAAATGTGACAAATATTTTATAAGTTAACACAAGAGACTAATCCAATGCACGGTTTTTATGTAGCTCAAAGCATTTTAGATGGCAAAGAGACCGTGAAAAATGAATCACCTTCTGTGAAAATTGCAACAGAAATGAGGGCTCTCATCAGATCTTATTCACGTCCGGTGGTGATAATGATTTCTGATGCATTAACATTTATGAACTGATTTTTAATCAGGGTATCTAACCTGAAAACTAGAATAGTTACAATAGACTCAAACATTGTTCTAATTACTTTCTATACAGACTCTCTGAGGAGGTTTTTTTTTTTTAACTGGGAATAATATTTTTATACTAACAAAACATCTTACTCTCTTGATATGAGTCCTTGTGATTATTTTCTGTACCCATTTTTTTTTAAAACACAACAGATCATAAAGAACTAATTAAAGACAGTGCCAGTTGAAGACTGGTAGTACTGGTTCCAGACGTTAGAACATCTTCGACGGTGAGTGACTTTTCAAAGGAACTATATTGAAAGCGATAATTTTCATTTGAAGTTAATATTTAAAATGCAATCTGTCTCATTACTTACTAGACCAACCTTGTACTTAATGAAAGTCTCCTTTCATTGTCTCGAAATTAAAACATCCCTTGTTTAGTTAAATAATAAATCAGTAGTGACTACATAATCCAATACTTAATGAATTCATGTTCTCTTGTAATTTACACGGTACTGCAATTCATCGGCTCTGCCTTTTCACTATTTAGCCTTCAGTGTTCTTGTAGTTTTCTGTAAATATCTATATACCCTTTTCTATGTCTGTTTTCAATCGAGCAGTTGTGGAGCTAAGAAGAAATTCACAATGATCAAAGCAAACTCGGTGTCTCTCGTGGTGGTTTGCCCAAGAACTTCATTTCCAACATTCATGAAGGTATTTTTTGAGAGATTTTTTTTTTACAGCATATTGTTCTTGAAATAAGTTCTTATATCCAACTTAATTTTCGGCGTATTCATCAAATTGCTTACTATATTCTTTTCGTCTCTGATTAGCTATATAGATATATTGATTAATTTTAATGGCATATCAAACCATCTAGGGTTATTTTAGGTCTAAAGGTTAGGGAATCGTATTCATTGTACGTCCATATTTACATTTTTGTGTAGATGTTTCTTAAGAGTTTCTTTAATACGGTCCTATCAAATACGAATAATTTTAAATCAGTTTTACTTGACCCATAGATGGAATCCTGGCAGATACCACCATTCCTGCCCAAAGTAAACTTGAAAGTAATAGGAATTAAAGATTCCGAGATTTCTAGGCTTAGAGCCTCACCATCAGATGCAATTTAGTGTCATACCCAAGATATCCCCTTTGGTGGAGTCTTATCTTTCCGAAGGGGATAGAGTCATCGTATTCTAAGCCCCGTCGACATAGCTTTTGGCAACATAGTTAATGTGAATCCTCTTTCTAATTTCATTGATATGAGTGCCAAAGTGAAATTTAACTCTCACATTTATCAACTGATTGTTTTTGTGGAAATTTGCTTCTCTCATCTTTGTCATAATCTTGAAATTATCTTTGTCCTTTTTCTTTGTGAACACAAAGTCAATATGATGTTATGCATGGATCCACATAGATTTGTAGACGTCTGATAATTGAAATGTTGTACATGTGATGACGAGTTCATGCTAGTAAAGAGATTTAATAGTCTTTTACTAGTTGCATTGGTTTTACCAATTCGATGATAGATGCTATCTCACCTGGTCAGGAAATGTTGCTTCTTCCTGATCTTGCACTGAAATCTCTCAACAGCTTTTATTATTAGGTTTTTCTAACAGTTGTCCTCATTCTTTATTTTTAGATGCAAAACATTTCGGCTGATGTACCCACCGGTCTTCTTCAGGAGTTTCCTGTCGAACTCGGGAAATTTCTTACCGAATTCGAGAGCCTTCATGTCGAAATTGAAACCTTCACGAAACTTCGAACTGAACTCTTTCATTAATCCATTAGGGTAGATTGTTCTCATTCGTTAACCATGACCGGGTACAAGTGTTAAGCTATGTTAAGAATTTTATGTTATTTTTGCTTGTAGTCAGGATTGAACCTGGAGCAGAATGAGTTGTCTCTTTCGGTACATGTTATTGTGCGGTACATGTCTTGTTTTGCAAGCAATGTCAACCCGACAGGCGGAAGGCCCAGTTTACGTCACTGTGTGTGCGCAAAGCAATATCATTGCTTGATTTAAGGCGAACACAATAACATAAGAAAAGATAAAAGTTAAAACAGTGACGTGGGGAGAGAGATAAGGGAGAGTGAGAAGTTAAAATAGAAATCAGTGAAAGCACGTATATATATATATATATTGGAGTTAGAGAGAATGGTAAGGAAGGGGTAAGAGAAACTATTTTCAACCGTAAAACAAGCTAAGAATTTGCGTATTTTATAAATATATATATATATTATATATCCCATGTCTATAACCTTGCTGATGAGACCTAATAGGTCGAAATGTACATTCAGGGATTGACATTTTCTCGATTTGTTTAGCCATACATTTGAACATATATGCCCGCCTAAATTCATTAATATATATATATATATATATATATATATATATATATATATATATATCATTATGTTTATGATGGTCAAATAGTTTATGTAGCAGATGTGAAGTGAGATCAACTGCCCATTTATATGTGTATCATTTTTGTGGTAGTTTCTTGGATAGTTCTATCTTTATCGAAAAAGCTAAACCATGTCATCTTTCTGCTTTCTGCACCAATTAAATGTGAATCCAGCAAGCTTTTCGACAAGGCTTCTAGTGCCACTGAAGTATATTTCACTTAGTACGGCAACATTGAAATGCTGAAGTTCTCTAACAACTAGATTAGTTCTTCGATTAATTCAGTTGCCGTTGTCTGTAACGTCGAGAAGATTCCTAACATTCCATTCACTGAATTGGATTTCTTGAGATTTTTCTCTTCGTTTTCTTTTTTCTTTTCTAAGCTGAATAAATAGACCTTGTTGATCCCGGCAACGTCTGTGTCGATAAGAATGCGCTTCTTCTTTTGGTGCAGTTCTCTTATAAAAAATATATATAAGGTGGATTTTTTTACTTACTATTTATCTTTTCCGATTTACCTCTAGATTTGATCCAATGACAAAAACCAGGATAGAAAATTAAAGCCTACACTCACCGCAGTGTCCAGTAGGAGAAAAGGGAGCTTTTTGTCTCGTTAAATAGCTTTCAAGTGCAGTCACAGTGCAGCAATACGATATTCAATTGATGCAGTAAGGATTTGAATTTGAAGTTTGCCTTCTCCCAGTTGTTTAACTAAGCGCCTAAGCAATGAAGTAGGTATTTTCATGACCCCACAGGGATCTTTGGTCAACTTTGATTCTTTATTAGATCACGTAGTCACTTGAACAGAAGTGTATAAAAAAGTTTGTCATAATGGCAAGAAAAGGAAAAAATTGAACTTGATTAATAATACAATACTAAACATTAAACGGAGCCGAAATTTAACTTTTTAGGGGATCCAATTACTTTAGAGCCGACCCACATAAAAAGAGACTAAATTTAAATTATATTGGGATTATTTTCACAACATGAAAAACTTAATAGATCATGACAAACTCAATATTTAAGCGGTGTATATATGGTTTGAACTCAGAGTTTTTCTTCTTCTTGTTGAATATTTGTGTTGAATATTTGGCTATATAAGGTGTGCTGGAGCCCAACAATTAAACTTATAGACTATGCGTAGCAACGTAGATTCAATCAGCCAATCAACACGCTCGAATACGTGGTTAGTTAACAATTTAATCGCAGATCGTGAATGCTGTTCAGTTGCTCGTATTCGACACGGACGAACGGATCAACAACACAAGGACATTGCTTAACACCGAGGAACAACCAAGGATTCTGCCTAACACAAAAGAACACAAGGCTAAAGAACCCACTCTGTCTTTTATAACTAGTGGAGAACAAATCGATTCACGATTTTAGCAAGGGCATTAACCTGGTGGGAAATGCCAACAATCCCGTCCAAGATGTAAACTCGCGTCGCCGATTACATTTTCTACGACGATAACCATAACGTTAAACGCGCCTCCAAAGGTGTATGTATACATAATGTCCACATCAAAAAATTTCTTGTTAGTCATATAATATTTTACCAAAAAACAACTTTCGGTCGCAGAGGTTTTTGTGTTGTGGAATCATCCCTCTGCCTTGTCTGCCACATAATTTCTGTTAACAGAAAGCAGTATAAAAGAAAAGGCATCTCTCTCTCTCTCTCTCTCTCTCTCTCTCTCTCTATATCTATATATATATATATATATATATATATATATATATCCCCTGCATGATGATTTAAAAACATGATGTACCTCGTACCCCTCTTAAGGTTGTTTTTATCTTCCATCGAACCCCATGTTGCATTGAACACGACACCCTATAATATTACACACCATGCTATTCCATAAGTTAACTTGCTCACACACAAGCACAATTGATCATTCCACACAAATAAGATCTAAACTCTTCTCAAATATGAATTTTCTCTTAGAAACACAATGAAATTTCTACAAACCCAACTTCATTTACTACTTTTGTATTCTTTCTGTTTAGTTTGCTTAGACAATAAAATATTTTGTTAATTGTAAATACAAGATGTGTCAAAAAAGATTTTTGTACTTTTTGACACACCTTGTATTCTGAAAAAAACTTTTAAAAAATAACGTTCATTTCTATCATGGTAAATACAGCTTAAAGACTCGGCACTTTTATGACACACCTTGTATTCTGAAAAGAATTAATGTTTCCCTTTCCAATGTTCATTTCTATCTTGGTAAATACAGCTTCAAACTCGGCACTTTCATGACACACCTTGTATTCTGAAAAAAAACTAATGTTCCATTCATTGTTCATTTCTATCTTGGTAAATACAGCTTCAATCTCGATAATTTTATAACACACCTTGTTATTTTTCTTATCTTTAATTGTACGTGGAAACTACATTTCTCATTCTGTTATTCTAACGATTCATATTTTTCTACAAAATGTATGTAAATTTCTAACGTGTCCACTATTTCTAGAATGTCTTTCGTTTACAGGATAAGAATTAGAATCGACCAACAAATATTGGAAATAAACCATAAAGCTTGCCAAGTGCTGGCCTGGCTGCATTAAGTTATTGTTGTTTTCGAACCGAACATTTTTCTATATGAACAAAAAAGTCGTAATATAATTTGATAGCTTTGAAAAATGTCTACCTAAGATGAGCAGTAGTAGCAACGGTTTATACACAAATGCCTCAATCGATTAGGATGAACGAATAGAACGCAAGGGGCGGGAGGGGGGGGACAAAGAAGCAGTCATAAATACGAGAGGTGAATGTTAAGAATAATCACATTTCCATATTTATCATTATCATTATTATTATTATTATTATTATTATTATTATTATTATTATTATAACTCGACTTTAAATGCTGTTTGTCTGCGTTGAGATCGAATGCTTGTGTTGTATATTTTTATTTCCTTTTTGTTAATCATTGTAATTGTGTTTGAAACGTGTTTCCATTACGGATAACCAGCAATTCTGTGAATGAAATAAGATCGATACAAATTTAGCAAAGATGTGTGACTGCGTCGTTACTAACCGTTTCCAGTATCTGAAATAATATTTCATGATATCTGTTTGTTTTTCGTTTTGTTTTGTTTTTGTTTTTTGGGGTGAGAGGTCTTATTGTTTGTTTGTTTGCTTTTTGCTTTGTTTTATTAGGGGTTCTTGTTTTATTTGTTTTTGATTTTTGGTGGGGATGTTTCTTGTTTGTTGTTAGTTTGTTTTTTGTCTATCTCGCTTGGAATTTTGTTTACCTCAAAGAAAAATCGTCATCTTATATAGGATGTAGGAATTGTTTGCATTTCACCTAGCGCTAATACCCTTGGGAAAGGTATGCATCCAACTACCCTACCCTCAGCTATGGGTGAATAGTAAGGCAGACTATGCTCTAACCTCGGCTAGGGAACCAGTCTAGGAGAAGGAAATCTCTGAATTCAAACCCGCTTTTGTCACATCCTACTTGTGCGGAGGGGTTGGTATATATATATATATATATATATATATATATATATATATATATATATATATATATACGAAACAACAAGGAAGTAACATTAATCTTTAAAAATGAGTGAGTGTGATGCAAATATCTATTCTTATAATACAGACTAAATGCAAAGTAGTACATCATCAAGGCTCTCCGACAGCACGGACTCTCTTGTTTCTAACAGGAATAGCACTAGGTAAGTCATCTAAACGGCATCCTGTGTCCTCACAGAGCTGATGAATGAAAGCTAATATAATAGCTGTTCCCTCAAGACGTCATTTTTTTCTCTACTTATACAGAAATAGACTAGCTAAAATGTCCGTCTACGCCAGGTCAGCTTTCAATACCTAAATCAGTTTCAGTGAGACTAACGGACATATATCCCAAAATCCCTTCTACTCATTTTATTTTTCTAAACAATTTCTTTGCTACAATCAACTAAAAATGTACACTGAATGATTATAAAACGAAATTTTTACTATAACAGACAAATCCGCATAACAAAAATATATTTACCAATTATATTCTCAGATCATCTTATGCAGTTGATATAATTCTGTAAACATTTACACGAGATGTTGTATAGAATTGACCAAAAACTGAAAAACACCTAAGAGATTTTTTAAAATTCTGTTTATTGTCTGGATTGTTCATAACTAAGAAGGTTATTTTATAAAGTTATTTACATCTTTAGCTTTATTTTATGCATAATTGACATATAGTGGAATAAACTTAAAATAGTAGATAGGGAAGAACATTGGAGAAGAAGATATCTCAAAAAAGCAATGCATATATTGGGCTATAGTGACTTCTTGAGTAGACTAACTCATATAGATGAATACAATATGCGAACCGATAATTGGAAAGGTGAGATTAAATTGTTTGTTTGTTTTTTTTTTCTTTTTAAGGAAATTACTTTAAAAATTAGAAATTACTGGGAGAATAACTGATGCCATTGGATTTTACACTTTGAATTTTCAAGGAACACCTTGAAACATTTTTTTAAATGATTGTGACGCTTCTCATGTCACTTTCAGATTAATGAGCATTTAAAAACAATGACGTCATCATTTGAATGAGATCTTTGTAAGTTCTTTAACATTTGTTTGCTCAACAGACAGACTATTCAAAATGATGTCCTAAATGGAATCATTGATATGTTCGGACGGACAAGGTACACATGAAAAGGCCGGAGGGTAAAACGGCCGACACGTTCTACTTTTATATATAACGATAAATAGGAGGACAACAGTCCGAAAAATCAAAATGATACAAATCAAGCCTCATCTCAAAAATTCAAACAAATCATTGTTATTCATGTGAACGAGAAATCCTATTTGGTATTTAACTTGTCTATTACCTTATATCCTTCTTTAATTATCACTTTAGTAACTCATCTTACTATAAAGTCGTCGGGGCGACTAAAGTCGGTATCAGCCAGACAGCGAGGAAGTCTATACCCTTTTCAATAGCGCTAGACCTAGGAGATTGTTTTGGCGTCTGAGGTGGAGCACCACACTCAGCTCCTCACTTTAGCGCACAGATCCCTGTGCTACTCATATGCTGAGTTGCCAAGGGCCGGTATCGAACCAGGAACCTTGTCTTTCTTAGTCAGATGCTCTACCGACTGAGCTAAGATATCTAACTATAATGTGTAATAATTTCCCACGGTGGAGTTACCTCTTCATACAGAGTAAATTTTCACATTTATTTTGGGAATATGTCAATTATGCATTATATACAAGTTTAATTTACTAAGATATTTAATACATTTACTGGTCATTCATTTCTACAAATTAGTTGATTTATATGAAAATAAAACGATTTTAAACACGTAATTAAAGCTTTTTGTATATTTTACAAGAAAAAAAACGACTCTTAGGTAATAACGTAAAAATATATCAGCAACAACAAAAAGGTTAAAGCATTTGCAATATTTTCTACATGCTATCAATGACGTCCAAATCGATACATTTTCAATTTAAATCATAAAAACAATATCTAACGCTGAATATTAGAACCTCATAATTTTCTTTTTAAAAAAATTATTAAGAATTTCTATTTCATAAAATCCCCAATACTCCCGTGTTCAATCTACCTCAATCTAGCGGTTTTTCTTAATATCATTTTCGGTGAAAACCGGATAGTTAACTTCTGTTATTGATTTTTGTAGTTCCTGTCTATTTGTTCACGAACTCCTATATATTCGGAAGCTACTTGGATAAGTATATTTAATTTTGATCAAAGGGGGTCCACACAGGGCACCATACATCCTAATGAAATGTTCTCTCCTTCGGTTTAAATGAAAATTAAACTATAGATAAATGAGATGACATGATGTCTATTCACATGATATCAGAAAATCTCAATAATATTAAAACACCGTAATGGTGGTTAAACCCCGCAATATTGAAAATAACCCCCATATTGTAAATTGACGGTTTCTATAACTAGGATTTTGGAGAGACCCCATAACTATGTATTTTCTGAAACTAAATTATCCAAGATATATCAATAAGTATACTTCATTTTAATCAAAGGAGTTCCTGGGGGAGGGGAACAAACACCGCTGAAAGTTTTTTTCCTTTTGATTTATATGAAATTTGAACCATAGGTAAATGATAAGATATTCAAAGCAAATTTCAATCATATTTGGATACTCTACTAGGGATTAAACCTTACAAATAGTGAATATTTTAGAAGCCCATGACTTGAGTATCGGAAACTCTATTATCACGGGGTTTTCTATTAAGTAAACGTAAGTCAACAAAAACATTACATCTTTTTATTGTAACATTTGGCTAATTTAGACATTTTATCTATGGCAAAACATCACAATAATTATGGCAACAAAAATTATTAATTAACTAGTTTAAAAGCCTCTACGTTGGCTTACTACTGCCTCTTCAAGTGTGATAGTGCCAACCATATATATATATATATATATATATATATATATATATATATATATATATATATATATATATATAAGGTGTTCATAAAATATCGAGATTGAAAGTGTATTTAGCAAGCCGAAAGCATGGCAGAAAGTCTTCTTTTGATATGGTGTATCAAAAAAGAAGTTCCAAAGGTACTTCGACTAAAGTAAAACTCGCTGGAATTGAATGAAAGAAAATTAACGTTTCATTCATTATTCATTTCTGTCTTTGTAACTATAGTTTTAATGTGGATACTTTCGGAACTCACCTTATATATATATATATATATATATATATATATATATATATATATATATATATATATATGCATAGATACATTTAAAGTAGGTTGATGTAATTTCCCAAAAGAAAGAAAAATTATTAAGAGAATAATTTGTCATTAGTTTATTTATGAGGCGTAATTTTGTGTGTAATCAACACTTTGGAAAGTGCTAAGTGTTTATAGACAAATGTTAATATTAGCAGCTCTTTTGTAGAAGATTACATAAGTAGATTTGGCTTCGATCCTCATACTTTGTCTGTTCTGTTTTGTCAGTCACTGACTCAAGCACCCCAAACGACTACAAAATCTATTTTTGTCTTGACAACTAGACACTGTATAAACAACGATGCGTGTACATTGAACGAATAAGTTGAAAATGGATATGCGTAGTAAATATCGTCATCATTTTAACTTTTGTAAATTATACTTCGCCTAAGGACTTACGATTAAAAATTATGAGACGTACGGATCAAGAAATCAGTGTTCAATAGGTCATGACATAGAGTTATAGATATTAGTAGAATGACTCGTCTACGCTGGGTAAGAGTTTGGATCAGGGGTAGTTGGTTGGTTGAGTTGGGTTTTACGGTTAACCAGTACTTGTTTGATTATTTAATGCCGAAGTCAGTCTTTTTTCAAGCATTTTAAATTGGTACTTCATAATCTTAAACAGAATTCTTTGGCCCATAGATTAGACCCTAAAAAGTACTACCACTTGGTTCAAACGTAATATATAAATAATGGCAAAAAAATGACTCCACACTCATCAGAGCTCACAACCGGATGTTGTTTAATACCATTCCCAGAACAATCACTTTTGTTGGGGTGGGTCTTAATCCTCTGCGGGTATATAGTGTATCGTAGGCCTTGCCGACACATCTAGTTGATTGACTTATTGACTGATTAATCACAAACCACATCTTAACCCATCTGGGGTTATTTTATTCCAAGAGATGAGGAAATCGCCTTCATTGTCCGTTTAGATTCACATATTTTGTGTAGTTGTCTCTGGAGAGATTTTATAAAACGTTCGTATCAAATACGAATAATTTTAACGATATGTCAACATCGTCTGGGATTTCCTTCTAATAACTGGTTCGAGGATCATGTTGAAATATTACTTTGTATGGTATTTTACTTGAAATATTACTTTAAAATTTTACTTGAAATATTACTTTTATTTTATTTGAAATATTTCTTTGTATGGTATTTTACATCCTGTTTACATTTATGATTTTTGGTATAATTTTATTTCTCTCTAAAGGACAAAATTACATCTATGTTGACATTTTCAAATAGACTTTTCATATTATTTGCGTAGAAAATGCTTCTCCGAATGTGACTAATTGCTCCACATTTTATGAAAAAGTGTTTAACAGTGTAGAGTGTTTGATATGCTATATACTGTAGTAGAAAATAAGTTTATCAGTTATAGTTTTTATATCATCATTCTGTAAAAAAACGCAGAGTTTTGTTCAAATATATTTTTAATTTACATGTTGATTTGAGTTTAATGTTATGTTTTAGATCTAAGATTTGAATTAAAGTTATTCTAAATAATTACAATCAATATTAATTAATGTAAAATTTTAATTTATCGATTTAGATATTTCCATAATTAAATGTGAATCATTATTCTAGTGAAACAAAGAATTTCATAATTTTCTTTCTTTTAAAGTTTTGGAAGTTTAATTCCTAAAACAAAACTTCTCGCTCATTAATATTTATTGTTATTGACTTCCTCCCGATGGAAGACACTTTTCCCACTTAAAAGATAGATTAAATCTCCATTGGTCTAATAAGAATTCATAAAAAAATGTGGTAGTTCTATATCAAACCTTTTTAGCCAAAAATATAGTAAAGACAAAGAAATTCTTCAATAGCACGCTTCGAATTGTCTCGACTCTTTCCTTGTTGACTGGAGTTTTATGTACAGCTTGATATCGAACAAATGCGCATACGCGCAAATACATTCTCGCCAATTCTCCCGGTTCCAAGATCGTGTTTCCTCAAATCACGGTGCTAAGGCAGCCATACTTTCTTTTCTTTCGAGCCCTTCACTCATCTTGCATGTAAGACACCGTCACACTCATTCTCAGCTCATTTCTTTTGCTACACTTCCCCTACCCTGATCTTATGATCACCGAGGTGGCAGCTTGACGGTGATTGCTTTCGTCGAGTGCTTCTTCGTAAAGGCAGGGATGGGGGTTCTACTTCCGCCCCCTCCTCAGGCAAACTCTTCGTCATGCCGCAGACTTTCCTCCCCGCTTACAGAAGACATTGTACTGTTGGAGTCTTCCTCCAACGTGGTGACACTGTGGTGTGCATACATATCCTTCACGTGGTGAGGTATCTACTCCACCAGGAATGACTCTGGGCTGATTACGTTGGTCATTTGATCCTCTGTGACGAATATCAGTTTGATGAACCTTTCCAGCCCAATTCCCTCGCACCCGGTCAATCCAACCAACTGCCTTATTCTGTTCGCGTAGACATCCACGTGTTCACCAGCCCACCTGACCATAGTCAGCTTTCTGTACGCTGTAAAGGTATCTTCTGTGAATGCCTCCTTTAGCCGGCCTCGATCTGATCTATGTCCATTTGCACGTCTTCCTCCATCTCCATATAAAGGGCTTGTGCGTTGCACACCAGATACAATGGCAGCGGCCTCGCCACATTATCCACCTGCTGAAGTCTCGCTACAAGCCACAGGTTCTTCAGCCACGCTACAACGTCACCCTCACCGGGTAGACTGTTCTAAGAAAGTAAGTTGAGAGCCGCATTCCAATGCTTCTGTGGACAGACATGATTTGACTGCGTTCAGCTTATCCACGTAGATGTACCTTTATTTACGAGTGTCCCAAATTATCAGTTTTCCGAGATACGAGCTTTCACGCGGTCGATTTTTGCTTTGTGGTGTGATCTAAAAAGTGAGTCAGCTTCAGATACGCTTAAAAACGTTTTGATTTTACAAATTTATTACACCAATACATACATCTTAACACATACATAAAAAAACTGAATGTTTCTTTTTACGTCTTTCTTCATTTTGCTAGAAAGATGTTAATCCAAATTATAAAGAAAAGAAAAGAAAATTAATGAAGAATTTAACTGTTTTAAAGTCGACTTTTACTTTTGTCGACAAATTATCGAGAAAAATATGGCGACCCTCCGAGCAATGTGACTGATCAGATCGAAGAAAAGTAGCATTTACTTTGAGTTGCAAAATTATTACCCTTATTAATGGTAAATGGTTGTACAAAAAAAGGGGGAAAAGAGAGAGGATTAACCTCTCCCTAATATGCATACTTCAGCATGTGACAGTTTGTCACATGACCAAATATTATAAATGCTAGTAGAAAAAAATAACAACTTTTTGCAGTAATATTTAACAACCCAAGGTAAGTATTTGGTTCTTTCCCTACTTGAACAATCAATTTCTCCACAAAATCTCATATAACAAAGTAAGCGTCACATGAAGAGAATTTAATATATGTTTTTTTTATTTTTTATTTTAGTAAGTACACTATATAAACTGTCTTTAACATTATAGACAACAATCTATTTGATTTTATTCTACAAACTGTATAACGTTCTATCTTCAAAATGTCATAGAATTTACACGCAATTTTAAAATTTCATTTTTTTCTGCATATAAACAAATCTTCAGATGAAGGTACTTCCGGTTCATATATTGTTTTAAAAAGAAAACACAAAAGGTAGATATGTAACAATAATGCATAAAAGTAAATATAAATGAAAGTATAATAAAAAATAAATGAATAAATCATGTGAATGTTGTTAACTTTGATAAACTCTTTAAGTTTATGTAAGTTACGTATTTTTAAGGCGGAATTATGTAAACCAATCAGTATAAATAATAAATATAAAGTTCGCTCTATCTGAATGTGATTCGTCTAGTTACATCCATTGTAAATCATGGCGACCTTGCAATTACTTAACGTTTCACTGATATCAGTAGTAGTGTCATTTAAAAATTAAATGATATTAGTTAAATACGGTTTCAAATCTTTTCAGTGATGACTCTAACATTTTCCAAAATTCCGAAATATCTCGCAAATTTAATGGTACGTACAGACATTTGGTGAATTATAAAAGGATTATCTGATCTACTAGTGTTCATTTCTTGGTTGTAATTATCAGTACAATATTCTATTTTCCTCAGATGTAATATCCTAGTCGGTAACCTTTTGGAAATTTCAAATCAAACACTTTATTCTATCTACAATAATGTATTGTTTTCATTTCATTGTTCCAATTTAGAGTATGTTTTGCACTAGTCTTTTTCTTTGTAGTTAATTCCTCTTTCAGATGTCATTTGTTTCTGTTCAACTAAACCAGAGTATATAATATTTTACGCACCACTGAAACCAGGGACTGAACTCACAACCAATAGTTAACTAAGAACATTTTTAAATAAAAATGTTAGCTGTTATATGAATAAAACCAGACTGTCAATGATTTATGTCTTTTCTTTGCAGTCTATACTTGTATATCTAAAAAGAACATCTCTAATTACTAGTTTAAGAAAAATTAAATAAATATTTGCAATTAATGTTAGCAATTTTAGAATAGAATAATAATAAAAAAAACTTTCGTTATTCTTTTAGCTGAGATGAAAATATTTTAATAAGTTCTTTCCGATTTAAGATATATGCAGATATACATACGAGGTGTGATTAAAAAGTGCCGAAACTGAAGCTGTCTTTAACGAATAAAACGTTAATTTTCTCCAAAATACTCAACAGACTTATTTCAGAGAATTTCCCATTGGTCGAAGCATCTCTGAAGCACCTCTTTTGATATAGACCAAATTTTTGCTTTAGCATTTCTTTCAATGTTCCACTTGTCAAATCTAACCCTTAAAATAAACATTCATTTTATTAAACAAGAGAAAATCGCATGAAGCTAGGTTTGGTGTGTAAGAAAAGAACTACACTTGCATAATTTTAAGTTTTGCTTAAAGCTACTGCTTAAAGATTATAGAAAAGTACCATTGACTCATCTGGACAGAATTATAAACGTCTCAATACAATCACTTTATTATCTAAGTGTACACACATCTTAATTTTAATTTTTGATTTAAAAATTACAGATTCAATTTCGATTCTTTTTTAATCAAGATGAATAAACTTTCATTAAGAATCATGGCATCAGAACAGAAATACATTTTGAAAAAGAAAGTAATAATATTCAAAGAAAGAAAAATAGACATAATTCTCTAAATCCGAGGAGTTAGAAAATGTTGGAACGTTAGACAGTATGTCGCCTCCAGAAAACACTTATAAAATACAATATATTTTTAAGCAGGATAACGATTTTCTATAATTATAATAGTTCAGTCGTCATTTTCATAAAAATAAGGTTAAAAAAGAAAAATCAATATACATAAGTACCTTGATTTTGGTCGCTTCCTACAATCATCGTTTCCGAGTCACAATGCCTATATACTCAAAGCTCTTTTGTGTCTGAGTGCATATATTTACTTGCAATAATGTATATGTGTGTAGGTGCGATCATGTCTACATGAATACCTACGCGTATTGACGTGGTATGTGGGTGTAAGCGTATATGCACAGATGTGTGTGTGGTATAGTTAGCGTATATGTAATGATGTACACAGATGTGTATGCAATAACTATATCAAAAGGAGAGCAAAACAGGTTAGGGAGGTCGGCATATTTTAATAGATGATAAAGTAGGATTTCTTGATGAGGACGAAAGGGTTAGGTTTTAATGCCCTTAATAAACATAAGTCAGAGATCAGTAGCCAAGAATATTATTTTCTAAATTAATTTTCTTATGGGGGTGTCCACGTGAGAAAAGCATTTTTTTCTTTTCTGGAAGCTAGGGCTCCACATATTCAAGGCAGCAATAGTTAGAAAGGGCTGTGATGGTTTTACTGTTGGTATGACCGATAATTCTCCCTTCCCCATCAAAATGAACACAGATTAGTGAAAACCAAACCATTGTCAGTTATGCTCACCGTTGGACTGTGGTCTTAGCTTTGTTCCTCATCCACGTTGATTGCCAATAAAAGAGTTTTAAGCAACAATGAGTTGCCAGCAGCGGTAGCAGTTTCATAGACTGCTGAGTTAGCAACTGGACGTTAGGCAGAATGCGGTTGAAAATTGACCAATGTAATTCTTTCCAAGAATAGAACGAGCTTGCTGGAGATTTCAGACCCTATTTGATCTTTCCTCCAGTGTTTTCGTTCTGTAGACGATCTTTGACCAGCTCATATCCTACTCTTTTAGCGATCCTTTGTGCTCTCCTAGAATTAACTGGTAATTTTAGTGTTAAGCCTGGTGAAACTAGCTTGAGATCCCGGCATCTGTATAGGAATGTGGTGTGGTTCGTCATTCGTGCCTGTTTTTTAATTAACTTCTTTAGGATTTTCCATTAACGGATTATATCGGGTCCGGTACTATTTCTCTGAATTCTTTAGATGAGGCTTGATAATTAAAAACTGACCAATTATTTGGCTGCCGTTCATATCGCAATATTGAGGGAGCAACACTCAGTTCCATATTGCAAAATGTTATACGCCTCTTCCCAACAGGATAAACTTAAAGAGTGCATAAAGAAACAATGAATGTATTCTCCGTTCCGTTTTATTTCTATTTTTCTTCATGGAACTGACCCGTTGCTGAGACAGTTTTGATCAAAATCTGCGACCGTCTAATCTTTCTCAACAACAAACACAACGTGAGGTTGAGTCATTTAACGAGCAAGACTGGGTGAGTTGCGGATGACACCACCACAGCCTGTTTGGAACAATTATTTTATTATGAATTATTTTAATTTTCTTTCATTGTAGGAAAGAATTAATTCAAATTACATTAATTTACATGAGAAAAATTATTTTGATTTTTATAGATTTTGTGTAACATCACTCCCACCCCCCAAAGAACCAATTAGTGACGAAAGTCATGTTTCAACTTATTAAAAATTAGGTAAGAGAATTCTTCATTATGTTACTGGGAGATCAAAATTATTCAGTGTGAAAATTGATTTATAGGAAATGAAAAATACATTTCGTATTTTACAAGGATTATTATAATTATATCTTATCTGCATGTATCAAAAGTATCTTCGTTTTTATAATTCTTGACTTACTTATTTCATCTAACGATTTCCAATAATTCCAATTGATTATTAATGCTTTTATATCTTTTATACATCACATAATTATCAAAACTATTTCAGGTGATATAATGTCGGATACAAATTCATTCATACCATGACTTTTGTAGCTTCCGATTTCCGTCATTTTCGAGTTACTTCCCTTGTTTAAATCAAATATGTTTTTATTATAAATCATTTTAATTTTCTTTTAATGATAGTTTCAGGAAGGAATTAATTGAAATAATAATTTAGATAGGGAAATGATCTTGACTTGTGTCGATTTTATCTGCGTTCACCACCAGAAACCAATAAATAACGTAACTCTAGTCACTTCTTAAATTCTTAGGTTTGTATATATACATGTAATCGTAGATTAGCAAAAATGGCTAATCATAGGGAACATTTTGTTAGAGCAATATACTCAAAGGATTTAACTTAGAGAATAAAGCCATTTCTTATTTCCATTTTGCAATGGGATAATAATTTTTGCCCTCAACGCCATTTTTTTTAATCATCTAAAATTTCGATATAGCGAAAATTGTTACGATTTTTGTGGCCATTTTTAAGCTTCAAGCAAGAGCACTGTCCAGCGGAGATCCCTTGTGTTAAGCAGAGCGCGATCCTTTGTTTGTTCCTTGGTTTTTCTTAATGGATAAGAGACTTTAGTTGTTTCCTGGCGTTCCTTAATGTTGGGTATGAGACTTCAGTTGTTCCTTCGTGTCTCTTAAT